>CM055081.1:927264-982264 GCA_029204045.2 Tillandsia leiboldiana | reverse complement strand
TATGCCAATCTTGGTCAGCAAATCCTAAAAAATGATAGGTGCCGGAAACTTCTAAAGATTTGACACGTGGCTGCTGATGATTGGCTGAGACGTGAGGTTGTCAAAAAAAGTATTTTTTTTTATTGAATAAATTTTAATATTTTTATTTTATCACCTAATAATTAAAAAACTAAACTTAAAATAATAATTTTTGAAAATTACGGGACGATGAACAGTAAAGTACTATATTGTTCCATCATAAATAATTATTATTTTAAAATAAAAAATAAAATTAATTTTCAATCGTACGGAAACAAATTGAAGTTAATCATTTTTTTATTGATTGGCCTTAGATCTACATGAATTAGTTGGTACGGGATGATGAGTAAATTTTATGTGCAGGACCCTGTACTATAACGATATTACAAATTTGTCCTTTTGATCGACATGAATACCATGAGCTGTTCCATAGTAAAACCAGTTGTTGCTGTTTCTTCTAGAAGAAGAGACTTTTTTTATTTAATTTTTTTCTGATTTCTATTTATTACAAAAAAATAATAAAAAAAAGTACTACTCGCATATTTTAAATAGAGTGTATATTTTATCGGACCGTTGGCGCTAACTATTAAAGCGTTCATAGACATCGTCTACGGATTTTGACCGGTCTCAACTTATCTGGACGTTAGGTCTATTATTGAGCTTCTTATCGTTAGGTCTATTGTGGACCGCAGTCCCACTCAACTTATTGGGCTCATCCAACTCAATTTATTTTTTTTTGAGAAAAAAGTAGTGCGCTACTCGCTCCATTCAATCGAAAACTGAACTAAGCACAATAAGTGAGACAACTAGGCCTCGAGAATAGCTAAAAAAAAAACAAAAAAAAAAAAAAACAAAAAAAAAAGCAAACGAATGCAGGTGCGCTCCACAGGTTCATCCATTGCGCAAGCTCACTGCTAACCCTCGAAACCGCGCGGAGAGGATCGGGATTAGACTGCTGGAAGATGGCTTTGTTTCTAATTTTTCAAAGCACCCACCAGTTAGCAGACAGGTAGGTTAGAACTGAAACAGAATCCGAAGGTTTAATCCTATCCGACCACCGTTCCCACGCCTCTCTAACGCAGGCGCCAAGCTCCTGAAAACTATTAATCTTCTGAACCTATTGTTACATAGTAAAAAGTTGAAACTATTTTTAATCCATAAATAAATAGCCAACACATCATACATTTCACTCATATAGAATAAATTTTACTAATCACATTTATTCTTGAATGAATGGGATATGCATCATTGCTCATTTTATCTTCAAAAATACTATTTATATATTCTATTTTAAAATGTATGATTTATATCTTATACATTTTAAAATATTTAAAATATAAAATTCTTTTATTTATCACATCATGTGATAAATAAAATGAGCAATGCTACATGTACACCCCGAAGGGGTGTACATCATACACCTCCACCATTTTAATGGTGCCGATATTTTTTACGGGTCACATCGAGTGACCCATCATCACACCCCCACCCTTAGATGGGTGGGGTGTATGATGTACACCCCGAAAGGGGTGTACACATAGCATTTTCCAAATAAAATTATCACATTCATTAAATAAATGAGTGTTAATAGAGTGTATATATAGGTAGGTTTTTTCTATTATATTATATATATACACATCCCTATCTTGGTCAAGCAGATCCTATGATTGGTTAATAGATGAGGAGTGAAAAGTTTTTCTTTTCTTTTTTTTTTTAAGGTAAATTAATTGTGTGGGGGTCCCTAAGCTTTTACCTAATTTTTAATCGACTTCCTAACCTTCAAATATTGCAATTAGGTTCTTAACCTCTTACCAATGTTTCAATCAAGTCCCTATCCCTAACCTCCTAATTATTGCAATCAGATCTTTAATCTTTTACCCAACTTTTAATGGAGTCCCAAGCCTTTTGTAAATAATTGCATTGGGTCCTTTTCATCAAAATTTATGAACTAATGCTTTTTCTTTATTTCTTAGAAACTTATATTTTATGCACGGTAAAGGTTCATAATTTGATTTGTTACGGGTTAGGGGGTAAAATACTTTTGACCCGAATGCTTTTTCTGTGATTTAGTTTTTAGTTTATCAAAAAAAATTATACGAAATAGAGGGTAATTTGATGTTTACCCAAAAACAAAAGTTGATGGATGTCCTTCAAAATTCTCTATAGTCGAGGGTGACTTTATACATTTTAACTTTTTTGTTGTTTCTTTTTAGAATTAATTGTATACGGCTCTTCATAAACATATCGAATAGTAGATATATTCCTACAAAGTTCAACTTTTCATATTTATTCCTTCAAAAGTCCTAAGTTATTCATATATATATCCCTCAAGTTTATTCCCGTTAGTTTATTATTTATTTTTTAACAGACTATATGTGAAATGACAGTTTTGTTTTTTAAAATAATATAAAAATATTTGAAAGGATAAAAAAATAAATTTACCCCACTAATTAAACTTTATAGGAATATATCTGCTATTCGATATGTTTACAGAGAGCCGTATGCAATTAATTATTTTTTTAAAATAAAATTCAAAACCATCTAAGAGATCTGCATTGAAGTGTTTACTTTTTTGCATGAGTATACATAGTTTATAAATGGAAATTATTAATACAATATGGTTGCATGGGACATAAGCTAACATAAATTATATAGAGGGTTAATCAATTTCCCTGTAGAAACCTTAACATGGTCAAACTAACATAAGTGTGCATGTGAAGTCAACTATAAATGGGGGAGCAATGGATGAATAAGAAAAGGGCAAATGGGTACTTATAGTGCAGGAATAAATAGCTATGCTTTTAATTATGAATTAAATCAAGAATTTAAGTATCCTCGTCTTAAATTGTGCCCATCACACTGAACCAAACCATGTCATATATATATATATATATATATATATATATATATATATATATATATATATATATATATATATATATATATATATATATATATATGAATCTGAATATTATATTTTTATGAGTATAAATTTTTTTTATATTTATAAATTTTTAATTTTTGGATAAAAAAATATGTTGTTAGAATTATAGTGGTTCTCTAGAATTTATACTATCTCACCAACAACCCACTAAATTCTAGAGGGACCACTATTATCCTAACCGCACATCCCTTCATGTAAGGGCGGAAAAATTATAAGCATAAACAGATCAATACTTATAAAAATATAGTAGTTCTACGCTCTATATATATAAAGAGAGAGAGAGATCGATACTATTAGATTTCGTTTTTGAATGAAGGGATGTATGGTTAGAATGATGGCGGTATTCTAGAATTTAGTAGGTGGTTGGTGGAATAGTATGATCTAAGTGATGAATATGATTAAAGCAGTAGATCTAACGATAAAAAATTTGGTGCCACTAAAAACTTTTAAATCGATGATTAACAGGGTTAAATATGATTCAGATCACCTAAAGAATGATACGAGAATGATTATTCTATTAGTATGTTAGATTTAGACCGATCGTCTTTAATGCAAGTGGCAAATGACTTGTACTCAAGTTCCGAGTTCGAAATTAAGTTGCTCTATTAGCATGATATCTTTTTCTGTCTAATGAATCTATCTATTTGATAATGTTTAAATTGGCCAATTGATGAGAGTAAAAAAATTTAATATCACCAACATATTAATACTTAGTAATATGGACTTACAGGTTACGTGATAATATTCTTTCACTCATTTCTCTTGTTCGGTATTCACACAAACACTACAATAAAATTAGATTATAGAAATACATTTTTATAATAATTTTGTGCAAATGTTCTATCTATATTCTATCTATATCAAAAATTAGGTTATAAAAATATATTTTTAAAACACATTATAATAATATGTCGCTATACATCCTACCGACTGCACATATAGCGACAGTAATAATAAGTGTCGTTATTTTTATCAGCAGTACTTTTTTCAGACTTTAAAAATATTTAAAAGTGTCACTATAACATAATTTTATTATAGTAAAAACACATATTTTACCTCCAACCGATCGAATGCCCGATTGTTTTGCACTCTCTTTCTGAACTATAATTCTTATGTTAATGTTCTTCTTAAAAGCCTTTAGTGTGACTTTGTAAGCATGAGTGGGAACCTCTATATGAGTTTCCTCACCCAAAAAAAAATTGATAATAATAAATATTGATCCTTTATTATTAGATAAAATAAGTGTAACTTTCTATTTTCTGACGATAAGCTAAAAATACTAATAAATTGTGTTGGGTTGAGTCCACTAAGTTGAGTGGGACTGCAGTTCACAATATTTCTAACGTAAGAGATCCAATAATAATGTTTAGATAAGTTGAACCAGATCGAAATCCATAAGCACTGTAGTTAAATTTTTAACTGTGATGAATACACTCTTTTTATCAACACATATTTTTAGAATAATTAGTTAAAACTTATGATCCACAATAATAACAAGCTATTATCTAATTTAGATAGTTAACATATAATATAGTTTTGCTGAATTGGCCAATGGCAGTCTTATGAATTGGACGGTATTCTGAATTTGGAGTACCTTTTTATGGTGCTCAAATATTTTATATATATATTTTTTATATTTAGTATAGTTGTATTTTTATGAATTACCTTCTTTTTTTTTGTCCTCAAAGGAATAAACACAGCAAGAAAATGTGAGTGTAGGTGGGGGCATCATATCAAACGTCCCTAGCGTAAGTGGCAAAGGGTTTGGTGGTTGATATCCGAGGTCCCAAGTTCGAAGCCTAGTTGCTTCAGAAAAAAAATAAAAAAGTGACGGCATCAGACAAGAGTGTGAAAAAAACCAAGAGGAGATTAATTCCAGTTAGTTTCTACATATATTTTTCTAATTCCCTTTTGTCGGTGAAAAATTTAAAATCCTCTAATTATTATCTTTATTATTTAATTTTATTTATTAATTCCTTTTTGTCGGTGAAAAATTTAAAATCCTCTAATTATTATCTTTATTATTTAATTTTATTTAATAATTTTAATTTTCTTTTTACGTATTTATTTTGTTTATTAAATTTTTCGATCCGGTTGGAGCCGTGGTCTGCAAGAAGCACGGACGTTCGCGCGCTTATTGCTCGAAAGGGATTCACCAATGTTCTTTCAGGCGTTAATTAAAGGGAGTAAATTAAAGAAGTATACGTTGCAGTAATTAAGGATGTGTACGTTGGAATTTCTTCCCATATATAGATAGAGAGAGAGAGTCCGGCCAGAATACTATTGATAGTAACAAGCAATTAGTGCTATCAAATTTTCAGCCGTTGGATGAAAAAATATGTGGTTGGGATTATAGTGGTTCTCTAAAATTTTTACTATTCAACCAACCACCTAGAAAATTCTAGGGGGCCACTATCATCTTAACCACACATTCTTTAATCCAAAGGCTAAAAATTTGATAACACCAATGACTTGGTGCTATCGATAGTATTCCAGCCTAATTCTATAGAGTCCGGCTAGAATACTATCGATAGTACCAAGCAATTGGTGCTATCAAGTTTTCAGCCGTTTGATGAAAAAATATGCGGTTGGGATTATAGTGATCTCCTAAAATTTTTACTATTCAACCAACCACCTAGTAAACTCTAGGGGACTACTATCATCTTAACCACACTTTTTTTAATCCAAAAACTAAAAACTTGATAGTTTGTGCCATCGATAGTATTCCAACCTAATTCTATAGAGTCCGGCTAGAATACTATCGATAATACCAAGCAATTGGTGCTATAAAGTTTTCTATCCTTAGATCAATCTCCTTAATCATTTTCATCTATTAGATTTTACTATTTTTCCAACCATTCATTAAACCTAAGCAACCCACTATCATCTAAACTACACATCTTTTAATCTAAGGGTTAAAAACTTAATAGCACCAATGATCTGATATTATTAATAGATTCCAACCTAGCTCTCTCTCTCTCTCTCTCTCTCTCTCTATCTATATATATATATATATATATATATATATATATATATATATATATATATATATATATATATATATATACATATATATATATATATATATATAGGGTCCGGCTACTATACTCTTATGAGTAAAATTTTTTTGTACTCATAAGTTTTCATCCCTTGGATGAAAGAATGTGCGGTTAGGATTATAGTAGTTCCTAAGATTTTTACTATTTTCCCAACAACCTAGTAAACCCTAGGGGGACCACTATCATCCTAACCGCACATTCCTTCATCCAAGGGTGAAAAAGTTATGAGTACAAAGGAGTTTATACTCATAAGAGTATATACTCATAAGAGTATAGTAGCCCTACGATATATATATATGAGTATGACTGGAATACTATCGGTAGTAAACGAACGTTTTTACTATCGATTTGTTTTCGATGATGAAACCTCTGAATCGATGATCGGCACCGTTGAATATGATCTAGACCACTAGAACTATCTAGAAATCAAATTTCAAATTTTTTCGACATCATTAGCTTAATGATCAAAGGGTTGCAATTTTTGTAATTTTAATGGTAGATATGAGACGTTTGCTCATCTAACGGTGTAAAAAAATCTAAATCAATTGATTTTTTGTTAGAAAATTCTTTAAGCTATTTAAAACAAGATATATACTATCGAACTTGATTACAAGACTCATATCATCTCTTTTTGAAGGATATTGATTTTCATCCGTTAATTTTTGTGTTCACTTGATGGATAAGAAAAAAATATCAAAAAATTATAAAATTTGATTGCTAGATAGTTCTAGTGGTCTAGATCATTGATTCGGAGGCTCCATTATCGAAAACAAATCGGTAGTAAAAACGTCCGTTTACTACCAATAGTATTCCAGTCAATCTGTCTCTCTCTCTTTATATATATATATATATATATATATATATATATATATATATATATATATATATATATATATATATATATATATATAAAGAGAGAGAGGGGGGCAGTGCTTATATACTTTCAAAAAAGAAGCCCAACTATTTTTGTAAATTTTTTATCATTAGATTTGCATTAAGATTTGTGTTATTGTAAAATCAATAAAGAGAGAGAAAAAAAAATAAACAACACAAATCTCAATGCAAATCTAATGGTAAAAAATTCACAAACATATTTAGATTTGTGCTTTTAAAAATATATTATTATTATTATTATTATTATTATTATTATATATTGTTCGGTTACAATATTATCAATAGTATTAAGTATATAGTATTATTGATTTTTCGATCTTTGGATGAAAATATGTGCGGTTAGAATTATAGTAATTCTTTAGTGTTTATACTATTTTACCAATAACATACTAAATTTTAGAAGATCATTATCGATAGATTTTGATACAGGAAAGCGTTATACTTGCATGATTTTGGCAAAGGAGTTGTTATTGATTGAGCATATGCATTAAACTTGGTGTTCACTTAGTAGGCTTCACTGAAATCAATGACTCCTTCCACACTCATGATGAAGCATAATCTTTACAAACATACTAGACATCTTTTATTTAGTTGGATGATTATATATACCAATTGTTTGTCTAATCTTAACTATGCTGCCCTTCGGTATGCCATCCAAGTCATGAATATTATTTTTCAGTTAGCTTGTTCAGTATGTATGTTGATTCTTTAATGTATCTTATTTTCTCTTTCTCCATTCAGTTTACAAAAGAGTATTATTCAGTTTAGTATTGTTCAGTTTAGTATGTATCTTATTTTCTCTTTGTTTAGTATTGTTCAGTTAGCTTGTTTAGTATGTAATTTTTTTTTTTATCAATATATTTATAAAAGAGTTAATGACTTTTTTTTTTTTTTTTTTTTATAGATTTATAAGAGAGAGTGATGACAAGATATTTTGGTGACATTTTGGAATATATTAAAGCAAGTTTAGGAACTTTGGTATATTATGACAAGTTTACATTTGATGCTATGTGACTGAAAAAAATATTATACTTTCATCTCAACTTTTTATTTTTTGAGTGTGAGTTGAATGATTGTAATGTTACAATGATACTCGAACTTTGTTTCTCTAAGACAATCTTAGTTGCTGATTTATTCTTTATGATTATAATATTTTTCTAAATATTTACAATTTGATTTAATCTTATTTATTGTATGAATCTTATGACCAAATACATTATAGAGAAATCACTATTGGAGTCATGGTGCTCATATTTAATTTGATTTTGAGATTTCGTTGCTTAAAGATGATATTTTTACAACGGGCAATTAATGGTGATTATAAATCGCCATCAAAAATTTAAAAATAAATTTTTTTCCGAAATTAACCATTGTCAATTGGCGGCGACATATTGTCGCCGTCTTTTATTCAAACATTTGGTGGTGATATTTTGTCGTCGTCTTTTATTCAAACATTTGGCGGCGATATTTTGTCGTTGTTTTTTATTCAAACATTTAGCGGCGACAATTTATGTCGCCACTATAAACTTTTCCCGACAGGCTTTTAAGCGGCGATATGCGGCGACTATATTGTCGCCGTCATAATCATCTGGTGACGACTTTTTGGCTTCTGGTAGCGACTTACGTCGCCACCAAATATATTTATTATAGTAGTGATTATTCTAACCGTACATTCTTTTATCCAAGACCGAAAAGTTAATAATACTAAATGCTTGATACTATTGATAATATAGTAACGGAACAATATAATAAAAATTTATTTATTAATTATTTAAATTTTTTATAAAAATATATATATAATTAATCCAATATATAAATATTAGCAGGTAACCTATAACATGTACAAAATTGTAACAAAAATACGGCTATCTATAGTATATGTGCTACAATACTTAGGTCAGTGATTTGACATACATCTCAAAAGTATTTGAATATATATATTTTATTATCATAATAAATATCTCTCTCTCTCATAGGACAAGGATAAGAAAGCAAGTAATGTCAAAGAGAAACCATGCACCACGATTGTGGAAAAAGGAGAGAAAGAAAGACAAAATGCTATCAACACTTTTACACGTCAAAAAGACATACCAACTGCTTATTTATGAGGATTTAGTCCATTTTCTCTCAGAAAAAAAAAAAGAGCTAAGGGTACATTTCATTTGAAATGTATATTTTATATTTTATTTATTTTAGGGTAGAGTAAATTTTATTCGTCATTTCGAAATGACGAGTGGATGAATGTCCATTCTAAGATGGACTAGATGTAATATGTACACTCTAAATAAAATGTACATGTAGCATTGTCAACAAACTCATCTTTGTGATGCCATGAAAGGAAAATGCTAAGTGTATATTTTTTTTGTAGGGTGTACATTTTACACTTTCATTCATTTAATGGGTGGGGGTGTAGTAGAAAATCACTTCAAGTGATCCCTAAAGACGCCCCATCCATTAGACAGATGGGATGTAGAATGTACATTTTTTTTTAAGTGTACATACAGCATTTGCCCGCCATGAAATTATTAACCGTCCCTTTTTGCGCAAGTGACAAAGAGTTTTTGGTATTTAATATCTGAGATTTTGATTTCAAAGTCTAATTACTAAATATTTTCAGCTAAATTTATTTCAAAATAAACGAAACGAATAGCATGCTATATTTCTCTTTAAAAAAAAAAAAACAACAACAACAAAATTACATAAAAAAAACAGTGGTGTCTAATTCATAATAATAATCTAATGAATATAGGCATTTATTGTATCCTTAACCACATGGGTTTGTCTCTTTCTTTCAAGTACTATTGCTATTACATTTAAATTTGGCTAATACTAAACAAACAAAATTTATAAATAATTTTTAAATTATTTTTAACTTTTAAAAATTTATATTTTACCTTGTTAAAACTTTAGAAATATTTTCAAAATAATACGACGTAAATATGGAGAGAGAAATGACCAAATTATCATTACTTGCTTTAGAAGAAATTAATAATTTTTAATATATTTATATAATTTTTAAGGATTTTTTTTGTATAAATTAAAAAAAAAAAAAAAAAAAAAAACGGAATAGTAACGAAATCCTGATGCGGGGGTAGGGATAAGGGGGCTAAATGTATCAACTTAAAATTTTGAAAGGATAAAGTGTAGAATCTTAAAAGTTTTTTAATGAGAATTTACAATAAAGTTTTTTTGAATTTACAATAAAGTTTTTTTTGTTGTCGTGTCACGCCTCAAGATCACCAATTTGATCGGTTCGGACACGCTAACAGACCTGCCGAACGGATATGACCATTTTCTATCTGAACGGAACGGTAACCATCTCAATCATATAAAATGCACAAAAAAATACATAAATATCATAATACAACTTAAAATTTAAACTTTTAACTTCAAACAAGAAGAACAACTACCTAAAGTTGATACATATGTAATTAGAATGAACTTTAATACAATTTATATCAATTATTCTTTTGTCACTCAAAATACATAAAGTTCACTATATAACAAAATAGTATACTCTCTAAATCCTATAACAAAATTCATAAAGTTCAATACATAAAGTTCACTATATAGAATGTGAGTGGATTTATGTAGTAGTTGATAGGCTGAGTTATAGTGTTGGGAGTCATCCGGGTTAACGGTGGTCCCGGGCCGTTGTGTGTTTTTCCGACCTATGCCGTAGGCATGTTGAGTTTGTGAGTTTATCGATTTGGTTGATCGTTGGATTTAGACTACAGCCTGCATTAGCTATATTGAGCTCGACTAAAATACGCAACTTCCCTCGGTAGGGTCGCGCACCTCGAGTGTCGCTGTGGAGCTAGGCTATTTTTACTACGTGACGTTGATGTAGCCCGTTTGGGCCCCTTACGTAATTCCAATTCCCCTCTAGCGAGAGGCAGATGTGATGGTTGTAGATAGGCGCGGATTTGATTGGATCCGATATGCAAGTCAATGAGATTGGATAGACTTGAAGCATTCTGTGAGAGTAGATTTGATTGGATCCGATATGCAAGTCAATGAGATTGGATAGACTTGAAGCATTCTGTGAGAGTAGATGCATTTTCATATCCCTTCTATTTTTGAGTATAGTAGATAGAGATATAATAGTTGTAAATTTATTTTCAGCTTTTACCTTCCTATTATTTAGTAGTAGTCTTACTTATACCTCTAGTAGACCTAGTGGATAGATCGTTGATTTTGGTGACGGTATCCACTAAAGACTATTTTCTTTTTTAGTTCTTACACCCACTATTGGTGCCTTTTTTGTAGAGACTTCTGCACTTGTTCCAGCACTAGCGGCTGCTCATGATCAATGTAAAGGAGTCGCGAGCTAGATCCCTACCTGAGTATTCGTGGACCTAGATGTTGTCCTTGCTGCTGATCATTTTTGGATAGTAGTCCTATACGGTGAGACAAGTATGTGCATTTACTTTCTACATTCTAAGAGATGGCTACATATTTTGGTTGTGTATCAGACATACAGTGGATTATGTTTTAGCTTTTACTAGTTTCATTTCAGCTCTAATATATCTGTTTAGTATTAGTA
Organism: Tillandsia leiboldiana; assembly: GCA_029204045.2. Taxonomy (NCBI): domain Eukaryota; kingdom Viridiplantae; phylum Streptophyta; class Magnoliopsida; order Poales; family Bromeliaceae; genus Tillandsia; species Tillandsia leiboldiana. The sequence continues at coordinate 970,803 of CM055081.1, read as the reverse complement.
GATGCTATTTTGTGTAGGTTAGACGCTTCTCCTGTGCGGGATTTTTTCGTAAAGGTGGCGAATCTATTGGCGAGCTCAGGTTTCTACCTGACCAGGGGCGTGACACAATACCCACTTGGTCAAATGGATACATTAATAATAATTAATATTTAAAGTAGATATTTGTAAACTAGTATGCAAGTAAATACTTCTACACTACTAGTCCACATATATATATCATGATGTTATACTACTATGCCACCCAGCCACTATACTGCTACACATGGGTCATAACTACCCGATCGCTCTCAGGCACACTATCACGATGTGATTTATATTTCATATATTGTGCCGTGTAGAGAGTCAGCTTATGCGTGTAACCTCTCAAGCTGGCAGTGGATTATGTTCCTTTATAACACCTTAAGGAGAGTCGACTTATATATGTACCCTCTCTTATTGGCAGAAAAATGAATTCAAAGCAACACCGGGACTCAAATACCAAAGGGAGTAGAAATCTGCTTGCCCTTCCCCCGAGAGTCGACTTATGCGCGAACCCTTCCGTCACCATTGACACTTCCAGAAGGTCTTGTTATTATCTTTTCTTTTACCTTTACTCTATATTCATGACTCTAGGGTAGCTAGGATGCCCCAAGGACACCAATTTAATTCTTGTTCTCTTGTTTACACTTTCTTTATATTTTGACCCTGAGTTCAGGACTCTAGGGTTTATACAATATCCCAAGGACACTAATTACCTTTTTGCCACACTTAGCCTAAAGTTTATTGACTCTATAATCATATCTTAGAATTTTTCTAAGTTAGACGCCACTCATCATAAACCTAGATTTTTTTCTAAGTTAATACCACTAAATGTTAATTTACATCTAGATTAATCCCTTTTCTACTCATGCATGACTAAATCTTACTATTCTCTTTCACTTTACTTAGGGCTAAACCCTAAAACTTGTCTTTACACTAGACATACATCACAAATCCTTTAATACTCACTAACAATGCTTCTAAATTATAGAAAAATAATGGAGTAAGAGTGAGATCATCCTTTTCAGTGCTATCCCCTACCTTTTGAAACTCTTTCTACAAAGAAATGGGCTTGATCTCTTGTAGTTCCAAAGCCTAAAAAATGGTTTAGAAATCATAAGAGATCTCAAACATTCCTTTTGAAATCCAGAACTTCCAGAAATTTCAAAATCCTAATAATATCTAAACTCATTTTCCCTTGTAGCTTGCCAAAATGTGGAAGAGAGGAATTTTTCTTCCTCTTAGAGCTTCACTAAGCTTCCCATCGTTTTCTTGCTTCGGAAGAGATCAAACCCCTCTTTTGGAGCTCTCCAACAAAGGGGTTCTTCTCCCTTGTAGAGAGAGAAAGAAAGGAGAGAGAGTGAGAATGAGAGAAATGAGGAATGGGGCGAACCGATCAGAGAGGTATACCGATTTATTTCAGTTTGCACAATTGCAACTTGCCCAAAATAGTTTTTACTTGCATTCAAAGGCCCATGTCAATTAGTGGAAGTTTCGAGCGCCCGGGAGATGTTTCATGCGTCGGAAACTTCATAGGTCCTATACTGCTCAGCTTCTCGAGCGCGCGTAGGACAATTCGGGCGTTCGAATCCTCGCGACCCCACACTTCCCCGCTCTTAGGTTGAGCGTCCGCTAGATGGCCCGTGTGCCCGCCTCGAGCGTCTCGAGCGTCTGAATAGTGTTTTAGGCGCCCACAGGACACTTCGAGCGTCCGAAACCCCTCCCGCTCTCTCTAACCAGACTCTCGGGTTGAGCATTTGAATACTTTTCCGAGCGCCCTTCCCAAGTTCCGAAAACATAAATGGGCATTTGAATCTTATTTTGGGTTCCCGAAACTAGTCTGAAGCTCCAGACTTTAGCTTTTTCAAATTTATCAACCCGGTTTCAATCCGAGCTCGTTTCAATTCTACCCAATCTCGCTCTAAACACTTATGGTCACATTTTAAACGTGTCCAATGTGACTTATATGCACTTCGCCAACTTAGCAAAAGTTGGTGCACTATAGGGGAGGCAACTAAGTGCATCAATTTGAAATTTTGAGAAGATAAAGTGTAGGTTTTTGAAAGTCATGAGAAAAAAGTGAAAAATTGAGATTTTACAATAAAGTTCTGTATTTAAGCCTTAAAAGAAAGAAATTTTGATGGGTACAATGCCCAAAGTAAGACTATCTTATCTAATTTTTATGTTTTTTTGAGAGATACGTAGCATGCTACCCCGCTTTGTTTATTTTTTTGAAATAAACTTAGCTGAAAATGTGAAGCACCTAGGCTTCGAACTCGGGACCCTCGGATATCAACCACCAAACTTTTTGCCACTTGCACTTATGTTGATTTCAGATTGTGTCATGTTATGTACAGCCGATGAACGTCGATCTCACGTTGGGACTATCCCTATCTGGGATACTGGTCTCACGTTGGGATTATCCCCACTAAATTTTTGTTTAAAGTCTCTTATGAGGTTATATAATGGTTTAGTTTGTACAGCACCATAGGTTATATCAAGTCGCATAAGGGATATTAAGAACATTACTCCTTTCTTTACAATATTAGATGCCTTAAATGATTTCTCAATACTATGTACGAGGATTCTTATGATGAATCAACTACAAGTTTCTCAGAATGTGAATGTCATGCCCCAGACCCACAATGGAAGCCACCAAGTACGCTAACAGATTCGCCACGTGTGCGAAGACGCACCCTACACACGCGAAACGTCCAAAACCCAACCTGTAAGAAATCTAAACTCTACAAATAAGATGTATCAAAGCATAAAATAAACTTAACTAACAAATACGCTGTACAATAATCCATACATCCACAACTCCCAAAATATACAAATAAAAAACCCTAACCTCGCCAACCCCAATGTACAGTGTGACACCCTAACTACCAAACGGGTCGCCCTCCTCTATCTCACAAAACTGGGTAGGAGATATTATCTACAGTGCGGTCCTCTTATCTCAATCTGATGGTTGCTTTGGAAGACCCTGCAAAGTAGACCACATGAGGGTATGAAAACTACAAAACAGTAGTTCCCAGTCAGTACGGTTAGCGAAACTCACGGCCTACTCACTAGGTTACTAGAGGCAAGATAGAAGAAAACTGAATAATAAAACAATAGTCGTACTGCATCCCAACCATGTCTATCATGCCTCTATATAGATACTACACAACTGAACTAACACTGCCAGGCATCAACTAGAGTACTAAAATAATGTAGAGTGTCACCCACTCAAAAACATGCAACCCAATCAATACTACGTAATCCAATCATACACTGACCGACTCAACAGTCCAGTCATGCTTGCGCCTGCTCCTGTCAGCCACCACCGTCCCCAAGATTGAGGCATGCTATGCGAGGTTACTATCATCTATTTGTCTGGCCCATACCAATCATCACACCTTCGGAGGGGCACTCGAGTGGCGCGACCCCACCAAGTATCATAAACCACTGTCATTTGTTAAGCTCAATTTGGTTAGAAGGCTATAATCAATGCAATGATCGAACAAATCACAAACTCTAACAAAGTTAGGGATGTCAACAGGTCAGATTCGGGGTAGATTTTTAAAAACTCGAACTCGAACTCGACTACCAAATCCGAAACCCGAATCCGAACCCGAATCCGATGGATTTTGAAAATCCATATCCAAATCCTAACCCGACCAAAAATCTAAAACCCGAATCCGAACCAGAACCCGACAAACTAAACTCGAAACAGTCATTTCTCTTTTCCTCTTTACAATATTTCAAAACATATTACATTAAATCTAAATTTTAAAAATGTAAATTTAAATATAATATCATATATATATATATATATATATATATATATATATATATATATATATATATATATATATATATATATATATATATATATATATATATATATATATATTCGGGTTTGGGTTGGGTTCAGGTTCGGGTCGGATACAGTCAAAATCCATATCCGAATCCAAATCCATCGAATTTTCATTTTTTATATCTGTATCCGAATCCATATCCGTTTAATATCGGATAATCCATTCCGTTCGAATTCGAATTCGAATAAAATTTTGAATATCCATACCCAGTAACATCCCTAAACACAGTGCCCTAGGAGCAATCACACTATCTCACAACACAGTCCGCTAGCCTCCAAGACCAAGATAAAATAATACCTATCTCAACACCCAGATAAAACTACACACCACATAACTATATATATGACCATTAGCACCCCACCCAATAAAATATTCTCAAATAATCATATAAGATTCACGAAACCCCTACACTAATTTGTATTATAAAATAGGGCCCCTATGTTAACATGCATCACAGGGAACCCCTAATCATAAAATATCTGATACTTTTTCATAATCCGACAGTCAAAATATCACATAGCTCCCCTAAGAATAAAATATTAATTTTCTACCCACAACCCAAACGGTCAAACAATCATAATATAATGCACAAATAATATCATGCATATTCTCCTAGTATTATCTTTCAAACCCAAACAATTAAATACACCTATATACTAACAAACAGACATAAAAGATAATACGCTATTCTCCATGACACTGGACCCACCTAGATCACTAATCCTGATCAAGAAATCCTCCAATATTAATCCTTATGTAAAAGTTGTGCCTCAAAATACCAATCAAAATTATAAAATAATCAAAACCAACCTCAAAATCGACATGTCAAAAAATCAGACGTGCGCATGTCCTTGATCAACTCTTCGGATCACCTCGCGCACTCCACACCTCTCCCTCTCGATCTCTCTCACGATCTCCCTCTCCCTCACTCGATGTCTCTCTCCAACTCTCGAACCCGCGCACAGGAAAAGAGAGAAAAGAAGGAGAAAAGAAAGGACAGATTCAGATGCCCGAACTTAACTTTTGGAAGCTCGAAACTTTGGACTTACACCCGGAACGAATCGGATGCCCGAAACTGCATCCGAAAGCTCACGGAGTCCCACATGTCCACCTACCCCCATCACCTCACGTCAACTCATGTCACATCACCCTCACCTACCCTTCGGACTGCTACAGTGACCGATTCAGACGCCCGAAACTCCATATCCAACTCACCAAAATCGAACACTCGCACGGAGGGTTCAAATCCCCGAACAACACTCTCTGGCGCCCAAATCACATTTTCGGGCGCCCGAAAAATCACCCAAAAAATCCAGATTCCTTCAGAATCCAACTCCCAGCTCCGTTTTCATGTTGATTTTGCACTAAAACGGTTCCAACTCAATCCAACACTCTCCAAACATGTTGATCATCCACCCACACTTCAACCTTGCCTATTTGTCAAAATCCAGTGTTACTAATAAGCAATACAAACCAAAATGGTGTTTCAATTAGGACCAGCACATGTCAAAAACCAAACAAAAATGCAGTTGTTGCGTGCTATATATACTAAGACATGGCATGAATTATGACCCAAATCAACTCTGACCTTCCAAAAAGCTTAAACTAATGAGTTAAAAATTCTTACACATTATTAGAATTCTTATATCTATCCACCAAGAAGATCAATATATATATATATTCTTACCACAAAAATCATCAAAAAGAACAAGCAAAACATGAGTAAATTAATGTCAGATATTTGTGGCCACATCAGTTGATCAAATCCTTAACAAGCTAAGATATGTGAAATCAACAAAAAAAAGAGAAAATGTCAAATAATATTTGTGGCCACAACATTTGATCAAAACCTCAACTAAGCTAAGATATGCGAAATCAAGGAACAAGTTAATGTGGACCACAAAGAGCACATATGTATGTCCTTGGTGAGAAATCTATATATATATATATATATATATAGAGAGAGAGAGAGAGAGAGAGAGAGAGAGAGAGAGAGTAACAGAGACAGAGACAGAGACAGAGACAGAGACAGAGATTGATTTAAACTGTGCACTGCTACCAAACTCTCTAACTTCACTTAATTGTCATTTGAGAATTATTTGCAAGCAATATATTTCCTTTTCTTGCTTTTCCCTTTCTTTTCTATCCAATCGAATGTTTCCTTTGCCCGCCATATATGGGCCCTAGAGGAGCCTCCAGAAAGGAATCCAAAAAGGTGTGCCCAGTCTGGACAGGCAAAAGATCACACAGGCTATCTGAACTACAGCTCATTGAGAAATAGACATATATATTTTAAGATCATGTTTGGTTGGGGATAAGAGGGGAATAACTTTATTTATGCCTCAATTCTTGCCAAACAAGAGGGAAAAAAGCATAAGGATAAAAGTTTAAAATATTCTCAGCTTAACGGGTTATTCCAGAATAATCCGTTAATTTTTATTCCACCTCCCCCCTGGAATAAGGTTTATATCCAGAGACAATGAATGAAATTTTTTTTTTTTTTTTGGTTTAGCTTAGTTTCCTATCTGAGACTATATTTACTAAAATATACTATTTACTAATTATGTTTACTAATTTTATTTAATAAAATATGCTATAAAATATAAAAAATTATTTTATATTTTATTTACTAATTATGTTTACTAATTTTGTTTACTAATTATTATTTACTAAAATATACTATAAAATATAAAAAATTATTTTATTTAGGTAAAATATAATTTATTAACAATTAAATTCTCATTTTAATTAATTTATAATAATTAAAATTAATTTTTATATATATATATATATATATATATATATATATATATATATATATATATATATATATATATATATATATATATATATATATATATAAGGTAAGGATAAAATTGATATTTTGATAAAAAATCTATCATCTTTTTCTACTATTCTTCACTATTCCATAATTTTAACCAAACATTTTTTTTTATTCTTGAGAATACCAACTTTTGAACCAAACGCAATTTAACTTTTATACTTGATTATCCCGGAATAGCAAACTATCCCAGATATAAAAAAATTTATACCTCTTAAATTTATACTCGAACCAAACGGGTCTAAGATAAGAACTACGTTCACTACAACAAAATTATGTTATAACAATATTTTTAAGTATTTTTTAAATCTAAAAAAAAATATCGCTGACAAAAATACCAACACTTATTATTAATCTCGCTATATGTGCAGTCGCTAGGGTGTATAGCGACACTTTATTGTAATGTGTCCCAAAAATGTATTCCCATAACCTAATTTTGAATATAGATGAAATATAAATATGGCACTTGTACAAAAGTCTCACAAAAATGTGCTCCTATAATCTAATTTTGTTGTAGTGGTTGGATGCATCCACACTTATTCTGCACATTTGTTCTGTTTAGTTAAGAATCATGCAACCATTGTTAGTTAAAGAATAGTCCTAATTACATTCTACAACACCATATTTTTGTGCATCGAATCCGCTAACCAATAATTTCAAAAGTTCGGACGGGAGGAAAGGGCACGCACATCCATCATACTTAAATTATATAGATGTTAGATATGTCTCGAATTCTAGAGCCGAATGGTTTTTTAACTCTATTCTGTTTTGGTTATTCTATTAAGTTAAGTTTGGATTATGCCTAATTTTATTAAGATTATTTCTCATCTTAATAGATTCGTATTTCTAGTTGTATTAGGATTTAGCCACTATTATAAATATACTCTTATTCTATTGATTTGGCGCGGCGGATAAGAAGGAGTATTGGTGTATTTTGAAATTAGGATTTTTTGTGAAAGATGTATATTTTGTACACCACTTTGATTATAATGGAAGTCTCCGTTCCGTCTTCACCCGTGAACGTAGGTCGGTGGCCGAACTACGTAAATATTGTGGGTTTTATTTTTCTTCTCTCTTTCTCGATTCTCTTTTTTAACATTTTCGCGCCAAACGAACTAGATCTTTTCGACTTTTGTCATAACAATAGACATACAAACAACACTAGCGAACTTCACCTATGACTATTGCGTGAGGATCGAATCTATGCCATTGACTCTAATACTACTTATGGATCAAGAGTACTAATTAACAATTTTAAAAGTTTGAGCCGAAGAAAAAAGGTGTATTCATCACACTTCAAGTGTATAGATGCACAGCACTCGCAGGTTTCGATTGTGACTTTGTCGAACCACAGTTCCGCCACAAGTAATTAAGATGTTGGCTTATTTAATCCAACAACTTTTAACTCTTTTTTTTTTCTCCTCACCCTACCACTGTTGATTGCTTATCAATCTATATATTGTACTATAAATTTATTTTCAGTTGTTATTTATATTAATTTTTTGCAAAGATATTACTGAACTATTGTTTCTCGCTAATCTCTAATCTCTATACTTCCTCCAACAAATGTACTATTTTAGATAGAAACCCCAACTTTATTAAGAGACGTGGGTTAGAGAGTAGGACAAAAAAATTTTATAACTATAGGCTAAATTACAGAAAATCCCTCTATAATATACCATTTTTTCACTTTGCTCCCTTGTCTTTAAAAAGCTTACATTTTGCCCCCTCGTAATTATGTAATTATTTTTAGGGGGCAACGGGATTAACAGAATAGGCAAAATGACGATAATGCCCTCCTTATCCCTATGCTTTATAATGACGGCAGAGCAAAGCCCTCGCATTGCTCCCCTCCGACTCCACCTCCGCCCCCGCCCCGTCCCCGCCGAGAAGCTCTCCTCCTCCTCCTCACTCTGTCGTTGTCGTCGTCGTCTCCCCCGCCGTCGGAGAGGTCGGGGTGCCCAGGGAGCCGCGTCCCCGCGCGCCGCGTGAAGCCTATGGGGGCCCGCCACATGGCGGCCCCCCTCACCCCGCGCGGGGCCCTCACCCCGCGCTAACCCGCGCCAGAGGAGGCGCGGGTCCCCGCGCGCTGACCTGCGCCAGCACGCGCGCGCGCTTCCCTGCGCGCGCGTGCTGCGCGCAGTGGTGCGGCGAGTGGGGCGCCGCCACGTGGCGCCCCACCAGCCTCGGGCCGCGCCTGACCTGGAGCGCCGTCGCCGTGGAGGGCCCAGGCGGCGACTGCGCCGACGATCGCCGAGGGCTCCCGACAACGGCGGCGGCGGGAGCCCCCACAGAGCGACGGAGCTCGGCTTCGGAGCGATCGGAAGAAGAAGAGGTTGAAGGGTATTTTCGGTATATTACCTAAGAAGTTGACGGCTCACTAACGGAATGCTGACGGCGGGGGTGTAAATGTACAATTTCATAATTACGAAGGGGCAAAATATAGACTTTTTAAAGATAGGGGAGTAAAGTGAAAAAATGATATATTATGGAGGGGTTTTCTGTAATTTAGCTTAACTATTTCTAAGTGATTTTTTTTGTTTATCACAACAGATCGAATATATACTCTGCTAGTTTCAACCGGTGTTATTTGACGGAACTGCCAGCTTTCATATAAAATTATAAGTTTATTGTACATAGTGTAATGATTGAAAAAATAATAATAATTTAGTTGTACATTTTGAAAGAAACAGTTTATATAATGTAGGAAATGGAAGAAAAATTCTAGAGTTAGAGTGTAGTATAATGTAATTACGTCTAGAGAATGCGATTCGATGTCAATAACTTGTCGCACATTTGCCTCATCCCCTTCCCCTTTGTTAGATGTGACTTCGAATGCCAACATGTAGCACCTGACTCTATTATCGTCATCTATCTATTTTTCATATACAGCTCTCTGCTGCTCATTATCATCAGCTGGAAGTTCAGGAACAGGAGTGGTCAAAATATAGGTAATTTTTTTTCGAAGTTCAGAACAATCCTCAAGTTCCGTAGCCAATCAGAAAAATTAGGACCGGTCAAGCGGTTGGCATCAAGAATTTTAGTGAGAGGGTTAGAGGCAGCCATATTCTACAAAAGGTAAATATATTCAATTAGTTATGTATCTTTCATTATTCCATTTGATTATGGACTTTTAATCAAATGGTATCTCCCACTAAATTTTACGAATTTTCACACTCCTTTAGTGAAGAAACAGAAACCTCTTAAATTGGTTTCTAGTGTGAATTGTGCTCTCATCGATTTTTGTAAATTACCTAACCTAACAGTTATTAGTAATTAGTAATTCGATGAATGAACAACTCTTGCCCAATGTTTCAGAAACATATTGCAATCATTCTTTGTCCTCTAGGACATAAAAACCTCACCTAACCGTTATTGGCCTCACATCCTAGTTTTGTTTGACCTACCGTTCAATATATGAATAAAATTAATATTAAACCTTCACCTAACAGTTATTGGGTACAATAATAATTTTACCATATAACATCAAATGTTGATAAGGTGGTTACGCTTTCTTCGTGCAAGTAGCCCATGTAACCATGCGTACTACTCAACCCTGAGAAAAACGCCCACACCTTACAACGGTAGAAGGCCACGATAGAGTGTTCACAACACTCTTCTTTACAACTTAATATTATTTATTATTATTCCAATCTCATCAGATCTTATTTTCAAATTGCATCCAATGCAATTATATTTTTCATCTAATATAAATTTATATTAAAAGATGATGATAAAATTAGTCCAAATTACATTATGAAATTTGATCATATAGTGCATCTCATGCCCCATCATATGTAGTTTCATATAATATGCGAATATAATGTTAATACGTTAATTGATTAAATTTTATGCAATTAAAACTCTTCTATTAATTGCATATTAACTTAATTAATTAACCATCATAAGATAAAATAATAATAATAATAACAGTATATCAATTATATACATGTGTGGTCCCAATTATTATCATCACAAATTATTTCCATACATCATATGTATGAAATATAAAATTTTTAAAAATCTTGCATAGGCATTCGCATTAGGGTTAACTCATATAACTCTAAATCTAAATCAACAATAGGAATAATTTTTGTGACTTCACGAGGGTGGCTCTGATACCACTGTAAGGAAAACGGATGCGCGTGCATGCGCATTTAATGCAGCGAAAATAAATTTTTATTTTATAAATATGATCTAATTATATATACCTTAACATCATAACATTTATGATATTAGTATGTACATATATATATGTATCAAGATCATCTCGCGTGACACACAAAAATTATTATTCTAATCTAATTAGAAGAAGGGTTAGAATTTCAACCTTTACTGATTACCGAAATTGTCTGTCGGTTGATATTGGATCTGAACTTTCGGTCCTTTGAGCCGCACAACTATCCGACCTCTATGAGTATCCACACAAGGCTGCTCCGGGATTTGTGCTTCACACAATATAATCTCGAAATTTTTTTTGTGATTTCTTGTATCAACGTGGAGAATAATTAATTCTCAAATTGTGCTAGCAATTTCAAGAGAATTAACTATAATATAGAGACCAATGATTGTAGGAAAACTTCTCTCTGATAATTAAAGAAAACTCTAAATGATTACTTCATATGATTCTATATGATTTCTCAGATGATTACTTCTTATGATTCTCGATGATTACTATCTATCATTAGAGGAGATTACTCTCTTCTTTTTATAAGCCTAAGACTCATAAATAGGAGGAGAGTAAACTCCTCTCGTTGTTGTTAAAAAGTAGAGAGAAACTGTGACACCCCCGGAATTTGGATTAGTCCTATATATAAATGATATAATAGGACTAAATCTCTTAACCCGGCTATAGCATTTTGGATGGTAGCAAGATCCAAGAGGTTATGAGAGTTAAGTGTGCTAGAGCTAGAGTAGTTCTGGGATGGATGACTGTGGTGACCCGGATCTTTGCAGGGCTTCTACAGTGTGACCAGCAGCTTCTGGAAGCCTACGTGGCATGTCGGCGGTGTTCGCGCGCCAATTTGGACACAAGAGGTGGACTCGGGACTTAAAATGGATCTCGTAGGTAATCGGGGGACCCCATCGGATGGTTAGAAGAGTTTACGCGTGGAGTGGATATCAAATTTAGGCTCGGCGCGGAATTCGGATTAAAAATACCTTCCCGGGAGCCTCCGGCAAATTATAGGAGTGGAATTTGGCAAAATGGATGCCGTTTTTGGAATCAGCGCGCGAAAACGGTCAAGGTGGGCTATTTACTTACTGTTTTTGAGCTTGCGGGTACTGTTCACGCCGGAACAGTGTCTCCGGCGATCGCCGGCGGCGGCGGGCAGCGTCGGCGGGCGGCGGCGCAGCCTCGGGCAGGCGTTTAGCGGCCGCGGGCAGGCGGCTGAGGGCGCGGGCAGGCGGCTGAGGGCGCGGGCAGGAGCGCGGTCCACCGCGGAGGTCGTGCGCCGGGGGCGGGCCACGTGGCGCTTTCCGGTTGGCCGGCGCTGCAGACGCGGTCCACGGAATTTGGTCCGGGTGCACGGTAGACCGGGTGGACACGTGGCGTGAGGTGATTGGTCCGGTGTTGTGCTCCCGGTCCACGCGATTGGTGGAGTCGGTGACCGGGGCGGGTGGCCGTACGGCAGGGCAGGTGGCCGTACGGCCCGGGTCAGCCGCGACGTGCGCGGTGCACGGGGCGACGTGCGCGGTGCACGGGTTGCCGGGGCCACGTGGCGCGACGCCACTGGCTGGCGCAGGTGCGCCGGGTGCAGCGGGCCCAGGGTCTCGGTGCGGTGGGCTACGTGGCCGGCCCACGGCGTTTCGGGCTTGAACAGTAATGGGCTGGGCCCATTACTGTAGCCGCCCGAAAAATTTCGGCGCCCGAAACCTGGACTCATTCGGTATTTTTGCAATTGTTTCTCCTGCACTATATATACCAACCCGAGCCCCCTTCTTTGCTTTCTTTCTCTCATCCCTTTCACTTTCTGCCCGAGCCCCCTCAAGCAAAGTTGTTCACCTCTTCACCCTTGATCTTCCTGCCAAGTTCTAGGATTTTAGGAGGCTCGAATCCTGAGGTTCCCCATTTTACGGCGCGGTGCGACGTTGCATTCCTGGGTTCTTCTTCGGCGCAGTGACAGTGTTTTAGCTCCCCTGGGCTACCCCGAGATCATTTTGCTGTGATTCTTGCGCCGGCAGACTCCTAAGAGGTAGGACTTCATCTTTTGTTTTGGTCGCACTTTTCCGTTTTGAGGTTTTGGCACGGATCCCGAGGCAAACAGTGACCCCATTTTCTGTGTGGACTTCCTTGACAGCAGCGGGGTATTTTGGCCATATCTTTGCATACGAGCGTCAGCCGGAAACGAGCTTATACAACTTTTTCATCTACTGATCGCAAGGAACGCGTTCGTATTTTTCTTGGATTTTTCTGAGATTTCATCAGAGGTGAAAATTACTGTTTTCTCAGTGAACAGTGTACAGTTTTAACACAGATTTTTGTATGAGTGTACCCCCTTGCCGAATTTTTATCTTGACTTACCGAACTCCGATTTGGGCGTGCAAGGTACCGTTTCGAAGCTATCGACGTAAGGATTGCTGTGATATTTTTATTGGAATTTTCTGGGCACTATCTGCAGGTGATAATTTAACAGTTCAGAATTCGAGGTTGTATGTGGTTTTAAGTGCTAATTGGGAGCCTAGTGTAATTAGTGGACTTTGTATTGTGCCAGGAGAGTTACGGGTGTGCTGAACTTATTGGAGCAAGGGATTAGAGTTATTTGGTGTTTTCAGCTGTTGGGCTTTGGACAGTCAGCTTTTCAGGTGGGTGCTTTGTTCCGAGAACCGGTGGACGGTTCTCTAACTCTATATGTTAGAATTGCATGCAGGTGTAGGGTACAATACCTGGGATTGATTGGTAAGCTTAACAATGTTGATTTATGGGAATTGCAAGTTAATTATTCATATTATGACAATGGTATTAATCAGACATTTATGTTGATGATTAGTGGAAGCTTACCTAAGGCAAGGTTACCCTATATGATTAATTATCATGCCATGTTAGCATATAACCCTTTTATGAGGCTGGTTTATACAATGGGATAGGATTATGTAGTTAGGTGCAGGTTCTACTCCAAGGAGTGATTATGGATCGAAAATCATGGACAGGTATGGTCATTGCTAATTCTGGCATGAGGTTTATTTTCTTTATTCTTCTTGAGGACAAATGCATGCTTGTATGGACATATGTGTATGGACATATAGTTAGGCCATCTTTTACTGCTGCACTACATATTGGAACTTGACTTAGGAGAAACCATGTTATTCCTTTCTCCTTCCTGTTAGTCAGGCGGTCTGTGTTGCTCGGGTGCGAGCAGGGGTCTGGGGTAGTATAGCAGGGACATTGGTGACAGGGACGGGTTGTGCTGGATTGCGGCTGGCAGGGTTTTGGCGGTGACCGCGGACTTTGGGCGGTTGACCGGAGGTCGGTTATAGTACTTTGGTTATGGACGGCAGGGTATTGCGGCAACCGCGGATATTGGGCGGTTGACCGGATATTTATTGATGTATCAGATTTGGGTATTAGACCTTCCTCTAGTGGATGGAGTTTTCACTTATCATTTACTGTTGTATCCGTTTAGGGATCGGGCTATCTTCTGTAGAGGGTTTTTCCTACTTGATCGGAGTCACGATCCAGTCCTGCTACATCATATTACTTTCGGCTACTTACTTTACTCGTGTGGGTCGCTCCCCTCGAGTACCACTCCGGAGTGTGCGTCAGACAGACTTTGAGTCCTTGAGACTCATTTGCTTCGGTGTTATGCATCAGCTGGCATACCCGTTGCGGCAGGCAGAGCCAGACAGACTTTGAGTCCTTGAGACTCCTTTGCTTCGGTGTTATGCATCAGCTGGCATACCCGTTGCGGCAGGCAGAGCAGGCAGTACCAGTGTCTACTGGTGGTCGGATTGGGGCTATTCAGGCAGGCTTCTAGACACTGATGCATACTTTCAGTTGTGTTTAGACCAGTACTAGTGTTGTTGGGAACCGTTCGGGGTTTGACGGTGGTCCCGTGGTCGTTGCGAGTTCTTTGACCTTTGTGTGAGAGGTTGAGCATCTTGAGTCTATCCATTCTGAGAGAGAGGGCATGGATTTTGACTATAGCCTGCATGAGCCACTACTCGATAGCGAGTTAGTCCGTTTGGACGCCCTACGTAATTCCTGCCCGTCAGCGGGAGGTGGTTGTAGGTGGGCGCAGGTTTGACTGGACCCGATGTGGCAGTCAGCTCGATTGGGTCGATTGAGCACCTCGTGTGCGAGTGTTGCATATATTTATCAGAGTTTCCCCATTTGAGCATTCAGATAGAGGCATGGTAGCTGTAGAGTGTCTTCTGCTTCTTCTTTAAGTTTTACTGCATTAGTTATCTTTTGCCTCTAGTGGTCTTGGTGGGCAGATCGTCGGGCCTAGTGGCGATACCCACTGAGAACTCCCTTTTTGCGTAGTTCTCACGCCCGTCGGGGTTTTTCCCCTTTTTGTCCTTTCTCTCCCTTGTTTTGCAGAGTCTTGGCGGGTGTTGCCGTTTCTGCGGTTGTTGTTCGCGGTGAGGGAGTAGCGAGCTAGATCCTGACCCATTGGAGGGTAGCGGTACCCCCCCCCCCCCCTTTTGAGGAAATCTTCAGCATAGTCGGTAGATTAGTATTTATTTCTTCTTTGAGAGACTGTTGTAGTGAGGATATGATGTATTGAGAGCTGGTACACTGATGTTGTATTTGAGATATCTCCCTGTTGAGCTATGAGTTTGTACTCGAGGTTATTGTATGATTATCATTTTCGGGAGATGGACCTTGTTATTTTATCTTCAGTTGTTCAGTGGTTGATTTTATTTCTATAGCAATTTTTATCTTTTAGCTCTGATATCTGTTAGCTGTAGCTCTTTTTGCAGGTAGGACGCTTCGCCTATGCGGGTTTGGCATAGGTGGCGGATCTGTTGGCGAGCCCGGGTCGCAGTTTCGACCCCGGGGCGTGACAATGACCCCCTGGGAAGTGGGGCGTCACAGTTGGTATCAGAGACATTCACTAGCCGGAAATGTGAGATGAGTCTCGGCTAAGTCAGGATTATATAGCGGGTAGAGCGAGGCTCCCCAGCTAATGACCGTTGTAGTGGAGTGCAGCTCCCCACAAGGTCGGCTAAGGCTAGCGAGACGAGTCTCACATCGCCTGGTGCTTGTGAATGTGCTTGAGCCTGACGTGGACATCACAGCTTAAAGGGGGGAAGAATGTGACACCTCCGGAATTTGGATTAATCCTATATATAAATGATATAATAGGACTAAATCTCTTAACCCGGCTATAGCATTTTGGATGGTAGCAAGATCCAAGAGGTTATGAGAGTTAAGCATGCTAGAGCTAGAGTAGTTCTGGGATGGGTGACCCCGAAGTGGGGCGTCACAGGCTCAGATATAAGAGATAACAATAAAAGAGCATAAAATCAGAGCTGAACTAAAACTACTACATCTCAGACAAAAGCTGTAAATACCGTGTGCACGGCGGATCTGTAGACGGGCCCGGGTTCTGGTTTACACCCGGGGCGTGACAGAAACCTCCACCATAAATGAGAGGAAATGAACTTCTCTCATTTATTAAGTGGAGGGGAGAGAAATGAGGAGAGGAGGAAGAGGTTTACTTTTCCTTTCTTAATTGCATGAATTAATAAGTTGAGTGAACGCATTAATTCACTTTCATTTCTCATTCTTTAACTAATCAAATAATAATTAATTAAATTAAAGAGAAAAAGAGAAATAGTTTGTAAGTTTTGTTTTCCCATATATATAAGTTTTGTACATATACATATATATGTATATATATATATATATATATATATATATATATATATATATATATATATATATATATATATATATATATATATATATATATATATATATATATATATATATATATATATATATATATATATATATATATATATATATATATATATATATATATATATATATATATATATATGTATATATATACAATAAATATTTTGCTAACCAGCTTAGCAAATAAATTCTTACTTTGTCATTTTAGCAAAATAGTCTCTATAAATTCTCTAAGTATAAATCACACGCAACCTTTATTGTGTGTGACCACATAGGTTCAATTCTATCTGATTGTAAGATATGACACTAGACTCCTTAAGTGTCACCATCGGAACTCCTTTCGATAGACCAAAATATTTTTGGCTCTCCCAATTGAGTGTGATTAACTATCTTAATCACTCATGTGGGTCCCACAATCCACGGGTGACACCTAGCAGTATGTCGTGGTAATCCAAATAGAATGAATAATAGATTAAACATCTAGGTGTAGTTGCCGTGTGATTAAATCCTTCTATCACTTGTCCTAATTGAGCTGAGGTTATGGATAACTCGTCAAACCCCATTACTTAATTATATATCTTATCTGATCATTAACTGATATATGAAAGCTCCTTTTCATAAAATCACACTGCCTTGCCCAAAGACTTTTATATCTTAAAGAACAGATAGTATAGGATAATTACCTCTCTACCGAGGGTGATAGATTCCATCTTAACACACACCTATCTTTATACATGATCCACTGTAGCCAACATATGTTGACTTTAACTCATGATTAGGGTATAAAGTATTTACACAGTCAAACTACAGTAACCCATACGTAAGATAATCGTGGTGCCTCAGGTCAAAAGATCACTCACACCACTACAGCATGGAATAATTTACTGACGAGTGAGTAGACATCCATGTGATTGTTCATAATTGGTCACGCTCAGTGAAAATGTTCTCCAACATTCACCTGTATACTTGCTTTAGTGTCACCACACTAATGACTTAAGACTCATCATCCCATAAGAAAAGCATAGTATACACTGACCTAACCGGATTTATCACCGCCCTCGTGATAATCCTATGATCAGGAGCATTTAAAAATTAATTACAAAAGAATACATGTCTCAAATTCCTAACATCTTAGGAATATGATTCTTTTACCATTAATTCTAAGGACGATTCATATATATATATATATATATATATATTTAACAATAATATAAATGAATAAATGCTAATTTATTAATTTAGTGAAAGTACTAAGATACTAACCCTATAATTGTGTCACCGATTGGCTTATGGGGCATATAACTAACAAAATGCCTGCCTGAAAACCCAATCCGACCACCAGTCAACACTGGTACTGCCTACTCTGCCTGCCGCATCGGGTATGCTAGCCCACGCATAACACCGATGCAAAGAAGGAGTCCCGAGGACTCAAAGACTGCCTGTCGCACACTCCGGAGTGGCACTCGAGGGGAGCGACCCACATGAGTAAAGTAGCAAGTAACCAGTAACATAAGTATCATAACTAGCAGGACTGGAACACGACTCTGATCAAAGTGGGAAAAACCCATCCACTAAAGAAAGCCCGATCCCCCCGATCTGATGCAACCGAAACTACCCGGTCGACCGCCCAATGTCCGCGGTCACCGCAATACCTTGCCCTCAAGCCAGCCTATCCAAGAACCCGAGAATCTGACTACACTATCCCAAAACCCCATGCTCGCGCACGAGCTACTAATACCCTGAGTCTAGCATGAGAGGAGAAAAACATAAAATATAGTTTCTCTTAAGTCAAGTTCCAGCATGATAGTGTAGTAGAAAAAGGTGGCCTATCTAGATGACCATACAAGCATGCAAGTGTTCTCAGGTAGGATAAAAGAAAAGCATCTAATAGTACTCTCAGATAGGGTAGATCAATTGTCCCAACATGATAATCCCTTTTTGCATAAATAAATAAGTACTCACTAGCATGCATATGTATCCCCACAATAATATTCCAAGATGTTGATAATTGCATAAGAATAATAAGTGCGAAATAGTCTATGCCTGCTACCATGCTAACAATATATAAGTTGGCCTTCTCATTCGACATGATAATATCCCCATACAAACCAGTTCTAACATACAGTCCCCTTTAACTCAATAAGCATGCAAGTGTCAATCCTAGGATGCAATTAGCCTTTTAACACAGAATTTACTCCAATATGCCTAGTGGGCAGTCAAAAGTGAGAGGTTCGCAACAACACCCACCTCAAACGCTAACTCCAAATTCGGGAAGCACTCTCGCCCAAGAAAAACGTCGCCCGCCGCGATAACTGTAAAAATGTCCAAACGGCCCCAATTAAACATACAATTTCTTATTTAAACGCTGCCCAAAATAACAGTACTGAAGATGCTCGGTTTTCACCTGTAGAATGGCCTCCGAAAATTCTGACAAAAACACCGCTGCGATCGTCATGTCGAGCGGATCGAAACGAGTACCTGCATGTCCCAAACCGAGTCCCGTAGGCCAAGTCACAGAATACACACTGCGGTGAGCGCGAAACTCCACAAGCACAAAAACTGTAGCACTCTGCCCAGAAAAGATAGGATTTTTACCTTCGGGGAAGCCTAAAAAAAATCCAAAAAAATCACGATGATGTTCCTTGCGATGCGTAGATGCGAAACGAGTATTGGCACGCCTCAATCCGATGCCTGTAAGTCAAGATAGAAAATCGACAAGCCTCCACTGTCCAAAATGAAACCACAGAAAAAGGGGGTCACAAGATGCCTCGGGAACACCACCTAAAATCCAAAATGGCACAAAGAGATCAACATGAAAATCGAAGGTCTACCTCTCAGGATCACAACGCCGCAAGAATCACCCAAATCGGACCTCGGGGTAGAGCAGGGGAGTTCTCGGACCGAAACACGACGGGAAAGGTTGCCAAAGAAGAAACGTCGCAGTGCGCCGAGTCGTAGAAAACCGTCGACGTCGCGGCCTCCAAAAATTCCGGGAACCCTTCACGAGATAGAGCACAAGGTGGTAATCAACTCCTCTTAAGACCTCTTTCACAGAAGGGCTCGGAAAAACCCTCCAAAAGCCAAGCAACTTCTATTTATAGCCTACAAATGGGGGGGGAAGACCCCTTTAGGGTACGATTTCGGACGCCCGGAACTTCCAGGCGCCGAACAGGGAACAGCCCGGGCTGCGCCCGGATTCATCCGGGCGCGCCACGTGGCTCTCTCCACGACACAGCGAGGCGCAGCCAACCAGGCCACGCCACGCGGCGCCCCCACGCGTACGGGTGGTTGGCGCCAGCCAACCACCTCGCGACGCGTGGCAACCCCACGACGCCCCCGCACCTGCCCGTTGTACGGCCACCTGCCCCCGCACCTGCCCGTTGTACGGTCACCTGCCCCCGCTCTACCGCGCGGACCACGCGCACGTGGACCGGCCAACCCTGCGCCGCCACGTGGCCCCGCCATGGTCCACGGCTCCCTGCGCACTCCCGTGGACCGAGAGCGCGTGGGCCGGCCAATCTGAAGCCGCCACATGTCCCAAACCCCGGTCCACGACTCCCCCATGCACACAAAATGCGCAGAAACTTTCAGAAGTCCGTTTTTGGGCATCCGGACTCAGAAAAATACAAACAAATAGCCGTTTTCAAGCGTTTTTTCGCGCTGAATCCAAATCCAACCTCGGTTTGGCCCAAAACCTTGTCTAAAATTCAGCAAATGCAGCCGAAGGCCAAACCAGCACTAGATACCTCACTGGGTCCATCAGTGGCATCCCTTGATGCCCGATGGGCCAGACACACCAACAATAGGTGTTTCACACTGTGGATTCACGGAAAAAACTGCATGGGGACCTCGACCACTACAGCCCGCCTCGCATCTCGCGCCACCTTCCGGCATGCGTGGCCCTATTCAAGCGGCTACAATGCAGATCCGAGCGCCCGGATTCACGCCCGAAACCAAAAAAGAAAAATCCTCAAAACTCAACTCGGGCTCCATTTTTTTGCACCAATTTTGAGTTAAAAGCGATTTCGATTTGGCCCAGCATATCTGCATCATGCTGACCGACCCATCATACTGTAACTTTGTCATTTGTAAAAGTCCAGTATCTTACACATATGGAGATGCTGCAGTTGCGATTCGAATTAGGAAGTGGTTTGGGTTGTGACATTACGTGATTAAGCAAAAAAAAAAACATACAAATAAGTGAGAGGTAAAAGAATCTCCTCCTAAGAGAAAATGATTATTATTAAATACTAAACACTCTGATTACATAAACTCTAGACCCTCCATTTTAGTGCCGTTGTGTGAATTGTTACTGATAAAGTCATTGGAGAATATTTCTGATATTGGTGATATTTTAATTTTCCAAAGACTATATATTGATGAAATCATAGTCTCTCCGAAGGATATTCACGAAATTATCCTTTCAAAATAAGTTAGCTAACTGGTGATTTTATGCGAGTTAGAACATCCTGTTGGAATTTTCATATATGTGGCCTAATTAATTATATTCAAATTTAGATTTACTATAGATAAGAGTCAATTCTAAAAGATATAGAATTACTTGATATGGTATATCTTATACCTTTTCCATCTATTTAAATTAAATAGAATCCTAATCAGAATTTAATAGAAAGACGATGTCGAATCTATATAAAGGGGTACTGGTCCTGCCACATACTCATGTGCATTCTGATAAGATTATCTATTAAATTCACACCATACGGGAGAGTGCCTGAGAAAGGAAAGGAGAAACCAGATTACCTAGTTCGGTTGGTACTATTCGTATTGCAACCGGATTTCTTGATTCCGCTGCTTAATCAAGAATTTCTCCTCTATGGCGCTCTGTAAGTTATTTTATAATTTTATTTATGATCCTGAATATTAGTATGTATTCGGTTTTGTTTTATTATCATACCATATAAATTCCATTACATCCAAGTTGACGATCTACACAATTGATGATCCACATTGTTAAAAAATAGAGCAATGCTACATGTAAATCCAAAAATTGTAAGTGTAAATCTGACGCACTCTTCATGTAAAAGTTTATTTTTTTACACTAGTCTTTATAATATTCCTATTTTTTAAATGCTAAAAGATTGTCAAAAAAATCCTGAATTATCCAAAAATTGTAAGTGTAAACCTGAATTCTCTAAAAAATATTTGGAGTGTTTGATTTTTTTTTAGATACCAAATCTTATTTATTAGTGAACAGAGTATGGAATTCTTAAATTTAAAATCAAAATTGTAAATCTTGAATAGATAGTTAAATTAAACAAATCATTTTTTGCTCATTTATTTAAGAAAACATCTAATATAAGCCGTTGGAATTTCTTAAATTTTAATGATCTTGATCACTAGATGAACAATATCAGAAAATAACAAAATTTGATTTCTACAAAATTTAATTATTCAAAATGATCGTCTATATCAGTGTAGATCATCGATTCAGATGCTTTGAGATTAAAAATAATTCAATAATATTTAAACCTGAATACTCCGAAAAGCATTATGCTTTTGGATTGTATTTTACCATGAGAGCGTGTTTGGTTCAAGTTATGTAACATTATGAGTTGCCTATAGTGATTGCATGAGTTTCTCCTTTTCTTGTCCTCCCAGAATTTAGAGAATATTTATTATATCATAACTACAATATTATAAGAAAGGAAAATGCTATGTGTACACCCCACCCGGGGTGTACATCCTACACCCTCACCCATCCAATGGGTGAGGGTGTGAGAATGGGTCACATTAAGTGACCCCAAAGACACCCCACCCATTGGATAGGTGGGGTGTAGGATGTACACCCCTTTCGGGGTGTACACATAGCATTGCTCTATAAGAAGGAATTTTGTCCGTACAGCAGAACTTGACTGTGCGTGTGTCGAGGGCGAGATCATAAGTTCGCATTGAATGCGTACTAGCCGCCTCGAGTGACAGCCTCATCCTTGCATTAGGGGTGCCAATCTAGCTCGCTATTCGCGAGTCAGCTCGTATTCGATTCGAAATGAGCTTGAGATCGAATCGTTCGTTTAGTAAACGAGCCGAATTTTTCAGCTCGTTTAATAAACGATCCTATAGTGATTGAATTATGTGTTTGGTTCAAGTTCAATAGCATTATGAGTTACCTATAGTGATTGCATTAGTTGCTCCTTTTCTTGTCCTCCCCGAATTTAGAGCAAATTTATTATATCATAACTACAGTACTCTAAGAAAGGCTAGGAATTTTGTCCGTACAGCAGAACTCGACTGTGCGTGTGTCGAGGGCGAGATCATAAGTTCGCATTGAATGCGTACTAGCCGTCTCGATTGACGGCCTCATGCTTGTATTAGGAGTGCCAATCTAGCTCGCTGTTCGCGAGTCAGCTCGTGTTCGGCTCGAAATGAGCTCGAGATCGAATCGTTCGTTTAGTAAACGAGCCGAATTTTTCAGCTCGTTTAATAAACGAGCCGGACACGAGCTGGGTCAGCTCGCTCGTGTTCGGCTCGATAACGGTTGGAATATATATATATATATATATATATATATATATATATATATAATTTAAATTTTTATAAAGGGACCTAATTATAAAAAAGTCTCATTAATCTACGCTGAGCTAAAATATTTTTAAAAATATTAAAAAATATATAATGCTTCTATGAATTTTATTATTTAGATTTTAGACCAACTTAATATATAAAAAAATAAATAAATAAATAAAATTTAATTATTAGATTAAAATTTTAATTTTTAAATTTTTTTTCAACTTTATATCTAATAGTAGGAATAAAAATCTAATTTGTTGTTCACGAGCCGAACTTTTCAGCTCCATATTTAAACGAATCAGGTCGTGTTTGACTGATTTATTAAACGAGCTGAATACGAGCCGATCCTAACTCGCTCTTGTTCGGCTCGTTGACTCCCCTAACTCGCATGCGGGACCAGCCGTGCGGCCCTCACAAAAGTCGGACACCGTGATTATATGCAAACGCTGGCAATCTCTGCTTACACGAAGTCACGAGTTCGTCGCTGGACTCGCGTCAAAACAAACAAGCTCTTATTCAAACTAGCTTGTTTAAAAAAAAAAAAATTGTTTTTTTTGTAACAGTTATATCACACATAAAATAGATATCAAACCATTGGCAATTAGGAGTGTCAACGAGCCGAACACGAGCGAGCTGGTTCGGCTCGTTGAATAAACGAGCCGAACACGAGCTGACTCGTTTAAATATCGAGTTGAAAAATTTGACTCGTTTATTAACGATCCGAACACGAGTTAACTCGCGAACAATAAATTTGATTTTTATTCTTACTGCTAGGTGTAAAGTTGAAAAAATATTAAAAAATTAAAATTTTAATCTAATAATTAAAATTTATAAAAAATTGATAACCTAAAATCTAAATAGTAATATATATATATATATATATATATATATATATATATATATATATATATATATATATATATATATATATATATATATATATATATATATATATATATTCGAGCTGTTATCGAGCCGAATACGAGCGAGCTGACCCCAGCTCAAAATTTTGACTCGTATTCGACTCATTTACTACACAAGTAATTCGATATCGAGCGCATTTCGAACCGAACATGAACTGAATTGCCAGCCCTATTTGCAATATGATAATTACTATCTCATTTATTTATGAAACAGTAAGTACATAACGGTGCTGTCCTCTATGGTTACAGATCAGAAGGAAGCAGCAAATTAATTGGACCAGCAGTGGGCTCTTTATCATCCACTGCTCCTACGGATCTGACAGTGTTAAATTCCATATCTGTCCTTGCTTGTTAATTGTATCGTATCTAGAGATGTCGTCGGTTTGGGTTCGGGCCGGATTTTTAAAATCCTGAACCTGCCAACCAAACCCGGAAGTTCGAACCCAATTGGAACTCAAAAATCTGAACCCAAAGTAATTATTGTTTTTTATTATATTTCAGAATACATTATATTAAAATTAAAATTTTTAAAATAAAAATTTTAATGTAATAGCAAATATTCATTTCCACCTCTTAAATCATATTATTTTTCTAACTACCCATCAAATTTAAGAGGCCCACTATCATTTAATTCGCATATTTTTTCATTTAAGAA
This sequence comes from Tillandsia leiboldiana, assembly GCA_029204045.2. NCBI lineage: Eukaryota > Viridiplantae > Streptophyta > Magnoliopsida > Poales > Bromeliaceae > Tillandsia > Tillandsia leiboldiana. The sequence goes on along the minus strand of CM055081.1, from coordinate 946,109 downwards.
TCAAAAATCTAATAATATTAATTACTTTGTGCTATTAATAGTATAGTAGCCTAATTCTGTAGAGTTCGATTATATATATATATATATATATATATATATATATATATATATATATATATATATATATATATATATATAGTTCGGTTACTATACTTTTAATAGTACTAAGTTATTAGTACTATCAAGTTTTCTATCCTTAGATCAACCCCTTTGATTATTTTCACCCGTTAGATTTTACTATTTTTCCAACCACCTATTAAACCCAAGGTCCCACCATCATCTCAACCGCACATCTTTTAATTCAAGAATTAAAAACTTAATAGCACCAAGGCACCATTGACTTGGTAGTATTAATATATATATATATATATATATATATATATATATATATATATATATATATATATATATATATATATATATATATATATATATATATATATATATATATATATAGTTCTGTCACTATACTATCGATAGCACCAAGCACTAGTGCTACCAAGTTTTCCACCATTAGATCAACCTCTTTGATTATTTTCAACTCCTAGATCATATTATTCAACCAATCGTCCACTAAACCCTATGGCACTATCATCCTAACGACACATCTCTTTATCCAAGAGTTAAAAATCTAATATAGCACGAATAACTTGATGCTATTAATAGTTTAGTAACCTAGTTCTATATATATATATATATATATATATATATATATATATATATATATATATATATATATATATATATATATAGTGTGTGTGTGTGTGTGAGAGAGAGAGAGAGAGGGAGTTGAGCTAGAATGCTATCGAAAGCAAACAGGCTCTGTTACCACCCATTTGTTTTCGATAATGGAGCTTCCAAATCAACGATCAGTATCGTTGAATTTGATCTAGACCATTTAAACTGTCTGAAAATTAATTTTCAAATCTTTTCTACATCGTTGACCTAATGATCAAATAATTACAAAATTTATAATTTTAATGATAAATTTTTTGCTAGTTTAACAGTGTAAAAAATTTTAAATTAATTAAATTTTGGTTAGAAAACCATTTAAAACAGGATATATATATATACTTTCGATCTTAATTACAAGACTCCTATCATTAATTTTTGAAAAATATTATCATTATTTTTTAAAAAATATTTATTTTCAGTCGTTTATTTTTTTAACGGTACAGAGCAATCCAAACCACTTGAATTTTTTATAGTAATTAGATAACGTTTGATAACTTCGATGATGAATTGAAAAAGTTTCATATCTATTTTCGCAAGGTTATTTATTTTTGACCATTCATTTTTTGAACTCTTCGATGGACTTGATAATTTAAAATTTATGAGATTTAGTTTATACACACTTTAAATACTCTAGGGTACCGTTTAGTTCGTGGATAAGAAAAAATTTGTTATACCGGGGATATGTATAGATTATGGTATTAGCAGGAATTAGTGTAAATTTGCGTTTGGTTGGGTTTATGAGTTATACCGGGTTTAAAGAAAATTATGTTTGGTAATTTATATAGGAATAAGGAGAATAAGATGAATAAGAAAAAATTGTGTTTGGTTGAGTATAGAGAAATAAGAAGAATTGAGATGAGATAATTATGTGTTTTGACTATTTTGCCTTTTAAAATAAAGTTTAAATGGGAGTAAAAATTTTAATTTTTAAATTTATATAAATTTTAAAAAATACATAATAAAAATTAAAGTTTAAGTGGGAGTAAAAATTTTAAATGAGAGTAAATAATTTTTTTAAAAAAATTTTAAGTGGGAGTAAAAATTTTAATTTTTAAATTTATATAAATTTTAAAAAATTTATAAAATAATTGTATAAATTTTATAAATTTTAAATTAATAATTTTTTTTTCCAAAAATGAAATAAAATAAAATTTTTAGATTTATTAAAAAATAAGTTAAAAAAATAATATTTATTAAATAAAAAATTTTAAATTTTAAAATTTATAAATTTAAATATCTTTTAGAAAATTCTAATTTTAAAAAATAAGAAAACTAATTTTTATTATTAGTGTATGGAAAAGAAAGGAAAAAAAAAAAGAAAAAAGAAAAAAAAAAAGTGCCGTGGAGAGAGAGAGAGGAGGTGCAGAGAGAGAGAGAGAAAAAAATTTAAAATTTAAAATTTAAATTTTAAATTTAAAATTTTAAAATTTAAAATTTAAAAATTTAAAATTTTTAAAATTTAAAAATTCTAATTTAAAAAAATAAAAAAACTAATTTTTATTATTAGTGTATGGAAAAGAAAGGAAAAAGAAAAAAGAAAAAAAAAAGTGCCGTAGAGAGAGAGAGAGGAGGTGCAGAGAGAGAGAGGATCTCGATTCCCGTGCCTGGAATTGGACGAACCCAATTCCAGGTGGGGGTGGGAATTTCAATTCCCACCCCCATCCCAGCTATTCCAGAATAGCTGGAATAGCAAATTCAGCTTTTTCCATTCCCGTTTGGGAATGGATTCAGGGATAAGGGGGTTATTCCCCCCTTATCCCTGTTACCAAACAGGCCCTAGATGAATTTTAACAGTTTCAATTATCGACTCGAAATCTGTATCATTTAAAACGACTTAGGAAGACGAAGACCTTCGTCCTCCTAAATCAATATTAGTTGAATAGTAAAATCTAACGGATGAAAATGATCAAAGGGGTTGATCTAAGGGTAGAAAACTTGATATCACTAAATACTTGGTGCTATCGATAGCATAATAGCCGGGCTCATATATATATATAGAGAGAGAGAGAGAGAGAGTCCGGCTATTGTGCTTGTACAAGCACCAAGCAATTGGTACTTGTAAGTTTTCTACCGTTAGATCTAATCCTTTGATTAATTCTATCCCTTAGATCATACTATTTCACCAACCATCCACTAAACCCAATGGGCCCACCATCATTCTAACCGCACATTCCTACATCCAAGGGTAAAAAACTCACGAGCACAAATAACTTGGTGCTTTTACAAGCATAGGAGCTCAATTATATATATATATATATATATATATATATATATATACCCTTTTTATCATTTTCATCCGTTAGATTTTACTATTTTTTCAACCACCTATTAAACCCAAGGGGCCCACTATCATCTCAACCACACATTTTTTTATCCAAAGACTAAAAACTTGCACCAATGACTTGGTGAGCTCTCTCTCTCTCTCTCTATATATATATATATATATATATAGTCCGGCTAGTATACTATCGATAGTACCAAACATTTGGTGCTATCAAGTTTTCCACCGTTAGATCAAGTCCTTTAATTATTTTCACCAGTTAGATTTTACTATTTTCCCAACTACCATTAAACCCAAGGGGCCCACTATCATCTCAACCATATATCTCTTAATTCAACGGTAAAAAACTTAATAGTACCAATACTATTAACAGTATTCCAGCCTAGCTATATATATATATATATATATATATATATATATATATATATATATATATATATATATATATATATATATATATATATATATATATATATATATATATATATATATATATATATATATATATATATATATATATATATATATATATATATATATATATATAGCGTAGGATTACTATGCTCTTATGAGTACCCTTTGTACTCATAATTTTTCCGCCTTTGAATGAAGGAATGTGTAGTTAGGATAATAGTGGTCCCCTTAAGGTTTAGTGGGTTGTTGGTGAAATAGTATAAATTCTAGGAGACCACTCTTAACCGCACATTCCTTCATTCAATGACCAAAAATTTATGAGTACGAAGGGATCTATACTCATAAAAATATAGTAGTCGGTATATATATATATATATATATATATATATATATATATATATATATATATATATATATAGAGAGAGAGAGAGAGAGAGAGAGAAAGAGAGAGAGAGAGAAAGAGAGAGAGAGAGAGAGAGAGTATGGCTACTATACTTTTATTAGTATATATCTCTTCGTACTCATAAGTTTTCAACCCTTGGATGTAAAAATGTACGGTTAGAATTATAGTAGTCCCCTAGAGTTTATACTATTTCATCAACAACCCACTAAACTATAGGGTAGGGATGTCAATAGCTACAGATACCCGAAATTTTATCCGAACCCGAATCCGAACAGAATGAATTTACCCGATATTAAACAGATATGGATTCGGATATAGATATAAAAATTAAAAACCCGACGGATTTATATTTGGATATGGATTTTGATTGTATCCGACCCGAACCCGAATCCAAATTGATTTTACGTTATATAATATATGTGTATATAAATATTTGATATTATATTTAAATTTATATTTTAAAATTTTATATTTAATATAATATATTTTGAAATATTGTAAAGAGAAAAAAGAAAAATAATTATTTCGGATTTGGATTTGCAGGTTCGGGTTCGGGTTTTGAATTTTTTGTTGAGTTCGGATTTGGATATGAATTTTTAAAATCCGTCGGATTCGGATTCGGGTTTGGCAGTTGGGTTCGGCTTCGGGTTCGGATTTTTAAAAATCTACCCGGAATCCAACCCGTTGACATCCCTACCGTAGAGGGACCAGATGAAAGAATGTGCGGTTAGGATTTAGTGGTCTCCTAGAGTTTATGTTATTTCACCAACAACCCACTAAACCCCTAGGGAATCACTATCATCTTAACTGCACATTCTTTCGTCTAAAAGCGAAAAAGTTATGAGTAGAAAGACGTCTATACCAAGGATTTAAGTATCCATCAGCACGGGACGTATCCATCGTGTCGTATCGTGCCAACAAGATACCGGCACGATACAGCCCCGTGCCGATGACACAGTTCAAAACTCTTTTTTATTTAAATTATTAAGTAATTTTCTCAATAAAATTTAAAATATTTGATAAATATACATAATAAACAATTAGAAAATTTTATTACTAAAGAAAATAAATATTTCATGCCGTTATGTGTCGGCACGTATTATTTTTTGTGACCGGCACTCATTGGCACGGCTCGGCACGCACCGTGCCGTACCGTGCCGGCAAGTTTTCGGCACGACTCCGTACCACAGCATTTAAATTCTTGGTCTATACTCATAAAAGTATAGTACCCCTACACTATCATTTCACATAACCAAATTGACTATATATAACATGTCGTGAAAATAATGCAGCGGCCTAATCATTATCTCCTAATAAATTATAGCACTACAATATATATTTTATGGTTAAAGTTTGAGGACTGAAGTACCACGTGTCTCATAGTTTGAGGACGAGTGTGATTTAACAAACAAAATAAAATAAAATAAAATTTTAAAAAGAAAAAGAAAGAAAAAAGTGCTTCAAATTGCGTGCACACTTTCGGAGCATCCCATGAGGTAATAAAGAACACGATCGAGAAGATAAAAAGATGTTGGAATTTCAGAATTAAAAAATTTAAAAATTAGAAAAAAAAAAAATTAAAAGTAAAAAGTGCAGCATCATCCTTTTGATCACCTACTACTTTCCAGGTGCCAAAGAGATCAAGGAGAGTAAGAATCTAAAGCTCTATTCAAAGGAATTGTGGAATCTTTCTCATTAAAGTTACTTGTTCTTATTAGTGGTCCCATGGATTTTTCTCTCTTTATGCTTTTCCCATAGCATGGATGATGAAGGAATTGGCAATATGAATATTAAAAAAATTAAAAAAATTTAAAAAAAATTTTAAAAAAAAAGAGGGAAAGGTCACATTCTTTTTTAGTCTATTTTGATAATGTGGTGATTAAAAGCATAATTTTCATACAATTGAAGGTATAAAAAAATTTAAAAATGCTTATAATTTTTTCTTATTTTATATTATAAAATTGTGGTTGCAATCGTCACCGAAAAAATATACGACTACAAAGCAAAAAAAACCGATTGAAAATAATACTTTTAATTAGACACCACATTATCAAATTAAGTCTTAATGATTCACCACTAAAACTTGGGCTCAGTTTGGAATTATATACAGATAATTAAATTGGGTTACAATATTGTTACAATATTGAGAAATAAAGACGAAAAAAAAATATTACATTTGTATGTTTGATTTAAAATAGAAATCAAAATCGGAATAGGAATAGAAATAGACTAAAATTGAAATTTCTTTGATTCAAAATTAGAATTCAAACTAAAATTTAAAAATTTTAATATTAATTAAAATTTAGATTTACTATTCAAATCCATAATCAAAATTTGAATTTAACTTCTAACTTACAATTTGGACTAAAAATTTAAACTTATAATTCGAATTCAAATTCAAAGTCAAATTTTAAATTTAAAAATAAATATAAATATCAAAATTATATTAGAGTTTAATTTTAAACTTTAGAAATCAAAAATTAAATTTTTAAAATCATACAATTAAAATTTTTATTTATTTTAAAAAACTATTATTGTTGAGGGTAATTTCGTCATTTCCTACAACTATTACTCTTTATTCCTCTTATTCTCCATTATCACACCAAATACAAATTTTCTTATATCTCGTATATTAATCTAATATCCAACCAAATACATTTTTACAATAGTTCCAGCTAATTTTCACATTTATACTTATTCCTGAGACAACTAGTTCTCTCTTATTTCATAACCAAACGAAGGCCTAGAATTTACTCAAGCACATCATGATTTTTTAAAAAATATATATTTTTATCATACATTTCTCTCAAAAGTATATATGTAATTGGCTGGATATAAATAATATTGTGCAGAAAAAAAGTCTAAAATGTAACAGTCACATTACTTGTTGAGCAATGCTACTAAGTAATAGGTACAAGAAGCATTTTCTAGAGTTATATAGTAAACTTTTCCCTCATAGAGATAGTCCACAAGTTTCTAATATTACATAATAAATTTCCTACATCTTCCACTCTTGTCATTTTCTTCCTATGCTTCAGATTTCAACTTTCAAACATTAGCCGCCTAGATAGACCATCTCCCTCAAGATAGTTAGAATATTTATTAGAGTAGTTTGGCTTGCATTCTCAAAAAGTGATATTTACATAATTAATATTAGAGTAGTTTGGCTTGCATTCTCAAAAAGTGATATTTACATAATTAATTTTAGTTTGAAAATTTAATTTTGATTAAAAGTTGCACAGCATTTGGTTGAATTTAGATTTTTTTTTTTTTTTTTTTTTTAAAAAAAAAAAAAAAAAAAAAAAATTGTAAAACTCTTAAGTAATATATTTAAATTTTCAATTTCAAATTTTTAAAATTTTATAACTTTAAATTTGAAATTTAAATTTTTAAATTTAAAATTTAAAATTTAATATCTAAATTTTAAATTTTAAAATGTATAATTAAAAGTTAAAATTTGAATTTGAATTTGAATATGAATTTGGACTTAAATTTAAAATTTAAATCTAAAATTAAAATAAAATTTTAAATTTTGAGTCTAAAATCATTTTCAATAGATTTTAGATTTTAACTGCTTCTAATTTCAAGCCTCGAAAAATTAAAAAACTACTACTCAAAATTAGAATCAAATTTTCGCAATGAAATTCCCAAACGCTTACTTTTGGGCCGAAACACCGACTTATTTCTACTGCGCTGATGGATAACGTCGGCATGGAAAATTTTTCTACACACAACAATCCAAATCTAAAAAAAAACATTATTTTTTCTTTTTCTATTTTTTTCTCTCGCATAATTAAATTAACTTGGCTGCAACTGGGATGGCAATCCAAACCGCAGGTAGGGATGGCAATCCAGATCGCTGTTCGCGAGCCAGCTCGTGTTCGGCTCGAAATGAGCTCGAGATCGAATCACTCGTTTAGTAAACGAGCCGAACACGAGCCGAATTTTTCAGCTCGTTTAATAAACGAGCTGAAATCAGCTAGCTCATATTGACTTTCGGCTCAGCTCGAATGAATATATATATATATATGGAAAATGCTATGTGTACACCCCTTTCGGGGTGTACATCATACACCCCACCCATCTAAGGGTGGGGGTGTGATGATGGGTCACTTGATGTGATCCGTAAAAAGTATCGTCACCATTAAAATGATGGAGGTGTATGATGTACACCCCTTCGGGGTGTACAGGTAGCATTGCTCATATATATATATATATATATATATATATATATATATATATATATATATATATATATATATAAACTTTATTTTAGACCATTAATATTTTATAAATTTTAATTATTAGATTAAAATTTAAAATTTTTAATTTTCTTTTAACTTTACACCTAATAGTAGGAATGAAAATTAAACTTATTGTTCGCAAGCCAGCTCGTGTTCAGCTCGTTAATAAATGAGCCGAACACGAGCCGAATTTTTCAGCTCAATATTTAAACGAGCCAGCTCGTGTTCGGCTCGTTTATTAAACGAGCCGAATACGAACCGACCCCAACTCGCTCGTGTTCGGCTCGATGACACCCCTAGCTGCAACTAAGCAGCGTTAAGGACGAAGTTAAACTTATGATGAAGCAAACAACGAAAGTGGGTGTTTACGACTAGAAAATAAAATCACCCCCATTTCACTTCAAAATTCCCTTGTTTGGGGACATCATCACTCAACTGTTTAGCAGGAGCAGCAGGCATTCGGTAAAACAAAAGGAGAAGACGACATTGAATCAAGAACTCCCATGTACCCGGCATACGGCATGCCACCGACAAGCCGTGGCACAATACAGCACAGTTCGACAAATCCGGCAAGAGGTAAATAAATAACCCCTCCTAGTCCTTAACACAGCACATATTTTACACAGCTACACAAACTAATTTCAAATCCGCCTTATTTTTCGACACAAAACACAGGAAGGAAAAGGAGAGAAAACATGCGGGAGCGGTAGGGAAATCGCATCATCCACTTGTACCTACTTATGTACAAAATTTCGGACAGCGAGACGCGAGAGATTGTGTTCCCTTAAATCTACGATAATCCCGTTTTATGTACAAAGCGGAAATCGGATGAAGAAAAGAAGCCTCTCTTGCCTCTAATAGAAAATAATTCAAGTAAATTAGGAGAGCTAGAACCACGGGTGCCAAGTCGGATCCATCATGCACAAGTTCCTGGGGGATAATGCCAATTCCACCAGTTCCGTCACGCCTCTTTGTACCGACTGTGGCGGTTCCGTCGCATTCTCTTCCTGTGTTATTATTATTAGGAGGGAAGGAAATCTATGTCAAAATGATACAAAGACTTTTAACTTAAAGCTGGATCACTACTTAGAAAATAGGATCCGAAATATGGTGACACTCAAAACTAGGGAGAAAAAAGACTAGTAATATCTTTTCCGTCCAACAAATCTTTATATGTTTCCTCCTATTTCAGGCTTCAAGACGTGCAAATATTACCAAATATGTTTAAAATATGAATCCCAATATGAAATGCCCACCCAGCATTCTTTCGTCGAGTCAAAATAATGAAGTCTTTGTGGGAGAGGGAGAGAGAGAGAGAGAGAGAGAGAGAGAGAGAGAGAGAGAGAGAGAGAGAGAGAGAGAGAGAGAGAGAGAGAGAGAGAGTACCTCTTCCGAGAGAACCTGTGGTGCTATTCCTTTGATCCGGCTGATAACATGCTCCACATTAGTCGTCACTTTCTGCTCAAAGTCGAGAGGGTTGATCATTCCCGCAGCGACTTGTACAGAGGGGATACCAAGTGGCCTCCTCCAGGACCAAGATAGTAATTCATCTCGGAAGAACATGGCTAGGTGATACCAGATGTGTTGACTTTGCTGCAAAATAGACAAAAGCCCGTATGAGTTAATTACGTCCTTTATAGGCAGGAAATTTCATAGATATTAAACACCAACAAATGATTTAAAAACAACATAACATGCCCATCCATCTACCACCGTCGACTAGATTATCAATTACTGGCTTTTTCTTGTTTCTGCTTTTGCTTGGTATGATAATTAAAATCAAAGTTTAGAAATTTGTGTCTTATAATCATACACCACAACTAGAATAAAAAATCCAATAGACCAGAGTCGGTGTTATTATTTCAATCAAGCTTAACGTGCCACACCACACAGGTTACTAACAGGGATTTGCAATTGTAAACTACTTCGAGAAAGCAGCTACACTCACAAGAACCAAAGCTGCAACGACGTGGTTGCAAAACCAACACTCTTCACCATTAAACTAAATCTTACATTTTATTACAACCAAAAAGATATTATTTATGATCAGGTAAGAAGAAAACTCACTTTGGGTGAAACTACAGACTGAGCTGCAGCACACATGGCAGAGACGATAAGGCCCTCGACGCCAAAATGTGAAAAGAAAGCTTGCATGTTGCGCGTCAATCTAAACGGAACTGGTTCGTTGAACTCAATCATTCCATTCGGATCGTAAGCTGGCGAAAAAAAAAAATTGACAAATGAAAAATCCACTAAAGATTGAAAATAAGGGCTCCACTAGAAAAAACATACTATGCTTACTAAACAATACCTGGATGAAAATCAGTCTGGAATATCTTTCCAGTGTTCTTAGCAAACAGGATCTTGTTCGGGGACCTTCCCCCAATCTGCAGCATGTAAGACATAAAGCACGAAAGTGCCAGCTGGATGGCAAATTGCTTCTTGAAGGTCCAGAGGTGGTTCCCGCTTGGTAGAGTTTTGTACATGTACTGAGAGAAGATATTGTCATTGACAACATTCTTTGTTATTTCGTTATACGCCTGTAGACGTAGATTTACTATTTCTTCAGGTGGGTATTGCCCTGAGATGGCTTGGTTGAGTTGTTCCTTGAAATTAGTGATAGGCGTATCAGCTTCCCGGTTGTGGCGTGCGCAATTAATCTCGTACACCTCAAGGAATGTGCTATACATCACATCATCCTCCACCATCCGAACCTGAATAACGTAGTTTGCTATTAGATAATTATAAAACAGACAGGAGGACGAGAGAAATGCTAATAGAATTTTGCAAATATATACCGCCAAAATCATCTACTTGAAAATATCTCTTGTAAAACCTGAACCTGTTTACCCCTCAGAAAAAGTAGTTTCTTAACCAAAGGAAGAGGTAGGGAGCCATCTAACTCATAGTGGAAGATGATTTCGTATTGAAAAAGCCTTTTAATGTGTGCATATGTGTGTATTCTTGTGCGTCTGTGTGTGATGAATCAAGTCTACAAAGGACATAAAAAACTAAAGATTTTGAAAAATTATATACTTTAAATAGATGATTTTGCAAAGTAAATATCTCAAAAGCTACTACTTCACTTCACCTGTGACCAAACAGGAATTATTATTGGAGTATGGATAGTCAAATGGCGTCGCCTTGATTCCTTGTGTTTATCAAACATCTTGTTCAGCACCCGGAAGAGCTGGAGCATACGTTCATCACTTCTAGCATTCGGAGTTAAAGAGGTCTGAACAATAAAATGTCGCTGCGAACCATCAGAGCCTATGAGCGTCAGTCGCCGGAAGCTACTCCCATGTCTCCGTACAATTGGAATATCCGGGCCTACTCTGTCTAACTTTATGGTATGATCAGGTGCAACTTCCTGGGAAGTACAGAGACATAAACCAGAATAAATACTAAGAAAACAAAATTCCAACAGCCCAAAAAGGGCCTTTATATCAGCATGCAATATCATCTATTCCCAAACAAGCACCAGTAAAATTGGGAATTTTCATATATGCACCTCGAATGCTATTACAAAATACCTTTAAGTTAGAGAGACATCCAATCCTTGGAGAGAGTTGGTTATGTGTACTTGAAAAAACTTCTTAAAGAATCGACAATTTGGTGAGAAGGAAGGTGCGCATAAGAAGTTAAAAGTTACTAAAGAGCCTATTTGTCTATCCAGATTCTATACGAAATTATATACATAACTAGATGACTTTCCAAGAGTATATAAAAGAATACTGATGAAGACTAAATTTAACTCAACCTGGTCAGTGAAATACTGTCCCGGAACCTCCACATCAACCACGTGAAAATCACGCAATACTTTACTCTCTTCTTCGAGTTTCAAGACAGCAGGGAACCTGTCTTCAACATTGCTCTGGAGAACATTCTTCCAGTGCTTTAATCGTTCTGTCAATTCAGCCAGTGTAGCTGGGAAAGTAGCTGTGCTTTCAGGATCGAGATCGCGCTCAAAGTCCTGCTTATATTCCTTCACGAAGTCGACATGCTTGTTCACGGCATCTTGTGAAAAACAGGCTCGGCAAACGCCAGAGAGCTCCTTCTTCAGAGATTGTGGAACCTCACCAGTGGTTGCTGTTGGATACTTGTAGCATCGGTGCAGCAATGCGTTGACCACAGCCAAGAGCCGCTCCTCAGGAAGAGTGACAAATCTCGAACCAATTTCAGATAGTAAATACTGGCGGGAAAGAAGAAATAAAAAGAAAAGTCTGTAAGAATAAAGGCTTAACCAAGTTATTTAGTACAGGAATCAGACAATAATTTTCTGCCAAGTAAAAACTGCTAGGCAAATGACAAAGAAGAGATCTTTTTTTATAAAAAAATATAGGCGAGAAGTTAACATATCTCTTGTACATAAAATATAGGCTAAGAACTTATGGACAGAAGCTTACTAACCTCATAAACAGCAATTATAGCTCAGTAGGATATCCCAACTCTCAATTAATTAATGACTTTAACAAGGATAGATCTTATTTCAGCTAGTCGGACTCCTACAAGTTCTGCATTCATCCTCTACAAAATTTGCACGGCTAATACCTTAACTAATACGCACGCTATACACTAGACAGGAAACAAGCAGGAGGATCACCTATCTAAACAACCAATCCGGAATAATCATTTTCATTCTGTTTTCGCAGAGGTAGTTAGCAACTGCAATGCAATTTCTTACCTCAAGCTCATTAGCCAAATTATTGTGCTTGTTTCTAAGAGCCTCCATTATGTCCTTCGCAGCCTCAAAGGCACTAGTAGCAGCAGCAACCCAAGAAAGAGCACCGCCGCCGCCGCTACGTCTCAAAGGAATTTGGCTTCCTTCTGAAGCAACTGAGCTCTGTGGTGGTTGATCATGGCCAGTAGTACCAGCACCACCTTCAGCCGCAGACTTCTCTGTCTCTTGCCCTTGAGAGTTCCCTCCTTCATGAGGGCCACTAGTACCACCTGCCGACTGGGCCCCACTTTGGTGAACCTGGCTTTCAGGCGTTAAGTTACTGCTGCCAAGATGATTAGGGGCTCTGGCATTCCCATCAACCAAGTTTTGAGAGCCAGCACTGTTTACTGATGCAGCTTGCTGCATGCGTTGGGCCAGGGCAAGATTTCTTCCAAATTCAGCTTTATGAGTAACATCACGTCGCTCCATTAAATAAGTGCGCAGCCAATAATACAAGGCCTACAAAAAAAGGGTATTAAATTTTTAAGAATAGGAGATAATATGCTGACAACAACGCAACCTCCAGATAATTTTATGTACCTGTGGATAAACTTGAGCAATCTTTAAAAGAACTAGCTTGCAGTGCGGTGCTTCATTTCGCTGCAAGGAGAGCAGTAGCTGCGGTATCCAAGAAAGCCAAACCCAATGAGGCAATTGGTCAAGATATTTATCCAATGCCCTTCCCACAGTTTCATTCAGCGTATCAAAGCTAAGAAGATATAAAATTCGAGCTAGATGGCTCCTTGAGTTCGACACGCCATACTTGATGCCTTGGAAGAAGCAACTGACAGCATATTCCAACCATACCTCTTCACGTGTTTCTTTATAAATCTGCAAAAGAGAGATACTTGTATATATAAAGTATTCTTTAAGTACATTAAGATAATGTTTACGTAGGACAAATTGTAACATACCATATCGCAATAGTTTCCCCAGCTGATCCACCCTTTTGGCAAATGTTTGTAAAGGCTTATTGCATTGGAATAAGCAATATTTGCACTCTCGCAATCATTCATCTTTAGCGAAAAGTCACCTTTGAGACGAAATATTTCTGCTTTATGCTTCACAGGGAAGTAGTCAAGATTAGTATTGTTTATTAAATTAAGCCCGCTAATGAGTTCGCCTTTCATTTCCAAATAAGCCTTCGCTTGTTCTCTTATTTTAACAAAAGCTTCCTGTGAGCAGATGGCAAACAATTAAATAAAACAGGAACTAATCGAAATCTAATAATGGAAAAAGGATGACTTAAATGAATAATGACCTGAACTTCCATGGTAGAATGTCCATACATCTTATCAAGTATAGATACACAGACATCATGGAGTCCTTGCTTGCGAGATATGTGGGCGAGCTTATTCACATTCCAAGCCTTGTCTCGATAACCCAGATGATGAAGTTGATGATTTGTTTGAGCGTAGTCCTTAAATGCATCTATTACAGCGTTATACATTTCATTCCTCCATTGGAGTAGATCATACCAGATAGTCATATTATCCCACTCGTTCGGAGTCCGTAGTCTCCATGTCTCGAGGATATCCTTGAGATCAGCGAAGGCATTGTGAGCATTGGAACCCGAATTTCCTGAAGGTTGTTTGTTCCCATTTGCGATATCCGCAAGTATTCTAGCCGACTCTTGTACTTCAACTAGCTGCTGAAATTGTTGTAGCAGAGGCATTCTGGACTGGACAGACATTTCAGGCAATTGCCACCAATTTTCTAACGCAAGCTCAACACCCTTTGAAACTATGTCTCCGACACCATTGGCATTTCGATCATGGAGAGAAAAGAAGGCCTGCACTAAGCGCAACTTAGGCGTCTCCTCAACCTGAGCTTTAGGGATCACATTCTCCTTCATATATGCCCAGTCAGGTGCTTTCCAAAGGCAATCAAGCAAAATTTCATAATTTTCTACACTTTTGCCAAAATCAGCCAAGACATCCCACTGACTTAACTGAGAAGCGCAGGAGAGCCACTGCTCTTCCCAAAGGCACATTTCTGCTTTCGGAACAGTGTTATTATACGTGCCCTGTGTTGCCTTGATCATCGCCTGATAGAAGAGACTTTGAGCTCGTTGCCAATAACCATGCTGGACTAGCGAAAGCCCAGCTCTTGTTTCGGCGGTGATCGATCTTCTCTTCCATAACCCACACCTCATGTCTTCTTCATTAAGAAGCCGATAAAGCTCAGCTAGTGATTCAGAACATTTAGCCTCATTCATGAACAGCATAACGTGGTTCTCCAGAAGCGCCAGGGAGATATGCCATGCATTAAATGTTTTGCCTATGTATTTGATGAGCTCACTTGGCATTCGAGGTTGAGGGTGGCTAAGGTGAAGCCCTTCGAGAAGTGCTTGCACGACATTAGGTCTGCTTCCTTGCTGCCTTTTGTGGTAATCTTTCGACAAAAGAGCAATCATTGGCTTAGCCAATGCCACTTGTTCTTCTTTCTGAAGAGTAACCCAAACAATAGGGAAGACTAAGACCCAGATGTGGTATGCAACATTGGCATCTGTATATGCGAGTTCCCTCAAGGGAATCACAAGATCGGCCACCTGCAAACATGAGAGAATAGCATACAGCTTTAGCCAGAAAGTATGGTGGATTAATTTTAAAGGTCAGTCTGAGGTGGGTGCTTCTGTTCCTAATTGAGATAATGACATATGTGCCCTTAGAAATTATCTATTTACATACATAATCCCTGCAAAATCTGAATTTTCATATATGCCCTCCAAAAGCTTAGTCGCTTGCACATACCTGACGGCATGTTTGGAGTGTGGGACTGGACTGGATTGGATTGATAATAATCCCGAACTAAAAACAAATCCGATGTTTGGACACGCACCGAATTTGATAAGCAAATCCAGTCCAGTCAATTTAGTCCGGCTCACATGGGACTAACTAATCCCATCAAAACAGATAGGATTAGAATAACTCAATCCTCTCAGCCCAACAACCCCCGCGACGCTCTCGCGACTCATCCCATTCGCCTCTCTCTCCACCCAAACCCTAACCTAAGATGCAGTGATCTCTCTCTCTCCCCGACTCACTTTCTCCTCCCCTCTCACTTCCTCATACATGGGGGAGAGAAGAAGCGGAGAGGAGAAGGTGACAACGACGACGATTTAGGAGAAAAGGATAGGTTAAAATTTATGGAGACCCCTCAAAGCATAGGTAAATTTAAAATAGACCCCTAGACTTTTGGTTTTTTTTATTGTCGCTCTTCCTCTCAACATCTAAATTTTTTTTATTTAAATTTTTATACTTAATTATTAAACATTAATTAGTTAAAATTTATTTGCTAAAAAAATTAAGAGTTATTATATTTGATAAATTATTTATTGATTTGATAGAACTCCCAAATTTTTTTAACTAAATTCATTTATTTCGAATAATTAGAAAATTAAGAGGGTTTCAATAAAAAAAAAAAAAAGTAAAACCTAAGGGTTCTGTTTCACAATTTTCAATAATCAAGGGTCATTCTACAATTTTACCAAAAGGATAATAGACGAGATGCACGGCATTCTGGCCACTACTCTGGTGAGAACAAGCAGGGTTACGAAGAAGACGGCGTAGGCTTTGCTACCATTGCCGACAAGTGAGGGTTAGGGGCGGGGGGAGGTGGGTAGGAAAGTAAGAGGGAGAGTTCATAAAAAATAATCCAATCCCTATTCTCCTCAGTACACCAAACATAGGAATAGATTTAATTTATCTAATCCCTTACTAATCCTGTGTTGCACCAAAGATAAGATTAGAATTGTATATATCCAACCCTATCCAATCCAATCCTGTCCAGTCCTATTTTTGTTATCCTATCCAATCCAATCTCGTACTCCAAACATGCCCTTATAGTCATTAACATAGGCCTCTATTCTTGTAATACAAAACCAACTCCCCCAAATATATTGGATGACTCGACAACTTAATATGAAAATTCAGATTTTACTGTTATATGCAAAATTCACTTTTCTTTTACCTTCACTAAGTATTTATTCTGTGGCGTATATTCAGAGAAGAGCCAACTCACCTGTAGCTTGCTCATCTCAGTTAAGAATTGGGCATGCTTTGCTGTAAGAGAGTCAAATGTAAGTGAAGCACCATCTGAACAATCTGCTGCATCAGTTGCCTGCTGCTGCTGCTGCATTGGTGAGCGTTCTGGACCAACTCCCCGTACCATTAGTGGAGGAACTCGTGCGGAATTCGGGGCAAGAGTGATCGGCTCATTCTCTACTAAGATGGCCAAGATAAGATCAAGACCCTGCTTCAGCCAGAAAACATCACTTACAGCTTCCCAGTCCTGAATTTGAATGATAAACTGAAGCCTCGCAAATAAGGTTTTTCCAAGGGATTCATGATAAAGCATGAAGAACCGCTGTCTAACTTCTGGATCCTTCGCTCTTAGCCCGAGCATGAATTGCCTTTCAACCTTTTGAAATACTTCTTGGCGAAGGGTCAGTGGAAGCCTGGTAGTATAAAAGTTATAAGACAAGCAAAAATATTAAAATACTCAATATTACAAGGTAAAACCATACAGATCTTCGTCCTAAGAAAGCAATTACTTGGTGCTTTTACAAGAATAGTAGCCGGACTCTCTCTCTCTCTCTCTCTCTCTCTCTCTCTCTCTCTCTCTCTCTATATATATATATATATATATACTCTCTCTCTCTCTCTCTCTCTCTCTCTCTCTCTCTCTCTCTCTCTCTCTCTCTCTCTCTCTCTCTCTCTATATATATATATATATATATACTCTCTCTCTCTCTCTCTCTCTCTCTCTCTCTCTCTCTCTCTCTCTCTCTCTCTCTCTCTATATATATATATATATATATACTCTCTCTCTCTCTCTCTCTCTCTCTCTCTCTCTCTCTCTCTCTCTCTCTCTCTCTCTCTCTCTCTCTATATATATATATATATAGAGAGAGAGAGAGAGTCCGGCTACTATGCTTGTAAAAGCACCAAGTAATTGGTGCTTATAAGTTTTCTACCGTTAGATCTATCCCTTTGACTAATTTCACCCCTTAGATCATGCTATTCTACCAACCAACCACTAAACCCAAGGGGCCCACTATTATCCTAACCACACATCTTTTCATCAAAGGGCTAAAAACCTACAAGTACCAATGAGTTGATACTTTTAAAAGCATAAGAGCTCAATTCTATATATATATATATAGAGAGAGAGAGAGAGAGAGAGAGAGTCAGGCTGCTATACTATCGATAGCACAAAGCACTTGGTGCTACCAAGTTTTCCATTGTTGAATCTACCCCTTTGATCATTTCCACCCCTTAGATCATACTACTTTCCCAACCACCCACTAAACCTTGGGGCCCACTATCATCCCAACGGTACATCCTCTCATCCAAGGGTCAAAAACCTAATAGCACCAATGACATGACTTGGTGCTATTAATAGTATAGTGGCCTAGTTCTATATATATATATATATATATATATATATATATATATATATATATATATATATATATATATATATATATATATATAGAGTCCGGCTAGAATACTATCGATAGCACCAAACAATTGGTGCTATCAAGTTTTCAACCGTTGGATGAAAAGATATGCGGTTGGGATTATAATGGTCCCCTAAGATTTTTACTATTCAACCAACCACCTAGTAAACCCTAGGGGACCACTATAATCCCAACTGCATATTTTTTCATCCAACGGCTAAAAACTTGATAGCACCAATGGCTTGGTGCTATCGATAGTATTCTAGCCTAATTCTATATATATATATATATATATATATATATATATATATATATATATATATATATAGTAGGACTAGCGTGCTATTAGGAGCATGGAGGCCTCCGTGCTCCGAAGCTATTTTCAATAATGGAACTTTCGAATTGACTCCATTAAACTTGATCTAACGTATTTGAAGTACCTAAAAAATAAATTTTACGGTGTTTCGATATAATTTACCTATTAATCGAAAGGATTCAAAATCAACAATTTTTAATGGCTGATGTGTGCAATTTACATGTTTAACGATATATAAGTATTTAAATCAGATAAAATTTTGATAGAA
>CM055081.1:602264-924764 GCA_029204045.2 Tillandsia leiboldiana | reverse complement strand
ATCTTGATCCAGATAGCGAATATAATTTCCTATCAAACATTCAATCAATTTCAATTATACTATATTGTTAAATAAGAAAACGTCTCGTATCGACCGTTAAAATTGTAAATTTTGAAGCCTTTTGATCATAAGGTAAATAACGTCAAAAGATCTTGAAATTCGGCTTCCAGAAGGTTCAAACTCTAAATCATGTTAAACAGCATAGATCATTGATTCGGAAGCTCTATCATCGAAGACGATTTATAAGTGTGAAGTAGATCCTACTCATAATCGAAGACGACTCATGTGTGTTAGTTTGTTTGTGTGTGTGGTGCGCGCGCGCGCGTGTAAGGGTGAGCTAGAATACATATAGAAGTAAAACCCATTTGGTGCTTCTAACTTTTTCACCATTGGATCAAGCCCTTTGACCATTTCTTGCCTTTGGATCCATGCTATCCTACCAACCACCACTAAACCCACGAGGACTGATATCATCCTAACCCCACAAGCTTGATCCAAGGGCTAAAAACCAAGAAGCACCAACCCTTATCTAATTGAACAACAACGCATTTTCAAACAACTATCTGACCTTGTTAAAAAAATTGTTGTATGTTTATCTTTTCTGACTTAATACTATGCAACCTTTATCTGACAAAATATTCTCTAACTTGAAAGAGAATGCTATATATAATTTTTTGTCAGACCTCTAAGCTCCAACGGAATTTGATGGAATTCCCAAAAGTTCCAAAGTAGTGGAAGCTGAGGGAGCGAAATCAAAATTCTACTAGTTAGGTGGCCTTTCATAATGCTATGATTCAGGTAAGGCTTGCATGTTTCACCCAATAAAAATCTATTACAATAAGCATATCACTTACTTGGTTGAATCTGCACAAACTCCATATAGAAGCTGCAAATACTTCTCGTCCCACTCTTCTAGCGCAGCAAGACTGAAGTTTTTCCTGTCAACTAGTGATAGCTTCTGAAGATAAGATACTATCTCCTTCGGGGTAAGAGTTGCAGATGAAGCACCAGATGGAGCAAGCTTATAGTCATCCTCAATCCATTTTTTTACTGTATCAAGTATGCATAAAAGCACACTGGTGTCTGTCCCTTTCTCTGAAAGAAGAGCATGAAGAATTTGGCCTATTTGCCGTTTATATTCAGCTGATTGCATGACCCTTTCGCTTATTAGTTGTAAGAGGCATTTCATGTTAGAAATGATGGTAGAAGAGTCAGCAGCGGCACGCGAACTGGCTGAGGAATCTATATCAGCCCTCTGCGCCTACAAAAGGAAAATGAATATAAAAATCAAGTAAGATCTATCCAACAATACAAGAAAAAAAAAATAATCATTATAGATGATTAAGGAATGTAAATAGAATGTTCTAAATTTCTAATATAAGCTCAAGCATATTAAAGAAACCCCAATACAGTGAACAGCTACTTATGAAGTGGAGAAACACCGTTAAAGTCATTACACAATTAAAGCACATTGTATTTATGATATCAGGAGAGAAATATCGAACATGGACGTCCCTTATATTACTAAACAACAATTAGGCCACTTTACCAATTTTCTAATGGAAACCATTAGTTATGCAAGGAAAAAGTAACAACTTACGAGTTAAGTCACATAACACAGATGTTGAGAAGTAAAATTAAACACTACCACAGGAAAAGGAACCAGAACGAAAAAAATATTCTACCAGAAGAAAATTAGTACACTCCACAAAGTAGATAAAGTCATACTTGTCTAATATGAGAACCAGCAGAAGATCCCATATCTCGTGCAAGGCGTTGGAGGACTCGGAGCAGTAAAGGAATGAACAGATCAACAGAGTTCTTCTGCACTTCTGCAAGGGATTTGAGAATAAAAAGAGAAAAGCTTATGATAGCGTTGGCATTGCTAACTTCAAGTGATATCTGAGGAGTTGTCACAGCAGCAAGATGCTTTTGTATGAGGTCTGCAACTCTTTGATACAACATCTTTACTTCCTGCGGCGTGGTAGTCGCTTCAAGTGGAAAAGCACTGAAGACCATTTTCAGTAAGGAACAAAGCGACTTTCCAGCATCCATCATCTTATTATTGAAGCAGGGATCTAGTATCTGAAAATATAAAATTTCCCAAATGAATGAAGTGACTAGCTTCTTATTACTCCATTCATTTATAGCACAAGAAAACAGAAAAATTAACATACCTGAGAAATGTGATTAATGTTATTTCGGATGAAAAGACGGGGTTGCTTCTCCAAGACTTTGTTCATGACATCAAGGCCCTGTGCAAGAGCCGTTGCCGGGTCCTTTGATTGGGAAGGTGCTAGATTTCCAAGCAACTTCTCCAGATAATTGAATTTAACATTGGCATTTGGCCAGACTTCTAAAGCTTGAGTAAGTAAGTCTAGAGCTTGCTTGTACATTGAGCTAGATTCCTTATCTTTAGGTTCTATCACCAGTGCCACCTGCATTATGAAATGAAAAGAAAAACAGTTTAATATTTTTGGAATAAATTGAAATTTTCATATATACTGTTTCGAAACTCGGCCCTACAGTAATCACGGACATATATTTGATGCAAATTTTACTTCTGCATTGCAATCCCATAGCCTGAATGAGACTCCCAGCAAGATGGTGATAAATGTGAATTGAAATTTGTGCTTTGCTTTGAAATTGACCGTCCCTAGCGCAAGTGGCAAAGGGCTTGGTGGTTGATACCCGAGGTCCCGAATTCGAAGCCTAGTTGCTTCACATTTCCAGCTAAGTTTATTTCAAAAATAAACGAAGTGGGTAGCATGCTACCTTTCTCCCAAAAAAAAAAAGAAATTTGTGCTTTGAAATTTGTGCTATACATAATTAACAGCGTCATTCATAATTGCTAGTCTAGCTTAGATAGCTCTGTGCAAAAAGCACTGTTTGCATAGTATAAAGAACTATAGTTATTAACAGAATAGCTAAATAGAAAAGCATTTCCCTAGTGTTTTGATCTGACACTTAGAACGAAAGGAGCAATTAATTCTCCATAGCATACCTGAAATTCCATTCAGAATTAATAAGTAATCAAGACCAATAAGAGCAAATATTTATTCTTTGTGACATAGCAGGATAATCAAAAATATTGTCAATAAGATTATCGTTTTATAGTTCTCAAAGTTGCACCAATTTCTAGGGATACTTTTAACTCAGTTCATAGAGATGTTGAATGAAAAACTAAAACAACAAATTTCCAACTGAGAAATTAGGTGCTAAGACTGATGCCTATAATTTGGCAAACATTTCAAACTAGTCCAGTAAACATTGAACAAAGAGTCTGATATCCAACATTAAAATGTATCACACAACCTAAGCTTACTTTCATAAGTCCATATAGGACTGACTGGCATTTTCAACTTCCAGAAACTCATCCTAAAAAGTAAAACCGAAAGCTGCCAATAAATAATTGTTAGATGAATAGAGGATTTAGAAATTTAAATCTACGGAAACCGACATACTTTATCACAGGAAAGCAGTTCTTTTTGATAGAAGATATCTCGTCTTGCACACCCAATTGAGTCACTTTTATATGACGTTGCTAGCAGAAAGGATTAATGTATCTCACACCCATTAAAGGCCATGTTTGGCCCGGTTTCAGCTGAAGGAGGCTGCACTTCAGGCCTCCTTCAAACTGTTTGGCTTTGGCCACGTTGCATTCTGCTGACGCAATAACTGCGGTTAGGGAGAAAAACGCAAAGTTGGAAAATCAAAGCTTCTGTGTTGGAATTTCCCTTGCTGATCCCACAACAACAGAAATATACCAACTTTTACCAAATTCATCACCAATCCATTTTACTTAGAAATTATTGTATGCACCCGGTCCATGGTGCACCACCTCTCTAATATCCTATTATATCCTTAAAATAAAATTGTAATTTTTTAGAACTATTTTATAACATTCCAAAGATTGATGCATTCAAACAACTATTCATCCAAAGCAAATAATGTATCTTTATAAAAAGTTGCTTTTTAAGACTATTTGACATCTAAATAATAACTTTTCAAAAGCTATGATTTTTTCTGCATATACTTTTATATGCCATAGATCACATACATTAAAATTAATTTAATTTTAAGATTAATTATCAATTATTTACTAAGAGACTAAAGTGCAAGAATACACTTGGTGCAGGTAAACCCTACTACCAAATGACATTGTGAGTATAAAAGTTTTAAGAAATAAAAGTAAAACAAAAATTACTTTTTATATGCTGTATTTCTTTCTAAATTGATTTTCTTATTAGATATCTAAAAAATTTTATATTTTTGTGAAATAAGGGTAATTGGTATTTTAGTAATTTCTACATTCTGCAAAAGGATACAACACTTCAGCACTTTTGAGATGACACCAGCCAAACACACTATAGTTTTTCTTTACAGCACAACACTATACCCTCTAGCACTTTTCCAACAGCACTACATCCAAAACCCTGGCCAAACAGGCCTTAAGCCACCGGTATGGCAAAACACCCTCCCCCAATACAACCAATATTCAAATGCCTAATAGGATGTAGCATTAAGAATGCTAAAGTATCTTAACAAACTCAAGCTATTTGTCTATGATTCTTAAGGAAGATGTATGAAATTGCATCAATTTTAAGTTTCTTGACTACTTAAATGTCCAGAAAATAAGCTATAGGCAAATGAAAACAATAAAAAAATTAGAACAATATTATCAACTTATTTTCCATGATGAAATGGTAATGGAACAATCACTAAAGAGTAAAGAGTCAAATTTAAAAACCTAGAGAACAAGAGACGAATGCAAAGTCCAAATTAATCAAACCTACCTAAAAATATCAATTTTTAGATGTTAAACGATGCTTTCTTCCAAGAAAAACAAAAGAATATTAAAAAGTAATACAAACCCTTATGAGAAAAGTGATAATCATCTCCTCCATTGCAGCATTAGGTTTATACTCCTCATCAGGTTGGCCGCTTGATCCTGGTGTTTCAATATTTGGAATAGATGATGGACCACTCGGTGACATAACACAGAGAGACTGCAGACCGGGCTCAACTTTCACCCGCTTACTCAAATCATCAGGAAATGCAGAAACATCCGTCGACGGGCGCTTTGAATCAGCACTAACAGCAGTAGGATTAAATAATTCACTCATCTGATTATGGACGTCAGTTTCTTGTACGAGCTTCATTTCATTCTGCCTTTGCCTTTCCCAGGCAACTACTAATCCAGCCAGCTCAATGGCAAGACGTCGGTTTTCCGGGGTTGTGTTGTACGGCAACCCTAACCGACTAAGAGAGTTAACCATCTGAGGAACAAACTGTGCTCTACAACTATAGAAGAGGTCAGAATGGCGTACAATAAGCTGGAAAATGTGAATCATGTTAGGGATTGAATGGCCTTCTTCAACAAGAATTTTCTTCGTGTATCGAATCCATATTGGCACACGAGTTTCTCCAGGAGGCAATCTTCGAGGTAGAGCAGGCATGAGCGTATCAAGAGCTTGTTTGACCAGCAGCTTGTTTTCTGGCTGGCAAGTTCTCAGTAAAGCAATAAAAACCTGCATAAAAGTTAAGGTGAAAAACTGAGAATTAACAAATCATCACATTCGAATGCAATGTCCAAAAAGGAGGGACCACATGTGAATTGCAGTAACAACCTCTATAGAACATTTCCCAGAGAGAAAATTCTGAAACTTCTGCTGCAACTAGGTAGTAAGGAGATTTAAAGCCTCAAAAGCAAAAGCTACTACTTTGTTCTTTTGATTGTAACGCAAAGAGAAGCTGTTAGGGCGTATTAGTAGTGCTCCTTATAGCACTGCACCCTACAGCAGGGGCATAACAGGCCCTTATACGGATCTTAATTACTTAAAGCTAGCCAAGTTGAATTGTCAACGTAATAAACAAGCATGAAATGGTAGTATAACAATCATTGATTGCGGTACCTGCAGAATAATCTTCTCAGGTGCTTGATATGCCTCCAAGAAGTGGCAAACATTGACAAAAGCCCACTGTTTACTAGAATTATCTTCCCGCTTCAGATGATTCCATCCAAATTTTATGAGCTCCTTCCGATGATGTACAAGATCATTTTGTAGATACTTCAAAAGTAAGGTGGCAAGCTGCAGAAGTTCTATTCTGAGAGGCTCATCATACTCCGCACTAACCTATAAGACAGTCATTCAATATCTTTGAACAACACTACCAAGTTAGGTTAAAAAATGTAAAATGACAAAAAATAATTGATTCAAATAAGTAACCTCCTCGGGGGGATCAAGAAGCTTCTCAACAACGGTTTTTATAATGGAATGATCAACAACTTCCCAACTTTGGCCGTTTTGAAAAGAGTGTGCTAACATTGGAAGTATAAGTATTTGCATAGCAACAACCAGATGATCTTGACCATACTCTTTTGACTGGAAAATACTTAAGAAATGCATGAGAATTGCTTTTTTTAAGTTGGGAACATATCCTTCAGCAACCTATATCCAACAGCAGAAAGTAAATATAACTAGCAAAGGCAATTGATAGAAAAAAGAAAAATATGATAGGCTGGAATTCATAAATATGAGGATGGCATTAGTTACCTCAATGACATAAAATTCCTTGAGAAAACTGTAATCAATACGGCTGTGGAACAAGAATATTGATAGCATATCAAAAAGAGCACCAACTTCGGCTTTATCATGCCTTAGATAATTCAGGAAGCATTTTACAAGCCACTTACTTTCCATCACCTGTACATTTAGCAAGAGCATGACTCACAAACAAACAGTACCAGCACTGATCGACAACAGAATGGATATGTAATAACCAAGAATAAACAACATTATAACTCTCCTAACAGCTCATGAATTACAACTTTAGTGAGACCCTAACGCACACAATCAGTGCTCTACATTTTGAAGGGAAGGCCTACAAGTAATCTAGAACATACAGCAATATTTCCCACACTCGACTAAAATAGTTAAAAATTTAACTACCATTCGAGAAATAAAAAATGAACATATCCCAAAATATACACTAATCAGTTGCAAAAGCATTGCTAAAACATTAGATCATTCTCAATCCTCATGCTGGTAATTTGAGTTCTGTATACAGATTTGAGTCATGGATGGAGTAAAACATGCCAAGTCCTTTGAAGCACGGCACTGGAATCGAACAACAACATAATACAATAACAAAAAACCACACTACAAAAGCAAGGAAACATACAGTGAGGATTCAGCAATGCGTATGTGAAATTAGGAAGTAGTAGACATATAATAGTATAATATTATTATACACACATATTTATACATATATATCTGCAAGTTAAGAATAGATTCTCAGTATTTTATTCCATGGTGGATCAGCCAACCATCTAAAGTACAAGGGAGGGAAGTTTGAAGTTTGAAAAGGGAATGACACTTCCTATGATACTAAGCAACCCCACTCTCAAAGTAGAGAATTACGTAATGACCAGCTTGCAAGGTAGATGGATTTCAAATAGAGGATCAAGAGGTTCGGGGTCTTCAGGCACCCACGTCAAAGAAAGCAGCTGATCATCCAGGCATTTTTCTCTCCAACAGATAGATTTTCTTTTGAAACTAAAGATACTAAGAGCATGTGCTCAAATAGCTTAAAACCTAATGTGCATATAATATCAGACCCAAAAACTCAGAACTAACTACCGCAGAAATTTACAGTTCAACAACTTTTCAACCTTATATGAGAGAGTCAAATAACAAATTGTGAACCGCTATTTAGCATGGCAATAATGATATAGATTAGAAGAAGTATAATATACCTCATTAGAGACAATGTCCTAAGCAGATATTACAAACTCAACTTTCTTAATAAATAGATATAAGAAAGTACATACAACAAGATAATGCTCAATTAAGATAGTAATAAGCAGAATCTTCATAGACAGAGCTAAAAAAACCATGTTGATAGACTTATATTATGTTAAAAGGAAAGAAGTTAAAGATTCTTAATAGGTAACCAAAAAAAGGAAGCAAAGAATTTGGAAAGCTAGAGCTCAATAAGGAACTCCTAAATATCTTAAAACAATGGGATTACAACTTGAACAAACAGCTGGTGAGAAGCATTGCACATTTGACCATAACAACTATGTTTTGTCATTAACTATTCAAAGATAAGTATATTTTACCAAGTTCATTGCAAATATGTTCAGCATTCAAAACTATGTAAGTACAGAATTCAAAGATAGTGCTACAGTTGCACTAATACAATAAAAATGCTGAGATTTTTTCACTAAATCCATATCTAATGTAGCTTAAATTTAAGTATAATAAATGGAAAAAACAAGGAGTCAGGTTTATAAAAAAGTGATATAACTAAAGAGCTTACCTGCAGTAAACTAAGTTCTTGTTCATTTTGTAGTCGAGCAATCCTTGCAGGTGATTTCCAGGCAAGTAACAATGTATCAAAGACCATACGATTGTTATGCAGCCAGTCAGGCATCAATTTCACAAGGGTGGAGATAAGCTCAAGCCCATGAAAATAACCATCAGAAGATGTAGGTGCACTTGCTGAAGGTTGACTAGCAAAACTGTCAGAGATGGGGCCAGTGAGGCCTTCATTATTCACTGAAGAAGGCTGTGCTGCAGATCCTTCGGCTTGCGAAACAAACTGAGGAAAAGAATTTGCAAGAATTTTTTGCGGCGATTTTGCAAGTTCCTCTCGCAACAGCTGGCCGGCATCTGAACAGATTATATACATAAACCTGAAAGACAAATTTCATCAAAAGATGTTTAAAACATTTATGTTTTTTCAATGAACAGACAGCCCGAAGTAAGTTCTAAAATATATATCACAAGAATGTCTTAACAAACATGTTTCACATGAAGAACGGTAACCTGACAAACAAATTAAACATTTCATCGAATCAAAGATGTGCACTCACTGAAGTCAGCACAAGCACACAAGTACAATGAGGGCCTCAGAAAATCAAACATATTAATCTATAGAACTGTCTAAAATATCAATCCAAAATCCTTGAATATATGCCACTCGAAAACAGCACAAAATGCAAGTATATTTTGCCCGTTGGCTGGTTAACAAACTAGACATAAAGAGATCCTATACAGGTTCCCGGCCAATACACTTAAAAGAGAAGTGAAATTTGTCATCTATTATTAACCCAAATAAATGGTGCATAAATAACGTCAGCGCGATCTATGAAGAACGTACATGACATCCTCTTCATAGATGCTTTTTTTCACATCAAAATCACAAATTTGAAGTCATGGCATACATTTAGATGAATAGATGATTACTCCACCTTGCAGATTGGTTCCAAATTGTGTATCGAGAAAAGGCGATGATGTTCCCACAAGTTGCAAAAGTGATTTCAAATTGAAAAAAAATAAAAAATAAGATAAAATCTGATTCTAAAAATAGTTTTATTCTGATAAAAAATGAACAATAAATATTGATTTTTTAAAGAGAAATGAAGCAAAAAATAACATGAAATAAAAACTAAAATATTTCAGTTTCTTAAAGGCTTTCGCACTCAAATCTGAGAAGTGGTGGGAAAAGGAAACATGAAGTAGAGCATAATCAATTGGGACAAGGTTTTTTCCTACAGTGATGATAATTAGATAATCAAACTGCAGTAACCAGCTGAAATCAGAACCTGGCCAAAAGGCTATAACTTCAGTAGGACATAAAGCTAGAAGAATTGACCATACATTTTAAAAATTGTCAAGTCGTATTAATAAGCCTAAAAGAACTAACGCTTAAACAATAAAATAGGAAACACTAAGTTGCAATGATATAACTATAGTTCTTCTATTGAAGGAAAATCTGATTACAACATTGTAAAACCCCACCTATTCTTTGTAATCATGTAGGCAAAAATCCACTCATTAAAATTTCTTCACATAATTACCTTCTAAAATACTTTGGATGATTTAAGCGAGTAAGAAAATAATCAACAGCATCAGTTGCATAGCGGTTTAGAAATTTCGTAAGCGGAAGACGATAAGGACTGTTAATTTCACTATAGAATTGTCCTGGCGGAAGTGCCCCTTCCAGATCAATTACTAGAGTCACAAGTTCATCTAAAAACTTTCCAGCTGCCTGAGGTAGAAGATGGAAAAGCTCAATCATAGCTGCTCACAAGGAGAAAAAAAGAAAAGGATAAAATCAGCATAAGGATAAAAAAAGAGGAGGAATAACAAGTGAGAAAATTGTACAACAAAAATGATAGCACACCTGCAGCAACCTTTGGCTCATCCCCAGGTTTCCACGACTTCTGACTCTGAGCAAGCTTTTCAGGTTCTAGCCATTTCTTTAAGTGGTCCAATAATTTAACACCCAAAGTGACATTAAACCAGTTTGCCAAAAGTTCAAGAAGGCGGGCCAACCCTTGTAACAAGGGCATGGTAAGGCTTTTCGTGTGTGCCAAGTTGACTAAAATAGGCCTAAGGCTACTTTGCAAAAGATCCTTTGGCATCCTTTGTTGCTGAATAACCTGTAAGACATGTTCGTACGAGATAATAACACAATTACAAGTTGTAATAGTAAAGCACATGCACAACAGTCGACATTTTAATGTACTAGAAAGCAGTTTCCAGTTTTTATGTTATGAAGTAGAGAAACCATATCGAACTTTAAAAAATTAGAAAAAAAAAGGATTTGACGAATGAAGAAAATGACATAAATTCTAACCTGCCGTAGCCCTTCCTTTGCAACAGCAACAATCTCTGGTGTCCGACAAGTGAGAGACTTGAAAAACATTGATATGATCTTAGACCGTAGGTCAGCATGAGTAGGTGTTTTAAGATCTGCCCAAGCCATTGCAGTGCAAAGCAGCTCAATACATGCCGTTCGAAGTTTGTTAAATGTCAGGACTATTTTGGGGCTCATCAACTTTGTTACCCACACTGTCTCATCAGCCTCAGCAACTTGTAATGCTTCATGTAAGAAATTGACAAGTTCTGCACTTAATTTCAGAAGAGGTGGCCTCAAGGCAAGGCAAAAATTCAATGCAGTAACTGTACCCACCTGCAAAAGAAGAAAAGAATGTAAAACAGCTGTAGCAAACATTGAGTAGCAGTTTTGAGCTAATAAGCACTTCTTCACAGAAACATTCTATACCTGTTGCTCAACATTTCTGGAACGGAGAGGTCGTGTAATGAGAGGTACAAGGAATGGTTGATAAAGAGTCTCGAGCAACTCAGACACTTCACTGCCTGTTCTGCTAGCAAGCAGCGCCAAACATGATTGCACATTCTTTCTCACAACAATAGATGCATTTGGATTAAAAAGTTCGATAGCAAGAAATTCAACAACTCCCTGAAAACTCTGCCGGCGTGGTTCGCTATTTGCTTCATCAACATTATTCACTACTCGAAGAACCTGTGTAAGAACCTGGCTCGTCTCTTCTTGTTCTTTATTAGCATGAATAGGTAGCCTTTTAAGAACGTAAATAAGACCACGCACAATTCTCACTTGGAAAACGCATAAAGTCTCAACAGAGACTTTCCCAACTAAAGCTCCGAGGCCCATAACACCTCCCATTTGAGCTTGCCAAGTAGTACCATAACAGCAATGCAAAAGACGAGGCAACAGCTGCTCAAAAACAGGAACTCTGACACTAGGGGGAGGTGAATATACAGGATTTAGAGATGGACTTGATACCATCATAGGAGTACCAGGGCCGCCCCTTAGTGTACCAGCATGCTTTGCCCTCGCAAGAAACAAAAGAGCTTCAGCAAAAATATTCAAACAATTGAGTGCAGCCTTAGCATGGTTTCGATTTTCGCTGGAGAGTACATCCACCAGGGCATCCAAAAAGATTAGAGGGTCCAACTCCTTGAGATTGGAAGTAGCACTGCTTCTTAATCTGTTGCCAGTGTAACCACTTGATGAGAGCGAAGATCCGACATGCTGTCCGAATGTGACTGAAGAGCTGGATGGTGAAGAACCATCAACATGGAAAAGCATTGCAAAATGACGGCAAACATTAATGACAAATTCGTCTTTTGCATCCTGAAGCTCAGGATCAGCAGTGGCTGCAATAGTGGCCACCAGAAGTGTTTTAAAAACAGATCTTTCGGCCATCAGTTGGGTCTTTGTCTTCACACCCAAATCAACCTGCAAAATGTTCCAGTCAACGAATAACACGTGAAAAATGATACTAAATTTAAATATACCAAAGATAGATATAGAACACTATTAAAATTAAAAAATTATCAGCATCATCAATTGGGCCAAAACTGTTAAGAGTAATTATGATACACATAATATTTTCATGACACTGCCCTGTTGATAAAATAAGTACAGAGTGGCAGTGAGTCAATGCTTCTAAATTACAAATTGATATGGAACATGCCAAAGAAATAGAACAAATATGACCTGACAGTCACCACACATTGTTGCATTTACGGAATTTTCTTCAACACAAGAAGGTCGCCTAAACCAGCATATTAAAAAATAGGAATTTCCTAGCACCTCCACCATCTTTTTCTAGATGACAAATGCATTCCTAGACGCACATTTAGCACAATATGACCAAATATCAAGTAATTTTACTTTTCCTTTGACAAAAGGGAGTCATCTAGAGCACAAATAAGAGCGGGTAAGACTCCAAAAGAATCAACAAATTGTCATGACCGGATACAACAAACTGTCAGCCCTCCAAAAGAATCAACAATATGCCCAAATATCAAGTAATTTTACTTTTCCTTTGACAAAAAGGGATTACCAAAATGAACCAAGGAAAAGGGCTTTCCGTAGAGTGTGAAGTAACAAAATTACTTGCCTTGATGCTTGCAGCATTAGGTCATGCAAGCAAGAAGCAAAGCCTCAAAAAATCCTTCTGAGACAGAAAGTCTAAAGGAGAGAAATAATAGATGAGAGCATTCGATTTTTAGAGTTATGTGCATGACTAAGCCACCAAAGAGCCAAATAAGCCACCAAAGAGCCAAATAGAACAAGGTGCCAAAAATAAAATATATCCAGTGCGACCCTAAAAAATCATACTTCCTCAAGCTAACTATGTACAGATACATGCAAAATCTTTCTTTCAACAATTAATTGATTGCTCACAGTGACATTTTTCAAAAATCAATTATGTACACAGATGATTTTTTTCCTGACTACACAAGCAACCAACAACCGTATGAAACCATAAGATTTCATGCATTATTTTGTACAGTCAGATTGTGCATTTACATTTACTGAGATTTGAAATTACCACAATATATTGAACCAATATATCTCAGAGCCATCATGACTGAGATTGGAAGGATTTACTGATGATGAAAGGAAGAATTAAACAGATTTTCACTACAGAGTAATACACCATTATTCCACATAAACAATGTTTAGCTATGTTATTCAGAAAATTAACTCCACACTTAATGTCAAGAGTAAAATAATAATAATAATAAACCAAACTGACCTTCATATCTGGAGTTTCTGTACGACGAGATGAAGGATCTACAGAAGAAATTAATAATGACCCAAGAATACCAGGCATGACTCCCTCACCTGTCACATTTCCACGTAAATTCAGCAGCGACACCAAGCAGACTCGAAGAAACTTAAGAGCCTGCTTCTTGTAGAAAGCATCCATACCACCACTCTGCATGACAGCAGCCACAGCAAGGTGAATGAAACGGTCCAGAGGCACTAAAAATGGTGTCGAAGGTTCGAATGTGAGAATCAAGCGAAGCCCATGTTCAGGATTTTCTTTGCATTCAAGGGCGAGGGGTTCCTTAAGAAATCGTCTGTTACGGCCACCTAGCTTACCTAACAACTGCAAGGCCTTTGTACCCCACAGGTAGGGTAAGGGCCTTAAGTGAGACCAGAGAGCAAGAATAACCTCGGACATAACATTCGCCATACTTGGCTCCAAAAAATCAGGGTTCAGACTGTCAATCCAGAACTCAAGTGTTCGTAGACCTAAATTCACAAGATCGTCGCTTCCTTTAAGGGCTAAAACTAGCGGCTTCATGAGACGAGGAATGTGGGGAAGCAAGGAACTCAACCGAGCAGGCAAAGTTAGGCAAAGTTCTATGATGAGGTCCCTCATATCTTCACCCGTAGGCCCCTCAAGCATCAATAGCAACATATTCAAACAGGGCTGGAGGGATGGTATGAGATCACGCAGCAGGGTATCAAACTTTGCACCATTCAGTGAACGAAACATATTGCGGAGAAGATGCATATAACCAAGAGGCTTTTCAACTTCAGTAGCATTCTTCATGCAAGCCTCCATTATTACAGGTATGTGAGGTTGCAAAATTCGTTCGCACTCTGTTGGAACCCTGGCAGCAGCAATAAATAAGAACCTGAATAGCTGTAAGACAAGTTTTGCTGCTGGTGTGTCTGGCTGCTTTAGAGCGTCAAGTTTACTGCTGACAAGAAAATTGATAAGAACATCGGTACATGGCCTTAAGACCTTTGAAACTTGCAGAAGGGTGGAAATAATGTGAAGCAACTGAGTATTTGTTATCATGCAATCGAACAGTTCAGGCATACACAATGAGAACATGTCCATTAAGTCTCGTGGTTCCATTATAGCCAATATCTGCGAAAAGTACTGCAACATGTCCCGATCTTCATCTTTGTCCTTAAATAGAACCAAGCAGTGGACTCCACTCTTTAGAACACCTGAAGCTTTGCGAACCTAACAGAAGTGGCATACAATTAAACAAGTAGGAAACCTAGCAAAAAAAAAAAATGAAGAAAAAGAATTTAAGCTCTGGTACCTCATCCTCCCGCATTCCTTTAAAGGGAAGTGGCATATTGGAAGATGGGGTAATCTGAACTTGCTGATGCACACCATGTGATGGTGGAGAGACCTGAAGAAAAACTTAATATAAGAAGATCAAGACCACAAAATTAGCCAGGAAAAATTATAAAAACCTGTGGGCGTGGCATATGGGCATTGGTGATGCTCCAGATAATTGTCTTCATTCCTGCAGTAAGTTAGTTGATAACAATGAGTAAATTATAAAGTATTTATGGTACATTAAATTATCAAGTATCTATGCTATATTAACAATTATTAACTTTTGTCAATTTGATCTCATTATAATATTGATTAAACTAATTAGCAAGAAGAAATCAAAAGGAGTTCACCAATCATGACAGAAACCCTACAAATTGTAGAACAATCACACATCTAACTGCACATCTAAAGACATTCAAGCACCTTCTTATAATTCAAATGAAACATGAGGAAATAAAAGTGAAATCCCTTAAAAAAAAATTTAGGTTAAAATGTACAAAACTTACCTAAACTATGAACCATTTTCGAACGACCACCCAAATTTTCAAAATTGAAAAGCTTTACATTCTTTTCAGCGCCAACCAGAAGCAAACAGCCCATTTGATGGCAAGACTCAAGTCCTTAGGAAGCTAGGTAATCACAATCGACAGAAGCATAATAACAAAATGTTGAACTTAATTGTCATGCTAAAAAAATTTCTCATCATGCAATAAATCAATAACTTCATTAAATAGAAGGACAATCATTAAATGAGATATCCACACAATAATAGAATAGTGCAGGTCATTGAACCATCACAAAAAAATTGTTTACTGATACTTAAACAAACTATAGCCAATAGAAAACATGTGCAGGACAGAAAAAAAATATATCACAACCTTAGATCAAATAAAATGAAGAGTTCCAGAAACCTAAAGGATAGAAAAGGTTATAAGTGAAAATTCATAGTATACGGATATGACTTGCAAATTTGTTAAATGAAATTAAATTTCCATCTTTCTATAACAATCCTAAAGGCTAAAGATATATGATCAGTACCCATAACAAGAGTCTTTATGAGATTTTTGTAATCATTTACTTCCTTAGAATGTTCCAATGGAGCTTGTAAATTGAGAACAGCCTGCAGAAGAATGTGCGAGTTTAGCTGCGAGTTTAAGTCACCAAAGAACTCAAAAGGACAGTAAAAGAAAATGGGGAAAAAAAATTACAATGAATTCTCACACAGATAGAATTAAAACACAAAATGCTACACTAACAATGAGTTAGCTAATAGATTTGGCATTGCCAAACTAGCCCACCGAATTGAATGAGAACCCCTTATTTTGGGACAAATTCAGTAGCTAAACCATAGTCTCGATGCAAAAGCTCTTTGAAGCACAATTTTTTGTCAGCATAATCAGTAGCTCCGAAAAAGTAAGAACAAAATTATCCGTACGCTACATAAAATTACTAAATGGCCATTAAGACTGGAAATTGCCCACTTGGTGATTGAGAAGTCTCCAATGACAAACCAAGCCAAAAAGGCTCCCAGCAATCCAACAATGATTAGAAAAGAAAACCAAAGTTATCAGATATAATCCCCAAGAAAAAAGAAGCAAATTACAGATCAGAAACAGAGGTGGTCTAGTTCAGGACAATAATTTACAATTTAGTTATTCAATGATGGATAATCAC
This sequence comes from Tillandsia leiboldiana, assembly GCA_029204045.2. NCBI lineage: Eukaryota > Viridiplantae > Streptophyta > Magnoliopsida > Poales > Bromeliaceae > Tillandsia > Tillandsia leiboldiana. The sequence goes on along the minus strand of CM055081.1, from coordinate 908,368 downwards.
TACGAGTAATCTGGAGGCACAATAAAAGTAATTGTACAGCCAATATACAGATTAACAGCTTTCAAGGATCCAAACTATTGGTCTAGCAATTGGAGAAATTGGAGATCAATAGGTTCAAAGGTCAAAGGAAGCAAAAGAACACATTAGACCTCTAAATCAAGTTATTCTATCATATGGATCTAGTACATAAGGAGAAATTGCAGGACTTTCAAACTCATAGTAGCAATGAACAGGTATAGTTCTCTTCTAAATAATTGTGGATGTTATCATGGTTTACTATTTGTTATAAGTGTCATGCACTGCAACAATGTCTACCCAGTTGACCATCTCAGATTAGGTTATTTTGAGTTTATTTTCAAAACAAGCCAAAAGAAAATCATATTATTGACAATCCAGCAGAACAAAGCACCTGTATGGGAACTTCAAGTTTCATCCTCAAATTGGAACGCTCTTTTCCGTCCTCACCTTCTTCAAGAAGCTATTGCCCAAACAAAAAAAAAAAAAAAAAAAAAATGGCAGTACGTTACACAAAAGTTCATTATACATAAATGGAAGTGAAGAACAAGTTTAGAACTCAACAAATGGCATCAAAATCTAATAAGATTGCAGAAAAAAGATGTATACAAGGCAGCTGGGGAAAGCATAACAGATATATCAATGTGCCCAGATATATACCTGAGGTATTGTGCGCTTGAAAGTTCCAAATTTACCAACAAAAGCATCCAAAATGCGTCCCTGAAGATGGAAGCAAAAAAGTCCAGCGTCTCACTACGTGATTATGAAATAAAAAGAACTATATCATCTTGATTCAATTAAACAATGTGCTACAGCAGTACTGTAAAGATTGTTACCAATAAAATCCGTGCTTCATCCATGCTTGCTTGGTCAACACCTTTGTCATATATAGGCTCCACCTAAGAATAACAAAGTAAAAATAAAAATAGAAATGAAATAAGAAAACTTTTTATACTTCATCTGATCTCATAATCATCCATGTCTCAACTAACATGCATTCTACATATAAACCAAAACAAAGAAAAACAACACCCATGACATTCCAAGTAGATTTAGTTTATTTAACCAAAAAAGAAAAAAAGGCGCACCAGATTAAGCATTAGACGAGCACAAGTCGTATGAATGACAAGGGTCAAGGAAGAATCATGCATGTTTCTTGAGAACAAATAGATAATCCGAGACAACTGCATAGAAATAAAGTGTTGTTAGTCTTTCATAGACATTAAAACATAAAAGGGCCAGAGTTATATCATGCTGGTTAAACAGTTAAAGGAAGTATAGTCACTTTATATGCTGCATGTGGTAGACAGTTAAAGGAAGTATAATCACTTTTTATGCAGCATGCAGTAGACAGTTAAAGGAAGTATAATCAATTTTTATGCAGCATGCAGTAGACGATAATATAGAAGAAATGGTTCTCTTCAATCGCAAAGCTGGTAGACAACTGAGTAGCTTATCTGATCTCTTGTAGCTCTAAGAAAATGCTTCTCCTCTATTAAAAACATGAAGTTTTATACAATGAGAAGGAAATCTAGTATTAGTTATGTAAAAAACTGTTTATGCAGAAGTGCAGCTTGCTTCATTGGGATGTGTATGTATTGGGGGCTGCATCGGTGGGGTATTGAAGGGTTTGGTTGTTGTAATGGTGATTAGGGGAGTAATTGATGAAACCTTGCATGTTACAATTCATAGCTTTTAGCCTGGTGCAACTTTATGTGATACAACAAATAAAAAATGTATTATTCTTGTTAGCATCTTTCATTTGTTTCATCTAGCATTATTATTTTATCTCCCTTGCTAATCCATTCTTTAAATTTTATGCAACAAAGTATTGGTAATATATGTTTCTCATGTCCAGTATGCGATCATAAATTTTATATATCAATTTGCAAACTTAAGTTTGAGCCTGCATCTCGTTAATTAACAAAAATAAGTCTGGACCAGATGCATACCAGATGCATTCTGGTATGCCTTAATGCATACTAGATGCATTTCTGTAGCCCTTTTTCTTCTAGTTTTAGGGCCTGTTTGGCAAATCCCTGATACAAAGTAATAGACCAAATTACTTTGTTTTCTAAAATTCTCTGCTTTTTTTTAGTTGGTCGGTTTGGAAGAACCAATTAAGTAAAAAAATTACTCTATAATATTGACCTTACAGAGTAATTTTGGGCTAAAAAAAAAACTGCGTAGATCTCTTAAAAAAAATACTATATTCTTTGTGTCGCTTCCCTACCCCTCCCTCCTCCGTTCTTCTTCGTCTTCCCAATCACATCCTCTCCCATTTTCCCTCTTCCTTTACTCTCACCGTCGTCGTCGCCACTGCCGCCGTCGTCGATGTCGACGCCACCGTTGCTAACGACGATGACAACGCCACTTTTGTAACAACCATGGCGGCAGGAGAAATAATAGTAGGAGGAGAGGGATGCAAGCAGTAATGACGATAGTGGTGGCGGTGGAGATCGGGCCGGAGGAGGAGAAGGAGATGATCGCCGCCGCCATCTCAAGAATCGCGGAGAAGGGGGTGGGGAGGGAGATCCCAACATTTTTTTTTTTTTTGTATTTAATCGTTATACCAAGAATCCATCATGATCTTAAGTGATGAAAAACTCGAACGATGAGGAAGTGACAGGTGATAATAAAGATGAAAATAAAATTTATGATATTTTAAAATTTGCGATAAAATTTATTATATTTTAAAATTTATGATGAAGAAGGAGATCACATTTAATATAATATTTGTTAAATTATTTAATTTTTAGTTACGTTTAAAAAAAAAAATCAACTTGATACAATTTACTAATAAATTATCTTTTTTTCATACTTTGATCCAAAAACGAATTCGTCTTATATTTCATTAATACAAGTTTTCTTAATTTATTCTATATAAGAATTAAAACAAAGTATTTTTTAAGAGGCAATCCAAACAGTAAAAAATAGAGTAATTTTTTTATAGAGTATCAAGATGTCAAATACATCATAAAATAAAACTCTATTTTATTTTTCAATGATTGCAAAACAGGCCCTTAATTGAAAATAATATGAACTACGTTTTTTTTTAATTTACCATTTTGTGGTCCAAATTTTAGCTATGACATAAGATTCGAAATCTCCTGCAAATGAGATCTCCACAGAAGAGATCTATTAAGAGTCGCCGAGTTACTGGCTGACATAGTAGGTATTGTTAGTTGTTAGTTGGGCTACTGGATTATCTTTCAACTGTATCACCCACTTCTAGTGCAGTTCAGGGATCAATTAAATTTTACAGATCATTTTTCGTCCTCAATTTGGTTTCTTTATCCAGTTAGTTTAGATTTAGATTTCAGATTTATTTGTCTTTTTTCGTAATTTGTTTTGGGATCAAATCTCTAAAAACAAGAGAGAACTGTTTTAGGGTCAAGACTAGGAGTAGGGTTTAGACTTTTAGACTAATGCAAACAATGGCAAAAACCTAAGGCAAGCATACTATAAACATTCAAACATGGAATTAAAGGATAACCTGAGGGAGGGAAAGGTCTCCTCGAACATAATGAACCATCTCTGCAAGCAGACTGTAAGCCAGCGGTCTTAATGTCTCAATACAAACTCGGCCTGTGCCGATCAGAACCCTAATAACAAAAAGGCAACCCATATTATAAATACAAAGCACAAGAAAATGCAGGTTTACAACTCAAGAGTATCACAGAAGAATTGAAAAACCATCAAGTATAGCATATTATTCACTAAAGAAATGTAATTGAACGAGTAAGAAGATACCAGTAGCCAATACTGAGCTGCAAATTAGCATCTTAAGATTTAATTAGGAGTAGGCATGGGACCGAAAAAAGCACAAAACAAAACCAAACCAATAATTTTAGTTCCATTAGGTTCAGTTTGTGGTTGTAAGTGGTTTATGCCTACTTTGGTACTATGGCGACTAAAAACATTATTTTTACCAACAATTACATTAAGCCATGACAAAAGAAAGAAAATTTACTCAGCCATGTCTATTTCCATCTTCTTTCCTGGTGCCCAGGGATTATACAATAGTTGTCCATAGGCATTACGAACCTATGCTGCAACCTCTAAGGTGGTCAACCTACCTATCACAAAATTTGAATTATTCACGCAAAAAATCTGAATTTACCAAATTATCTTCTCATTAGGGAAATAAATAAATAAATAAACCTAGTGGCAAAGCAACCTAAAGCATTAAATTTACGTTGTCAAATATGAAATATGTCTAATTTTGAAAAAATTAGTTCTTGTTCTTATCTATCCTGTCCAGCAAATATGGTTGAAAAAAGAACAAGATGTTGATCATGATTCACTACTAAAGTACACAGTACACTACCAAGCAAAGCACAGTAATGGAATCAAACAGTGGTTGTTACAGGCAAGTGCATAGGGCCGAAAGCAATCAGATCAGTAAGGAATAACACACATCCTGCACACAGGCCACCAAATCAACAAGGTGTGCACTATTTCCTCCAATTCAATAGACTCGGCCTGCTAGTTGCAGCTAGGCAACTGCCAGGACAATTGGGTGTCCTATTTGGCAATATAGCATTCTTCAGAATGATAGGCTGAATAAACATATTGTTTTGGTATGCTTAGGTCCATATAAATACTCTAGTTGCTTAAACCATGTTATCTTTGAATAACAGCTGCTTAGGCAATTAGGCACCCACTAATGAAACATTTCGGCATGCTTAGGCCCACATAAATGCTGTTGTTGCTTTAACTCAGTTTTCCAGGGATGTTAAGCATCTGCCTGCATGATTGAGCCACAAATAAAAAAAATGCTTTCTTATTTTTAGGTCCGTATGAATTTTATAGTTGCTATAACTTTATTTTGATCATTAACTGCATACTCTAGAGTTGGACATTCATGTATTTGATTAGTCAATTTATTAATGAATAAAAATAGAAACAACCATACACATATAATTCAGCTCCTCATTTCGAGTAGGCATACATTTGTTTTCATGCTTTATTCTGTTGGGTACATATCTACCGGTTGATTTGATGGTTCAGCTATTCTATAACAAAAGAGTTAAAAAGTTCTGCGTATTTGTCATATTTGTCATATACGAAACTTGAAACCATTCTCGTAATGGATGTCCCCACTATTCAAGCCAAGACAACTAGGAATTTGCATGACTATATTCTATATTAATACAATTTCACTGAAGGAATGTTGTAGATAAATAATTTCCGCATTCATGTGAACTTCACAGACAGACTGGGCTACAAAGGTTTATATCATATGGCTTGGGCTATTTGGCAACAATGACTAAACAGATTATCCAATGGAATTAGTTCAAATCACAATACACAAACAAACACTCAGTAAAACAGATAAGCTGATATGATAAATCACAACCTTGCAGGTCCGAAGGGACATGGATATCATTGCACATCTTTTCAAGAAATTATTATGAACCCTCTCCATACGAGTTTAAAGGATAGGAGAATAATGATTCCCCTGTTATTACCATCCAACATGATAATGCAAGCCGTTTGACAGCCAGTTTTAGCCAGTAAAAGGTTATAATAAAATGACAAACCTAATTCATATCATCTCTTGGACAGACTTTTTGACAGCAAAAATAAAATTGACAAAGCATAGCAGGACAATGCCGAAAAGCCATGGCAGCAATTATAGTTCCATGAATACAAATCTTCTGCCTAATTTCAGAACAAATAATTAATCAAGGAGGCTTCTTAATGTTACGGGCCTGGAACCAATGCAATCACAGTGGTAACACAAATTCTTAACTTCCAGAGGTAGCAAGGAGGGGGATCATCTTCACAAATTCTTAACTTCCAGAGGTAGCAAGGAGGGGGATCATCTTCTATCATCCAGCATGATCAGAAGATACAAGATTTAAAAAAATAATTAAAAGCAAACTCTATCACAAAAGAGTACCTCTCTTCTAGAAGAGTGTCAATCAAAGGAAACAATCCCCGTCTGAAGTCCGAGTTGAGGACATGCTTCAATGCTATCAGCAGTTCCTGAGACCACACACCACATAAGAAGCATTTGTCAGTTGAAAAAAACAAAGCGAACATATAAGTTAGCCAAATAAAATGCCACCAAGCCCTCACCTTTCTGATGGAGACGGAGTCAGGACACGTAACCAGCAAGTTTACAATGCTCTTGCAGATGCTGTCCTCATGAGACCTGATGTAGTCCGCATAACTCTTCAGCAGGTATGTCAAGAATGATAGTGTCTGATCGTGCAAAAGAACAAAAAAAAAAAAAGTACAAAATGAGAAATTCAAGTCGATTCACCACCCAACCCAACAAGAACTGAAAGACAAGGCACCACACTTCATATACCTTAACTTGTGCACCCTTCAACTCGATGAACTGGGTCTTGAGATGGGCCGGAACCTTGTCAGGCCCCGGAATGGAGATTGCGGTAACCATGAGAGGCAAGAGGAAGGGTATGTTAGTCTGTACAAGCTTAGTATAAAGCTGGAAGAGGAACATCACAACGAGGGGGCTCTCTGTGACGATCTTGAATGACCGGGTGCTAGGGTTGAGCTGCGCAGACCCAATAAACGGCCCAATCAACCCAGGCCCGCCGCCATCGTCCCCACCAGGTATGATGCTAGAGTTAGTGGGATTAGAACTGATGGGGGGATTAGGGTTACTAGGGTTCGGGTTAGGGTTGGGATTGTTAAAGAAGTGGTTGACGGTGGTGGGGAAGTTGCGGTAGATGTTGCAGACAAAGTCGAGGAAGGGCTGGACCTCAGACTCGACAGTGGGACGGAAGTTGCGGAGGAGGTCAAAAATGATGCGAATGGAGATGAGAGCATTGTCCTCGTTGTCATGGGTGAGAACATGAAGGGAGAGCTTGAGGAGGTCCTGAACAAAAGGACGGAGCACCTCGCTGTGGGGGAGGCGGTTGAGGATCTCCACGACGACATTGCGGAGCTTGTGCTCTACACTCTCTGCCCACTGCGGCGTCGTCAGCTGCATCAGGATCGTGGAGAACGCCCGGAAGTAGCATCTCAGAAAGTTCAGGTACTCCGACGTGTGCGCAATCTCCAGGTTGTCCCGCACCTCCATCACCATCTGCAGCCGCACATTCACCGCTGCATCCGCCCATCCCCGAAACACCAAAAACCAAATCGAATCACCCAGATAATTCCAAAACTAAAACTATCAATATCGAGTCAGAGAAAAAGAGGATATGGATGCAGCCGCACCAGCTCTACTGCATCCACCAAATCCAATCACATAGACAATTCCAAAACCTAAACCACTAGGTTCAATAAAACATCAAAACTAAGCTCATCACCAAGAGCATCCCAACAGCAAAATCGAATCACATACAAAATTCCAAAACCATCAGATTTTCCAAACAGAAATAAAGATCAGGAACGCATCCGTCCCCAACAAAACCAAATCGAATCGCATAAGCAAGATCAAAACCAAAAATTAGGTCTAAAACGACATCAAAATCAAGATCAACATCAGGAAATCCAATAAAACCAATCAAACCATCAGATTATACGGAAATTGAGATAGAAAACGAGAATGAGGAAGAGGGAGATAGAGCGCACCGAGATCGGGCTCGACCAGGCGATGTGCATGTTGATCGTAGTTGAGGATGGGCGCCATGGCGGAGGGAAACCCTAACTAGGGTTTAAGGAGAGGAGGAAGGGGATGATGATGAATCGTCGTCGTCGTCGTCGTCGTCGTCTTCTTCTTCTTCTTGGTTAGGGTTTTGGTTTTCTCTCTCCTCGCCAAGCTCCTCCTCCCGAGAGGGGGAGGAAGCGTCGCTCCGGTTCGAGTAGTGCGATGTTTCGAGTAGGGGAGGGGGAGAAGGGGAAAGCCGAGGTTTATAGAGAGAGAGAGAGAGAGAGGGTTGTCGAATAATTATGATAGGAATAATAATAAGCCCTTCTCTCAAAAAAAAAAAGGAATAATAATAAGCCCAATACATCCCACATATTATCATTTCGAAATAACTAACAGAAAACAAATTATCGGATGTGTTGTGTATCATATATTATATTTGAATTGTATACATAATATTGCTCGGAATAATTTTATCATTGGCTCCTAAGTTTTACCAATTTTTTTTTATTTTAGGCTTGAAAAATATTTTTGATATATTTCAAATAGAATCTATATTTTACACTCCACTAATTTTAGAATAAGATAAATTTTACTAATTAATTTAAAAATTATTAGTGAAGAAAATACTATTTTTGAATATATGAAATATATATCATACACCTATTTGGATTGTATAGATAATATTACTAAAAAAAAATTAATTATGTAATTAATCACAAACTTTATCTTTTTTCCGCTTTGATTCTCATAAGTATTTCCACCAAACCATTTGTAACTTACGGGGACGTTTATTGGTACATTCTAAATAGAATATACATATTTTATATTACATTTATTTTAGAATAAAGTGAATTTCATTAGTCACTTCGAAATAATTAGTGAAAAAATCCACACCCTTATAAGGGTTGGATGTATATCTTACATCTCTAATGGAGTATACGAATAGCATTACCCGATTGATTTTGCACGCAATGCTCATAGCTCTTTTAAATACAAAATAAAAAAAAAAAAAAAAAAATTAGCTGAAAATGTATGCTATCTATTTTGTTTATTTTGAAATAAAAATAACTGAAAATATAAAACAACTCAGCTTCAAACTTGAGATCTCAAGTATCAAACACAAAGTCCTTTACCACTTGCACTAAAGATAATTAATCTCTAACAAATTTTATGATTTTAGTTTTTAAACCGTTTGGATGCACATTGTTCAATTCTATTGGGTTTCTCTCAATTAAAATTTTAAAAATAAAAATATTAATTTCAGATTTTAAAATTTTATAATTAAAATTTTCAAAATTTTAAAATAAAATCTAAATTAAAAGTTAAAATTTAAAATTTAAAATTTTAACATTCAAATTTTAAAATTTAAAATTTAAAAAATCTAAATTTAAATTTTAAAATTCTGAATTAACTGAATTTGTATTTTAGTGGTAATTTTTTTTTATATTACCGATGAGTATAATTGCAGCTAAATAATTTAATGATCATTATGATAATTGCTATCATAGATGGGACTAATAAAAATCTTAATGGCATTTGTTGTGACAGTTAATAAAAGTGCAAATAATTGGCACTATATTTTTATTACGTCGATGAATATAAATGTTATTATAAATAATCACAATTGCAACAATATATATAATGCGAAATGTCTACAAAAAAGATAATTACTGTAGCAATATCAATAAATATTGAAATGATTCATCCATAGCCAAATAATTAATCAAATATAATACTCATAAATTAAATTCATGATCAATTTTTTTTTATAAATTACTAACAGATAGTCTTACTCTCAAATACAATCTTAGTAATTAAAAATGTCAACTACAAAATAAATATTTGATTGAATATTTCTCCAAATTATTCTAAATTGCACTTATTTAAAACAAAAAAAAAACAAAATACAGAGGAAATAGAATTCTAAAAGATCTAAAATATCAATTCCAAGCAATTGAAAAGTGTTTCCTCAACATAAACGAAATGACCTGCCAAAAGTAATGCAATAGTAATCAACTTCATTAACTATTATTTATCAAATAAAAAATATATTAAACATTTATAAAAAAATAGTTACATTAAAAGTAAGAATAGATTACGAACAAATTACTTTTGTGTATACTATTCTACATGTACAATCCAAAGAATCTATAACTTTTAAACTTTAAGGCCCCGTTTGGTAATATAATAACTTGTGAATAAAGCATTTTATTCTTAAAAATCTTTCAAACAAGATTAAAAATGGCCAGAATAATTTATTCTGGTCAAAACGGATAATTCTAACTTATTCGAGAACTACCCGTTAAGACCTATTCTTCTAAACCCTTGGAATTGGGTGTTGCGTGCAATTTATTCCAAGGGCATCAAGAGAAAATTGCTCCTCGTTACAAGCGCCCGCCTACCCTCATCTTCATCACCTCCTGAAAAGTTTACTCTCTCCCACTCCCTCCACTCGCTCCACTTTACTTCCATTTCTTACCTAACCCTAACTTGAAAAACCCTTATCTCCTTTACTCCGAGCACTCTTCAAACCCTACTACCTCTGTAGGCAGGAAGGTGGTGGTTTCTCTCGCCTCTTTACTCGGTCTCTCTGCGTTGTCTTCGACTCTTCCCCAGGACGCATCATCATCATCTTCCCTCTTAACTCCGTATCTTACCTACTGCAGTTGCCTCGTCGCCCTTTGTGCCTCAAAACCTCCATTAATTGAGGAGGTGTGCTACTTGGAGATTTTGGTGAGTCTCCATTAACTCCGTATCTTATCTACTGCGGTTGCCTCGTCGCCCTGGGAATCAAAACCTCCATTAATTGAGGTGTGCTAGTTGGAGATTTTGTTGAGTTTCTATCTCACCTACATTTGCCAAAGAGCCGATCCTGCTGTAGATCTGTCGTTACTCGAGGTGAGCTCCCTTGGTGGGAGAGCGGCATTACTAATTTATTTTTTCCCCCATCTTTTTCAATCTCCTATCGCCTCTAATGTCTAGTCGCATCCATTTACTCCAATTATCTACTCCAACCGGCACAAGTAATTTCATTGTTGTCTTCTATTTAAATACGACACAGTAAGGTCCAATGCAATCCCTTCACCAAAAAAGGCATTCGAGAGAAAGTTGTGGTTGTGTACTCAGACTAAGAAGAATTTTAGTACATCTCCTATATATCTTTCAGAGGTGAGGTTTCCTTATGTAAGTTCTACTCTACATTGCCGTTATTTCGAGGATTTGGTTTTTTTAGCTGTGATGCATGTTGCAAGTCAGATGTAATAATGGCTTGGAGGCATGGAAGCAGTTCTATGCAGCTGCCATAGAGATACACATGACGACACCATCATGCTGAGCCAAGTGCCTTCTTTATGATAATCCATTGTCGTTTTCTTATTTTTTCCTTTTTTCTGTTTCTATCTGTGCTAAACTTTTTTATTCTACGACAGAGTCCAAATTTAAAATTGATTTTAACCTTTTAATGCTGATTCCTTTGTACATAATCTAGTTGTGTTGTGCCATGGCTCTGTTTTGATCCATTTACATTGCATAGTTACTTCACATTATGTTAAATTTTGATATTCCAGTTGTATGCTTAAAATTATTGGAATTGTTTCTTATGTGACCCCTATCTTGTTAAATTTTGATATTCCAGTTTTATGCTTCAAATCATTTCTTTAACTGTTGTGCCATGGCTCTTTTTTTCTGTTTCTATCTGTGCTAAACTTCTTGTTGAACTGGAATATGCAATGTTGAACTTGTTTGCCTTCGAGGGAATCTGTGCTAAAAATAATTGGAATTGTTTCTTATGTAACCCCTATCTTGTTAAATTTTGATATTTTAGTTTTATGCTTCAAATCATTTCTTTAACTGTTGTGCCATGGCTCTTTTTTTCTGTTTCTATCTGTGCTAAACTTCTTGTTGAACTGGAATATGCAATGTTGAACTTGTTTGCCTTCGAGGGAATCTGTGCTAAAAATTATTGGAATTGTTTCTTATGTGACCCCTATCTTGTTAAATTTTGATATTCTAGTTTTATGCTTCAAATCATTTCTTATACTGTTGTGCCATGGCTCCTTTTTTCTGTTTCTATCTGTGCTAAACTTCTTGTTGAACTGGAATATGCAATGTTGAACTTGTTTGCCTTCGAGGCATTCGAGGGAATCTATGCTAAACTTCTTGTTTGCCATGGAATTGTTTGAGATGTAAAACTGTTGATTGCCTTTGTAAAATATGGCTCTAATTTCTTGATGAAGCACAAGACTGAAGTTTGATTTCTATGGTTGGGTGGTAAGTTTAAATACATGCAGCCACCATAGAATTATCTTATACTTCTTCCCCTGAGATATAACAAATACAAGAATAATCTATACTTCATCCTAACATATACAGTGGTTTCCATCTTGATTTTCATATTTAATTAGTTCTGATGGCCCCTCCAAACAAGAGCGCACAACGTGTAGTAAGAAAATATCCTAACACCATCGATGTGGTCTCAACTGACAACCTCAGTATTGAAAGTTCGGGCCAGGAATCCTCAAAAAGTAGAGTTCGCTCAGGAAATTAGACGGAGGTCATGGATTCGGCAATGTTGAACTTGATGACCGAGGAACATGTTCTTGGTAATTTTATTAATGGAAGTTTTACTACATTGGCTTGGACTAGAATTATCCATGATTTTAATGAACGAACAAAACTCAACTTCTTGAAATACCATTTACAAAATCGACTCAAAGTTTTGAAGCGCCAATTTGTCATGTACCAAACATTAGCTAATAAGAGCGGGTGGGGGTGGGACTATGATCGCAACATTCCGACCGCGGGCGATCAAAGTGATTGGGACACTATAATGTCTGTAAGTCACTATTATTTTATTATTTCAATTTTGTCATAATATAATAACCATTTGTTAACTTGTTCCTAAATCTATATTGTGTAGGAAAATCCAGCTTATGCAAGATGCAGGGATAAACCCTTTCCTGCATATCACGACATAGAGTTCTTATCTGGAAAGACTACTGCCAGGGGTAGGCATGGTTTTACAACGGGGATGCAAATTGAGGAAGTTCAAAGCAGCTCCTCGTCTTCCCCGGCCACAACTGCACTCTTAGAAGATATACGAAAATCAATGATGAGTGCTTGTGCAGGTGGCCAAAATTCTAATGCTCAACCACTACCTATGCCACCGTCAGCATAGAATGTAGATGTCAATGACACTACTTCATGCTCCCCTACTCCTACTCCTGTCAAGAGGGGAAATCCACGTAATAGCAATGCCTCAGGTCATACATCTTCTGGCAAGAGGCGTCGCTCCTCCCCTCCTTCACGCAAGGCAACATCAACATCAAGCCGCAAGGGAAAACTTGATGTCACCTCTGATAGTATCCAGGAGCTTGTTGAACTCGGTAAGAAGAGATTGAACATAGCCGAGTGTATGCTACAACGTGAGCTTGATGCTCGTCCAAAGGTTCATTCTATCGATGATTGTATGGCAAGATTAAATGATTTTCCTGGACTATCTCTCGAAGCCATTCTCTCTGCATGTGAAGCACTCAAAGATGAGTGCAACGGATCCATATTCATGTCCTTAAGTGGTGACATCCTACATATGTGGATTGAGCGTCAAATCAGCATGCAACGGATGGCCACTGGACAAAAGCCTGATGCACCTTCCTTCCCTCCTATCTAGATAACACATTCTCACCTCAACCTGCAGTTTTTGTGGTCTTGCTGACAAACTTGTTTTTTTTTGGGTTTTGCGAACAATTAGCAAGACCAAATGCTGTTTGCATTTATGTTTTATTTGTTATGCATCTATCTGAACTTCTTAAAATGTTTCTATAATGCTATCGCTTATGTTGTATTTCCTATCATGTACTGTATTGCCATGACGTATGTCGTAAATATGTAGAAGTTGTGGCCTACTATTCTACTAGTTTTATGCTGCCTTCCTGATGGTTTTAATGTGAATTTTATGCTGTCTTTCTGGTTTAATGCAGTCTTTATGCCTTTGTTTCTACTACTATGGTTGCTCTCATATAGTTGCTTATGAATCTTTTCAGGTTTTGCTCATACAGTTACTACGATGGTTTTTACTCAACCCTATATCCTTTCAGGTTTTATCATTTCCTTGTCTTTTAATTTTGTAAACTTCTTCATTGGTTGGTTCGAATACTTCAGGCATGCTGGTTTGTGTGCCTCCTTCCATGCAGTTTTTTAAGACAGTTTACATATGGATTGCTTACCACTTTGTTTACTTGTCAAGTATTTTTGCCGATATTGTATGTGGTGTGTGAATAGTACGGAGGCATGGATTACTTTACAACTATGCAGCCACCATTCTAACATCAATATTTGAGACTTGACCCTAACATTAAGCTACTTTCTACTGATTCTATTCTATTCTACTTGGGTCTGTTCTATTATGTTTTGCAGTTTTGCAACTTTGTACCAACTAGATCTTACTTGAGCCGAACCTTTTACTTAGTACTTACTGATTTTTCATCATTCTTATGGTGTTTTACAACAAATTTGTTGATATGCTTGTGTGGCTATGATGCATGTTTTGCCTGAATGGTAGGAAGGCAGGGTTGTAAGAATACCTTGCAACCACCATAGACGACGATGCAATTTAAGATTGAATTGTGGTGATGATGCATAAATGAAATTGACTTGTGGCGATGATGCACAAAGGGGTTATAGGTATAAATGGTCGAGTGGCAGTGACACTCTCCACTGCAGCCATCATTTGTTTCTCGACCCTTTTTAACCTGAGCCAATATTGTATCATAAAATATACATATTAATATTGGGATGAAGTTTTTGGTGAGGTAATGTTGTTCTCTTTACATGTTGTAGTGAGTACTAATATTGTGCCCTTTGCTGCAATGTGGCTTTTTTCATGCATGATCTTGCTTATACTGTTATCTTTATGTACTATGTTCCATTGCTTTTTCTAATCTTTTACCTATATATTTCCGGCCTTAATTTGTAGCAAGTTGAATGTTGGTTTGCTGTTGGTGGTGTTTCGCCTAGTTTATTCTCTAACTGTGGCGATGATGCATAAATGAAATTGAATTGTGGCGATGATATACAAAAGGGGTTATAGGTGTAAATGGTAGGGTGGCAGTGACACTATCCATTGCAGCCATCATTTGTTCCTCGACCCTTTTTAACCTGAGCCAATATTGTATCATAAAACATACATATTAATAATGTGCCTTCTTTTTGGTGAGGTAATGTTGTTCTCTTTACATGTTCCAGTGAGTACTAATAATGTGCCCTTTGTTGCAATGTTGCTCTTTCATACATGATCTTGCTTATACTGTTATCTTTATGTGCTATGTTCCATTGCTTTTCTATTCTTTGACCTATTTCTTCCCAGCCTTAATTTTTTCCTTTGAGTTAATATTGTTCTCTTGACATGTTGTAGTGATGGCAGCTTTGATCAATCGCCAATCTTTTTCATCCCCAACTGTTACATGTGACTCAAAATCAGGATCGCTTCGATATTATGATTCAGGTTCGCCGACGGCTTCGCGGTGCGACAGAAAATTTTGTGGATGTCTGTGGTGGAAGCGAAGGGCTCGGGCCGCTAAGGGAAAAACCCTAATTTCCCTTTTATTTGCCCTAATGTGAGATTGAGCGATTGTATCAAGAAGAACTTTTGTATTCCCTCTTTTCTACATAGTGAAATCTCTCCTCTTTCGCCCGTGGTTTTTTCCCTGCAAAGGGTTTTCCACGTAAATCTGTGTGTTATTTTTCTGTCGTGCATTTTGGATTTACTTCTTTGTCGTGATCGCCAATTGATCCCGTTGGGTTTGTGCGCTCGTTGCTAACACCAACTGCAGCCCAACTTATGACATTTCTAGATGAGGAAGATGATTATTGGGATGAAGTGGTTACTATTGTGATCAATGAAGCTGTGATTCAATTTCATAACACACTGTACAAGCGACCTTGTCGCACAAGACCATTCACTGGTCATCAAGTAATTATGGATATTCTACGAGGGCATCCAGATAGAGGGTACCAACATTTCCGTATGTCCAACACCATATTTATCAGACTTCGAGATGAATTGGTCGAGAAAGGATTGATACAGGGTAGTCGACATTTGACTAGCGACGAACAGCTAGGCATTTTTCTATTTGCTATAGGCCATGGAGTAACAAATAGAGTTTTAGCCGAAACCTTTCAGCACTCGGGGGAGACAATAAGCAAATATTTTAATAGTGTGTTGCGAGGTGTAATAGAACTTAGGCATGATCACATCCAAATGCCTCCAAGTAATGCTGGGATACATGAAAAAATTAGAGGCAACCCATTATTCCACCCCTTTAAGGTGATATTAATAGTAAAATTTGTTGGTAAGTTGGTATTTTATAGAATTTTGATATTAACTTTTTCTTTTATATTTATATTGCAGAATGCAATTGGCGCTATTGATGGAATGCATATACCGGTTGTTGTAAGAAAAAGTAAGCAACCGCGCTATCGTTGTCGCAAAGGATTTACATCCCAGAATATGATGGTCGCATGCTCGTTTGACCACCAATTCTTATTTGTTTGTACTGGGTGTTTAAACTTGCGTCAGTTGGTATCAAAGCTAAATCGAGCGTTGGGAGTGTTTCTTGATCATGTAACATGGTTGGATGTCGAAAATGGAATAAGAATGCTGCAAATTAGAATAGGAGCGCAGGTGTTCGTATTCTTGATGATCTTCCTCGTAGGCCATCCTGAAGAGAGTGAGATCTCTATAATATCGAGATCAACGAATTGAAAAGGTAGATTGAGACATTGATGATCAATTCTCTTACTCAAAGTAAAAAATCAAGGCCATGTTGACGACGATCGTGATTCAGAGTTGTATGGCTTTGAGAATCTTTTCCATCACCGTGCTGCGCCGAGTGAACCATCGGTGTAGGTGCGTCAAGCAAATTAGGTCAATCGATAGAGGGATTCTAGTATCAAGATAGAACTTTCTGAATATTCTAAAGGCCTTCAAGAGGACTTCATTGATTTAATTGATACGATCGAGCGTATTTTTAAATACAAGGGTGTGTCTGAGGATAAGAGGGTGAAATTTGTTGCCCTTGAAGCCTGTTTGGCAAACCCCTTGATACAGAGTAATAGGTCAAATTACTTTATTTTCTAAAATTCTCTATTTTTTTTAGTTGGCCCGTTTGGAATAACAAATTAACTAAAAAAATTACTCTGTAATATTGATATTACAGAGTAATTTTAGAGTAAAAAAAAAAACTGGTTAGACATCCTTAAAAAATTACTCTATTCGTCGTGTAGTTTTCCCACCCCTCCCTTCTTGTTCCCTTTCGTCCTCCCGCCTATCACTCTTTAAAAATTTAAAATTTAAAATTTAAAATTAAAATTAAAATTAAAATTTTAAATCAAAATTTAAAATTTAAAATCAAAACATTTAAAAATAAAATATAAATTAAAATTTTAAATTTTGAAATTTAAAATTCTAAATTGTAAAATTAAAATTTATTATTTTAAAATTAAAATTTATTATTTTAAAATAATATTTATTATTTTAAAATAATAAAAATTTATGTTTAAAACTTAAAATTAATATTATAAAATTTTAAAATTTAAAATTTTATATATTAAATTTTAAATTTAAAATTTTATATTTGAATTTTTAAATTTAAAAATTGAAATTTAAAATTTAAAATTCAAATTTAAATTTTAAATTTTTAAATTTGAAATTTAAATCCTAATTTTAAATTTAAAAATTTATATTTTTAAATTTAAATTTTTGTGTTGAAAGTTTAAATTTAAAATAGAGTATTTTTTTTAAATTCACAATCCAAAAAGTAAAAAATAAAGTAATTTTTTTATAGAGTATATAATTTTTCAAGATATCAAATATATTGTAAAATAAAATTTTGTTTTATTTTTCAGTGATTGCCAAACAGGTCTTTAGACTTAAGAGTCTGACTGAATTTTACATTGTGAAAACAATCAAAGAAGACCCAGGCATGAAAGAGAAAATAAAAAATTACTAATTTAGAGCACATGAAGAAGAAAATATGAAATAAATTTTTTTTTTTCAATCACACCAAAACCTACTACCAATAAATCAAAAATTTAAGTCAAGAAAATCAGTCGATTATTTTGTTAAATCAATTCGTACATCCCGTGGGACTTAGATTGCATCACCAAATTTTATTACTTTCTAAATTTAATCCGCGTCACAAAAATATTCGAGTTGATCTTGAAAGTGAGATTTTATTTTAAACATATAAATTAAATAAAAGATATATTAAAACTTAACTAACCAAATTTTATTATATTTTAAACATGCAGTCCAAACATTACCATAATTAAATTTCTCCGTAAATATTTTATTTTATTTTTTCTCCTTTGTTCCACTTTATAGTAATTGACTTCACCCAATGGTAGGGCGAAGTCAATTTCGATGTTTTAAATAAAGTGGATATTTGACCATAATAATATACGAATCAAGCAGGATCACTTTCGTCGAAAATCACTTTTCTCTCCCCATTTACGGTGAAACAAATATGCCCTAAACGATTCACCTCTTTCATTGGTCTCTAGTCACTTTTTCATGAGGCATATATCTAGTGTTTAAAATAAGTCCTCTATATAAGATACAATAGGACTAAACTTATTAAACTCGACTATAATATTTTAGGTGATAGTTAGATCTAAAAAGATTAAAAAGATTAATATACTATAACTACATTAATTTTAGAATGGATAAATCCCTCAAAAGCGGAGTGCCACACCTTTGTTGGAAAATGATGCAACATGATGTTAGTGGTCCTATTATTATGTAAGTAGTGCTAGTAGTGGACCAATTTAGTTAGAAATTGACTAAGTCATGGAGTGATGGATTAATTTGTGTTAGTAGTGGGTTATGTAGTGGAGTTCATGCTAACTAGTTTTTAGGAGCACATGCATAGTGGGTGTAGTGGAGAACATGTGTTGAGTTAGGTTTTCTTAAACTTTAAGTTTTCTTCTTCTATTTAAATCCTTTGATTGTAAGCTTGTAAGTAACAAGAAAAAAAATTGTTTGAGTTTAAAAGTATTTTTTTCACTTCATTTGCTGTAACAAATTTTATTAGTAAGTTTTTTACTTTAGAAAGCTTCTTCACCCTACAACCTTATCCATTCCAAACCTATATTTGGAAGTACAAATCTTTGTGGGCTTAATTGGCCCAAAAAAAAGCCTTTCTTTGGCCCAATATTCAGACTCCTTGTTCTTGTTACCTCCTTTGACTCCTCTCTCTCTCTCTCTCTCTCTCTCTCTACTTAATTTCTCTCTAAAAAGCTGTGGGAGCAGAGGGAGAGGGAGAGGGAGAGAGAGAGGCGTGGTAATGGCGACGCAGTGGGTTTTGGTGGCGCATGGCTTGATCACCCTGCTCGTGGTCGTCTCCTTCCTCTGTGGGCAGTGGCCCATTTTCCAGGGCTCCTTCGTCGAGCGCATCCACCACTTCCTCACCTTCGGCGCCTACGACTACTTCCTGTAACTCCACTTCCTTCATCTTCAAACCCTAATAATCCCCCTCTTTCCCAATTTTGGGCGTGTTGGTTGTGCGTTCTCGTGGTCGCCGAGGGCGAATTTTGTGTGTTAATAGTCGACTCTAATTGATGGAAATGCTTGTGTTCGATCGACCCATAACGCAATTTGATGGATGCTTATGTTTGATCGATCCATTGCGCAATTTCTTGGTTGCCGAAGTTGAATTTTGTGTACTAAGTTGAGTCTAATTGGTTGAAATACTTATCTTGATCGACCCATAATCCAATATCTCATCTCCTTTCTCAATTTGGACTTGTTGATTGTGCTTTTTCTTTGTCGCCAAGATCGAATTTTGTGTGCTAATAGAGTCTAATTGATGGAAATGCTTATGCTTGATCGACCTATAACGAAATTTCCCAATTTGGGTACGTCGATCGTGCTTTTCTTTGTTGCTAAAGTTGAATTTTGTGGATTAATTGGGTCTAATTGATGGTATGCTTGAATTTGGTTGACCCATAATTAAATATCTCATCTCCTTCCTCAATTTGGGTATGTTGGTTGTGCTTCTCTTTGGCTGTGGAGATTGAATTTTGTGGAATAATCGAGTGTAAATGATGGAAATGCTCATCTTCAATCGACCCAGTACGAAATTTTAGTTTCTTTTATCCAAATTAATATAGTAATATGTTTCTTGGTGGTTCTTGAATCCAAGTTTCTTGCCTTCTTCGCCAATTTGGGTATGTTGATCATGCTTTTCTTGCTTGCGACAACCAAATTTTGTCGATTTATCGAGTCTAATTGATGGAAATGCTCATCTTTGATCGAGTCTAATTGAAGAATAAAGTTGAGATAGCCAAGTTTTTAGTTGTTATTATCACTGATTTTAGTTGCGTGGATCCTTTTTTTCCATTCGATTCTTCTTCGAGCAATGTTAGAGTTTGCATTATCTTATCATTTCTTAGTATTTCTTCTAATTTCAATTTTATTCTTCCCTCTTTTTTAAAGAAAATTGTTTATCTTACTAGTAAATTTTGTGATCTCCATTGCACGTGACCAAATTCTCTTCACTGCTTTGATGCAAATTTTTCTTAATGGATGCAAGAGTTAACTTGTGTGAGATACAATTATTTCTTATTCTTTCTAGTACCCTCGCGTATCTGCCTTAACTTTCTAATATCGACCAAACATTTTCCATATGCTGTTTCCTAGTTACCCAACATCTGGCTGATAAAACATTTTTAGTATTGTAGCTGTTATGTAAATAATCTTCGTTTTATTGTTTGGACTTTAATAATCACATGGCAAACCAAAGTAACTTCTCATGAATTAGTATGCTCTACATTTTCTCACACTTAAAACTGACTTGTAAAGGGAGATTGATCTTACGATTCTAATGTTTAGGGGGGTTGATTATAAAAAATTAATAGTTTAGGGGTTTGTTCGCAAAAGTGATAAAGTTTGGGGGTACCAGTGCATTTAGTCTTTTTACATATACTCCTTATCATAGTTTGTTTTCTAGCTGTGATACTTTCATATTATTTCAGACGATTTGTAGCCTTAATATTTGGTTCAAGAGGAAGAGATTGCTTTCTTACTGGTGAGCACTATTGTTGTGAGCGGCCGAATCCAATCTTACAGGTCTATTCTTGTTCCCTGTTTTGCTAGTTTATTAATTCTTTTTATCTTTTGCTCTTTGATTTCATAAATTTTATTTTTTGCACTCTTGTTTCTTTTTTTTTTCTTTTTTGGTTTTTGTTGCTCATATTTAACCACCTTTTAGCTTTTCTCACTTTCAGGTTATCGTATAGTTAAATTAACATTTAAATGAGGTAATTCAGTGGTAGCGAAGATGGCAAAATAAACGTTGGAGATTTTAGTAACAACTACTAAGAATATTGTTAATAAGCATAGTACATCAGGTATACATTATATCATGTGCTGATTAGGATGATGCACACCATTTTTAGTAATTAAAATGTTATGTTTAAAAGTTTAAAGCCTGTTAAAAAGATCTTGTCTCATCAGCATCGGTTGAAAAAAAAAAAGAAAGATATTTCTTTGAGATTTTATTGTTTCTTTTGTGTTCGTTGTCGTTTCCTCTTCTGTTGAACTCAAATTTGCTCAACGTATTCTTAGTTCACACCATAGCATCTCTATCAGTATTCTCAATAAACTTAGAAGTGCCATAGAATAAGTATTCGGAATCATGTATTTCCCCAAATTCATTAGTAACACGATTCTTGGATCGAGAAGAAAATAAATTTAAAAGAATATTAGATGATCTAGATTTTTGCTACTGTAGAGCATCACAAGCTTTATGTCTACCTTGAAGTAGCGTGGCTCCTTAGGACATCATTAATCTACTGTTCATGTGATATGTCACTTTAATTTTCCATAGCTCGTGCATCATGACACTCATTTTCTCAAAATGGTCAGGCTTTGAGACCCAGAAGCATTTTATTGGTATCAAGAGTCATACTCGTGGCTTACAAATGAACAACATTTAAATATTTTATATAAATATTTTATATGCCTTTGTTATAACTTGATACACATTGCATATCACTTGATTAGTTCATTTCTCGTGCTTTCTAACATGAATTAACGATTGCTCTGTTTAGCCTGAGTGCTTGACTCATTTTCGATGATAGGGCATCCAAATCAATGATTTATGCTGTTAAAACAATCTGGAGTATTTGAAATCTCTAGGAACTACAATTTACGGTATTTGAAAATTATTTTCTAGTGCATAAAGCAGCCATTGAAATGAACAGTAAAAATTGAACGACCTTATAAAACAGAGGATAGGATTACTCTACTTAAGATCAAGGGTTTTGATGCTGATCTAGATAGCTTAATGATGTATGCATATATTTTTTTGTGTATCTGCCAAATTGTGAATCGACAGTATATGCCGAGTAACTCTCTTGCAATTTTCTGAAAAGTTGTGTTACTGTTATGATACTTCATTTATGCGTTATAATTGTTCTTCTCTTCTAACTTAGTTCATATGTCATGAAGAAGTGATGGCTGTTATGATCTTGAATGCAGGTAGGATATCTGGCCATAATTGGTATTACATATTTTATTATTACAAAGTCATCATTCAGATATATTCCTGGTCATTATATTGGTGAAGTTCACAGGTAACTATCAACAATAGTAATAATTGGGCTCTCTCTCTCTCTCTCTCTCTCTCTCTCTCTCTCTCTCTCTCTCTCTCTCTCTCTCTCTCTCTCTCTCTCTCTCTCTCTCTCTCTCTCTCAGCCCCGTCCTGAACATAAATTCTGAAAATTGCAGGTATATTAGTATGGTGGCGGTTGGTGTTGGTGTCGTGCTTTTCCTATTGACTAGCTTTTCTGATCCTGGAACTGTGACTGCAGAGAATGTTTCTCAATATCTCGCTGCTTATCCTTATGATAACATCATTTATGCGGAGAAAGAATGTTCGACTTGCAAGATTACAAAGTATACACGATAGTACATTCAACTTTGACATATTTACACTCATACACCCTTTAAAATTATCTATTTACATAAATTCCTGGAAATTCTGATTTTCATATATATCCTCTTGATTATTCTTAATTATATATCCTCGGACTTACAAAAAATGCCCCTCTCTAGAAAACTTTTTCTAGTAGAAAACTGGCTTATTCTGATGAATTGGATCATTTCTGAGTTTAGAATCTTTGGAAAAGGCATTTTTGTAAGTAACCGCATTTAGAGGGTTACACGTGAAAATTCAAATTTTACAAGAATACTAGTGTAAAATGCTCCTACCTTTCATAGATGGTGTCACAACTGCTCTGCTTTTCACTGCTTGATTGGTGTTGCATTAATCTGCAGACCTGCAAGATCAAAGCACTGTAGCATATGTGATAGATGTGTTGCTCGATTTGACCACCACTGTGGATGGATGGTACATGCGATTTCTCTTTAATGGCATCTATGCAACTTCTAGCACTGTCTCTGAAGTTTAGAATGATTTCCTGCATTTTCTTTGTTTGCAGAATAGTTGCATTGGGGAGAAAAATACCCGGTACTTCATTGCCTTTCTTCTTTGGTGAGTACTATTTGGATTTTTTTTCTTTTTTTAATGCTCTTAATTCTTAGTTTATTTTCTAGTAAGCAAAAAACAGTAGTGATGGATGTGTAAATAAACAGTCCACTCTAAAACTAGAATTTGTTAAGCACTGTTCATCCATCCTTTTTATTTTTGCTTTTAAATTTTCGGCATTTGCACTAAAGTAGTCCTAATATCGTTCAAATGTTGTTTTGCATTGTTATAGTTTTAATGAATTAGATCATTCTTCAATGGCCTTTAGAAATGCTTTTCTTGTAAGTAGTGGTGGAATGCAGTTCTGTTGTAATTTTTACGCCTTTATTATTGCATGTCGTTAAACTCAAACAACTAAAAATGTGCTTAGGTTGTTACATCATGTTTATGGCATCTTTTTAGACAGTTATTGCCACTTCAGATAATGAGATTCAAATTACTAGCAGTGAATGTTACTGCATAATTAGTTTTCAATTTTAATCTTACTATTCCTGTGATATTTCCTCCAATCTGTTCCTCTATGTAACTCCTGCGTCCTTTAAATATGAAATGTAGTCTTGATCCCTGCCTGACAAAATGTTGGATTGGTCGATCATTGATAGAATCATACTCTTCGGATGAAAATGATAATTATTCCCTTTGTTACATCTTAACAAATTTGAAGGTTAAGGAGATCAGGATATCCGCTTCTAGCTGTGGGCTTAATTCCTTGAATTTCCTTCGCAAGGCCTTAAGATGTCTTCCATGGAGAGATCCAAATGTAGCCCACAGTAACATAGCCGTCTCCTCGGCAATGTCATAGTCTAGAAAGGCACGTTTTGGAGCTTGTGTTTGTAGAGGCAAGCGAAAGTTACTTGCAAGTCCTAAAAGCAGAAGCTTCAAGCTAAAACTACTGGTTTTAGCTGCAGTAGTAAGCTAGCGGCAGATAGATTTCTTTAAACAGAAAAGGCTGTTGTAGTTTTTTTAAACTGCTCTTCTCAAATCTCAGGAAACATTTCTGCCTAAGCTCCGAGCCTCCAATTGGACCAAATAGGCGGTTATTTAGAATAGCACATCAGCCTTCAAGGGTATTCAAGTATGCTCATTTGTATTGATTTTCAAATTCATGTCCCGTCCCAGTTTAAACTGATACTTACATAGGAAAAGACTCGTTCCAAGTACCAATTTTAGTTCCAGTTTTGAACCAGCTTAAACTGGTTCAAGGTACCGGTTACCCGTTCCAGCGTCAACTACAACTAAAAGTATTACTTCCTATTTCCCAGTTTATTTGTCGGCCATTCCATTTTGCAGTGTCTGAAAATACTCGTCCAGTTCAAAGAATTTATGATTTAAACTTTCTATGTTTTCCCTTGAGTTATATATCCAAAATCACTGCCTAAAATTCCTGTCCATTGTTACGGCTACCTACTTCTGTGAGTCTGCCCTTGCAGTTTCTTCTCTAGACTTGGAATCGGTCATCATTTTTAAAACAAAATAATTATAATTAGTAAAGCATTTGATGTATCTAGATGGATATTGTTATAAATTTTTTTCTACACATTGAACTTCTTTTTTTTTTCCGTGTTCTACATTTATTGGCTTTGCTAACTTCACAAGCCTCTCTCTATAATTCTTTCTTCTCTCTCCTTTGGCGCCCGGCAGGCATTTCCTACTTTGCTTGTATGGAGCAATCGTCCATGGGCTCATTCTTGCCAGTCAATTGAAAGAACGCAAGGTTATATACATTTTGACAGGTAACTGTTAAATTCTTTCTGAAAAATGGCTCGTTTTATCAATCTATTCTGAATTTGTTTAAAAGCCTCTCTCTCTCTCTTTCTCTCTCTCTCCCTCTCCCTTTTCAGTATATTATGGTATCGAGAATTCATTCTCCGGCTTATTTCCACATGTTGTACAGGTAGAGAAAAGGTCAATTAAAATCATGGGTATTTCAAAGATTCTCATTGTTGAATGGTAGTTGATTAATTTTGCAGTGGTTTCTGGGTTCCTATAACACACAAATACTACTCACAGTATTTTTAGTCGTGGTCGCGATGCTACTTGCGGGCTTTTTCGGATACCATGCGCATCTCTGCATGACAAACACGACAACCAATGAGGTAATATTCAGTTCTTCTTTTCCTGTCATTGCTCATGTGCCTTTCAAATGCAATATATTATGTCCGATGATGTTGAAAATATATAAAGGGCCTGTGTGGATGTCGAAACAAGTTATCCCTAGAAAGCTTCTTTTATTATTGCGACTTCAAGAGTTCAGTTTTAGTTTGGTCGTAACCATGAATTTGTTGGATACCGCATAACTAGGGCCGGCATAGCTCGTTGTTCGCGAGCCAACTCGTGATCTGTTCGAAATAAGCTCGAGATCGAATCACTCGTTTAATAAATGAGCCAAAGAAAAGCTGGATTTTCCTGATCAATAATGATGAGCCGGACATGAGCTAGGATCAGCTCGCTCGTCCTCGGTTCGATATAGCTCAAATACATATGCTTTATACTTACATTTGTTAATTTGTTGATTGGTCTGTAGGTTGGATTTTGATTTTCATTAATATCTGCAAGTTGTAATCTAATATAAGACTAAATTTTTCATGCAAAAAAATAGTAGTTCTTTAAATTAGTCACTCTAAGATTTAAATTTCAAACTGTAAACAATTTGAGCTATATGCGAGCTAGTTCGGCTTGGTAAACTAATCAAGCTAAAGAGCCGAACACGCGCTAGCTCGTTAAATTGCAATATGATCACGGGCTAGGCTTTTCCGGCTCGTGACGAGCCGACCTCCAGTAATTTCGAGCTGATCTCGGGCTGGCCCCAGCTTGCTTGTGTTCGGCTCGTTGGCAACCCTACACATAACACCTACAAGCGATTTTATCAGATTCCGTGGAAAGATGGTTCATCTAACTTGTCTGGCTCCTCTTCGACAGTTTTTTTATCATCCTCAACAACCGATTATCACTTGCCCCGCGAGTAAATAACAGATATATGTTGAACAAAGTATGCACGCATCCAAACATGCCCTAAAAGTATATTTGATAAAAAATTTGGATGAATATTTTCTGGTTTCTTTGCTAACTGGTTCTTTTATGCTCGGAAAAAAAAAAAAACAAAAAAAAGACATTTAAGCGGCAAGACTACATAAGCTGGAAGAAGAAGCTGAATGAGGCCAAGGCGAGCATACATGCGACGAACGGAGATGGGAAGCCTCCACTGAGCAAATGGAAGGTGTGCTGTCGCGGGGCCCCGCCGCAGCAGAGCGAGGAGGAGGTCGTTAGGAATAACGTGTACGATCAAGGGGTTGTTAGTAACATCTACGAGATTTTGGTTCCTCTTTCCGAGAGACGGTCTCTTCCCCATGCAAAATCTTCGTGAGCAAGCCGGCGATCCGTCGTTGACAATTTTTTTTTCTGGAAATGAATATACAGAAGCCACTCATCAGAATGAATAGGTTACAATTTATCTGCAGTAAAAGGGTGTTTGCAAGGTATGCATCTTGGTGAATTGGTGAATTGTGTTAGAATACTTTTAGAAGCTAGCTCCAAGTGGTACTTTCACATCGGTTTCGATTTCGATTTCGGGGGCATTTGAATTGACCATCGAAATTATTTACCTAGTGATCAGATATTCTCAACTGCACTTTCGTATTAGCTACTGGCTACTGAAAATTGTTAATTTTGAGACCACATTTTGATCGTAGATCGCGATCGCTGATTCGGATGCCTTATCATGGAAAGGGACATGGAAGCATCTATATTCTAGCTCAACTTGTATCACTGTTATAAATTTCTCACCTGCAGCAGAGGCTTTAAGCAGGGTGGTATGGAGTTAGATAAGTCGGATAATTGCACCATTTTGTCCCCAACTTCAATTTGAGATTCATTTCGGTGCCAAAATCTTTTATTCATCGCAGTCGGTCCGGTCTCTGATGTCCGGCACCAAATCCTGTCTATCATGTTGGCACTAAATCTTGTCGCCTGGCGATTTGTGTTTGATTCAATTGTCTTTTTAGATAGGTGGAAGGGTTTTCATTTAAATATCTGAGTGGCCCCATAGGGACCTAATTGCAGAAATTAAAAAGGTTATGAACTATGGTGAAAACTTAGATAAAAAGCTCTAAAATAGTTGAGTTGTATGCAGTGCTAAGTAAGCACAAGATCACCTATAATCACAATTTATAAGGAAGATGAGCATATTTGGCCGCGTTTGATTCAGATATAAAATAGAATAGCTTATTTCAGTAATAGATTATAAGTTAAAAAAAAGCAGGAATATGACTAATTTTGCGTTTGGATAAACATGACTAATTTCTTATTTTTCGAAAATAAGAAAAATAGTGTTTGGATAGTTAGATTGGAACAGTGAGAATAAGAATAATTAAAATTTTAAAATAATAATATTATATCTAATTAATTAATATAAAAATATTAATTAAATAATAATTTAACTTATTTAATTAATTATTACTGGATAATTATAAATATTAATTGATAAAATAATTAACAATAACGAGTATTGTTAATAAATAATAATTTAATAAATTAATAAATTAATAAATTAATTAGTTAATTATTTAATAGTTAGATAATTAGTTAATAAAATAATTAGATTAATCAAAATATTAAATTAATTAAAGAGTTAATATAATAATTAAAATTATATTTATTTTAATTATGCTTATTCTCAAGTGGGAACGAAAAAATGTTAGATCAATAGTTTCAGCTTTATATCCGTTTTTTTTTCAGAGAGACGAGGACTACTGTTTTCATCTATAACCAATCGCGTTTGGGGATCAAGGCTGGAACAAGGTATTATTGTTTTCCAACCAAAATAAAGAATAATAGTGAGTGTGTGTGTGTTTTTTTTTTTTTTTTTTTTTTTTTTTTTTGAGAGAGAGAAAGAGAGAGAGCTGCTTTGTTTATTTTTTTTTAATAAATATATACACCTTAAGTAACTAAGTTTTGAATTTGGAACTCCCGTATCAACTATCAAACTCTATCAAACTCTTAATCAATTGCCCTAAGTACTATTTGTAATTACAGTTAATAGTTGGAAGGAAAAAACTTACCGAACTTACCAAAATTATGAACTATTTTGAATCGACTATTCAAATTTTTAAAATTTTGATCTAACTACTCAATCTTTCAATTTTTTGATTTGAGCCTATCGCAGTATTTTAACTTTAAAATTTGAATGAGTTGTTTATCTTTAGTTTCTTTATAAATTTAATATACTTCACATAATTATCGCAATTATAAATTGATTGAAGTCAAAGTATCATTGATGGATTCAAAATAAATAAATTAAAAGATTGAATAAATAAATTTAAGCTAAATATTATTAACTTTTATTATTTTAATAAAAATAAAATTTAAAAGTAATAAAAATATCACAAAAATAATCTTTTAAATTACATTTATTTTAGAAAAAACTATTATTTAAAACTCAAATAATATTTAAAAAAATTTAAAACTATTTTATAATTTAAATATTATTGGGATGGATCAATTTTTTCACCATCTCCCACTCCGGATCCATTTTGGGGCATAAAATCCACCTCATTTACTGCTCCGAATTTATTTATTGCTCTCCGCGACGGATCAGGTTGGAAGCTCCAATAACCCTGATCCATTTGCATCCATATCTATTGGTCTCTCACTTTTGTCCATTTTTTCACTTTTGATCCTAACTTTTTTTCTTTTGCTATGAAGTCCCTAACCTTTATGTTATACTTCAGTTAGATCCCAAAAATTTTCATTTATCTTGGCGGAATAAGCCATGCCTAATTATAGAGATTATGATCATAGTTTGGCACGATAATAAAAAAAATCAAATGCTCTAAAAAAGTCAATAGATATCGTGTGCAAGATCGAGATAGCTGTTGGCATGGAGGATTACATTAAGCGAGCGTTTGGATCGGATTATATAAGATTACAGAGTATTTCAATATATCCCGACATGTTACATTTCTAAACGAGATTGCTGCTGAAGCTGCATTAATGCGTTTAGAATAAACCAGTAATATAATGCTAAATTACAATGTTTATAGCATTATTACGTTTGGTTCAATCTTTAAAACTCAGTAATCCTGATAGAAATGTATATTCTTTTTCGAAATTACCCTTTTGATATTTTATACCACCAAAACTTAAAATTTAAATTGCACCGCAAAAAATTAATTTCTACCGTTAAAAATAAATAAAAAATAGACTATAATAATAATAAAAAATCATAAAATAACAAATAACAAATAAATTTCATGTTAGAAGCTAGAGAATTAATAACTAAACATCACATACATAATTTTCAAGTTTTGCCCGAGCGTGCGCACGCGAGAAAGAGAGGGGATCGTGAGCGAGAGGAAGACGTATGGCGTGAGGGCGAGAGGGCGAGGGGGGCCGTACGATTTGAGGGCGCTTGAGGGAGAGAGGGGCGGCCGCGGCTTGCTCGGGCGAGGGGCGGCCGCGGCTTGCTCGGGCGAGAGAGGGGTGACCGCGGCTTGCTCGGGCGAGAAAGGGGCGGCCGCGGCTTGCTTGGGCGAGAGAGGGAGGTCCGTACGGCAGTCTCGGAAGAAAGAGGGATGGGGATCGTGAGAAGAGGAGATGGAATGATCTCCTGTTTAGGGTTTGGGGATACTCGAGGGTAAACTTATCATTTTACATTAGATACTCGAGGGTAAACTTATCATTTTACATTAGTAATGCAACATACATCCCTCCCCCAGTAATGTTTTGGGGTTAATCCTGTATCTTTCGGAATCTTATATTACCGAACAAATTACAGGCAGGATTCCCCAAACACAGTAATCCTGGCAGGATTACCCGTAATCCTGCCAAGATAACCCGATCCAAACGCCCCCTAAGGGTGGCGAGATTGGGCTGAGCGCAATATGCACCCGTACTAGAGAAATGGACCAAAATGAAAAAATGGTTAATTTTAGGGACCAGTGATGCAATTAATTGCCTAGCTTAAAAATTTTGATATAAAAAAATAGAGCAATATCATCTGTACACCCCATTTGGGGTATACGATGCACATCCCATCCATCCCAAGGTGGGGGATCCTTCACTGGTCACTTCGAAGCGATCAGTAAAATTCATCCCATCCTAAAATGGATGGGATGTAAGATGTTATTGGGGCCAAAATGTTTGGGTGACTCTCTAGAGGTGTCAAAGTACGCCACGTGCCAACAATCAAGTGATCGGGCTGAGAAGGGATCTGCTCGGCCGGGTTCTCCTCTACCGCGACGATCGGTGACAGCCGAAGCGGGTTTATGGAGGTAGAGAAGGATCGCCGGTTTCAACTTAGGATAGCCGAACCGGGTAGAGAGTCGAATGTATGGTTAAGGAGACGATTGTAGCGTCAAGGCAAATAAAGATACGGCTAGTGAGTCGGTTTATACTCTAAATGCACAAATAAGTAAATAAAGACACGGCCGATGAGCTGATTTACACTCTAAATGTAAGAAAAAGCAAATAAAGACACAACCGATGAGTCGATTTACACTCTAAATACAAGAAAAAGCAAATAAAGATACGACTGATGAGCCGGTTTACACTTTATATTGATAAAAGAAGAGAATACAAGTGGGAGAAAAAGGGATAGAAGAATTACAATTAAGCATACTCCTAGAAAAGCAGTAAAAATGAAGAAAAATGAGTTAAGTTAACCTACTCCTAGATAAATGAAGAAGCTAAGGTGGTACCGGGCTTACGAGGTTACCGACCCCTTTTTCTTCGATGGTCTGCTTATTTATACAATTTCGAACTGTAGCCATATGGTGTGTCCACATTGGCTGGTTCTAATTTGGCTCAATCCATATCTGATATGGATTGTGATTTATCCTTTTGTGTTAAGAATAAGATCGGATTTATCCTTATATGTTAAGGATAAGATTATGGGTTAAAGATAAGGAAATGTTTCTTATCAATTAAGAAACATATCTTAATCCATATCCTAACCGATATTCTCTTATCTCTACGTGAGAAAGAGAATATCCTAAGGAGTCCTAATAACCTATAAATAGAACCTCTTTTTCTATACGGTATATAGAACATACGATACACAAGAAGAAAAAAGATTTTCTTCTTCCTAATTCTCTCTACGTTCTCTCTGGATTTCCACCTTCGTTCTCGGGGTTTTGGAGTATGGACATCGGGGTTTTGGAGTATGGACATAGAAGAGGACTCTGGTAGCCCTTTTCGCATCCGATCCGATCTGCGCATCTGATCCGATCTGCGCATCCGATCTGCAACCAGGAGGTTCGTAGAGAGTCAAGAATTATCAAGACAAGGACGATACAAGAAGGCTAGTAAAACAAGCTACCCGATCCGGCTTTTGGTTCCTGGATACGTTGGATATCAAGTTTGTAAGTTTCCGCTGCCCTCTAATTCCAACAATTGGTAGCAGAGCATGTTTGCTTGTTTTCGCCTGAGATCATGCCTGTGTTTGCTTGATTTGAAAATATTTCGTTGATCATATTTTTTCGTAGATTAGTTCTAAAAGATTTTATATTCGTTTTCTATGTGAAATCGAATTAAAATAAATAAACAAATATGAAAGAAAAACTAAATTAGTTTTAGTTTATATTCTTTTATATTAATCACGAAATTTTTTTTATTTACATCTGTTGTAAATAAATTTTTTTTATACTGTAAATATTTTTTTTTACATTCGTTGTATATATATTTTTATGCTGTTTGCATTATTTAAAAAATAAAAAAAAAACGTCGAGATACATGCCCCGCGCTTCGGGCACACGGGCCGGCCTGCAGCACCCAAGTAGGCGCGGGCCCCCGCGCTCCGGGCGTAGGGGCCCGGCCAGCATGGCCCGCGGGCGGGCTCGAGGCCCAGCCCGCAGCGCCCCTGCAGGCGCAGGCCCGGCCCGGCCCGAAGCGAGTCTACGGGCACAGGCGGGCGTGGGCCCCAGCGTTTCGGGTGTCAATATGCTTCGCTGTTGGCTTGGTAAGTCGTTACCAGAGCAACCCAGGACCTGCTCATTGGCAAGCGGTCAAAAGGATCCTTCGATACTTAACCAGTGATCTCGTTCTATGCTTTCAAGCTGGGGACTTGAGATTGAAATGATATAGTGATGCTGATTGGGGCGGTGATAGAGATGAGCGCAGGTCCACTTCAGGTTATGTGTTTATGCTTGGAGGTAGGGCAATTTCCTGGTGCAGTAAAAAGCAGAGTTGCATTGCCTTGTCTACCATGGAGGCGGAGTATGTTGCTTGTTCAGCAGCCGTTCAGGAGGCTGTTTGGCTGAGGAGATTTCTCCAGCACCTCGACATTGTGACTCGAGCTGATAAGCCTGTTGAGATGGTCTCTGACAGCATGGCTGCTTTGGAGTATGTGAAGGACCCTAAGTATCATGGCAAGACCAAGCATATTGACATCCGTTTTCACTACATTCGAGAGATGATTAGGCTAGGCGAGGTCAGTCTTAGACATATCTCCACTACTACGATGGTGGCTGATCCGTTGACTAAGCCGATAGCTAGGGATATGTTCCTGACCCACGTTAGGAGTCTGGGTCTTCGCAGGTTATGATGTATGGATATTATTGAGATTTTTGTATCTTACGCTTTTTGTAATGAAAATATGTTTTTCTTTTATATGATTGCGTAATTGATACTAGTAGGCATATATTAGCATAAGTCACCAGGCTCAGGTCAGCCCACTCACACGGGTGATCGCCCTGGCACCTAAGTGGTGAGCAGGATGAGACTAAATAATCATATTAAACTTTAGTAGTTGTAATATGATTGCTTTGTTCATATACGTTATGAATAAAGTGTTGATACGATTTGAAAGTCGCATTAATTAGTTTAAGATGAGACTCTTGGGAGTTGGATATAAGAATTTTTTTGTGAAATTCTATATCGAGCCTGTATAGCAGCCGAACCTAAATACTTGGGTTAGAGAGATGACCTGAGTTGTATAGTGGTTAGATATCTTAGTGGTGCCTAGACCAAGGTTCGCATGGCGTTTTAGAGCGTGACACGATCCATTGGGTGGGTGCTCCGCCATGGCATACATATCATACTGTATGTGATTGTCGACCAATTAGTAGAGTGACATATATTCTTCCCTCTATGTCGCTGTGTGAGTACTAACCATTTTTTATGCCCTCGACTTAGAACTACATTATGAAGTAGAGGTCCGATGTAACTAACTTAGCGTGTATCTCAGGATCATGAGTGTTAGATGTATGCCCTAGAAGCCAACTTGACCGATACATATATTCTTTCTAGGATATAAATTTGTATTTGACATTTTACATTATGAATGCAATTTTTTCTTTGTATTCATCTTGCATAGTATGTCAAATTTAATATATTTGAATTTGATAACAGTGTCATCATAAGACACAAGAAAATGAGAAAAAACAATGGGCACGGAATAAGATTTAATTTTTCTACGAGTGTTCTTAAAATAAGATTATCAGAAAACTGATAATTAATTTATATTCGACAAGAAACACTATCACATCTCATAACAGTTTGAAATAAATAAGGAAAAGAAATAGAATGATGGCATTTTATATTTTTTAAGAGTTTCACATTTGTTACCATGATGAGTAGCCGCAAATATTAATCAAATCCCGTGATTTTAGAAAATTTCCTAAATCAAATATATCTAAATCTAATTTTAAAACTTTCTAAATTCACATCCCTAATTTTGATAAATTCTAAAAATTATTAAAAAAAAAAAGACTAAAACAAATTAACAAATAGAATAATTTGTAAAATTTAAAAATAAAATAAAATCCAAGCGACTCAATCAACTCTGATGCAAAAATTGACTCAAATAAATATAAAATGACTCGACCAAATCCTCTTTGAATATGGTTCTGCATCACATACCTCTACTTGTGGCTACTTGCGCGGAAAATCAAACTATAGTTTGGACACAGGATTGCTGTAAATGGAAATTTCATTGGTAATATCTCAATTTTACTCTTTAATTGAGCAAATAATCATGTACACCAAAGCTTCAACAACAACAACTATGAAGTACTCTAGAATTATCCTATTGATCACCATGTCATCTATTTCCCTCACAAAGCTAAGGCTTAAACTTGATAATGAAGAACAATGAAATTATATAACAGAGCCCAAAAAGAAAAGGCGAAAAAAATGTGGAAAGAAGGTACCGATGAATCAGCTTTACTCGTTTGCTCCTTTGCGAAGTCTCTTATATCCTAAAAATAATGAGCTATTGGTTGCTTTGATTCGGCAGCGTCACTGGGCTCGTCCTAAATACGTGCTTTCTGCAACGCTGGAAGATGCCATCGTATAGGAGATCGAACTCGACTCCCGCTCTCTCGCGATTCACAATAAAAAGGATGTGATCGGCTTCTATGATTTTGTAGTACCTGCGACAATTCACAACATCACTCAGTTAATGAGCTAAAATGCTAACACTAATACTACTAATCTGAGCAGAGATTAGATTAGACACAAAATAAAACGGAGAAGTCGGCACTACGATTCGCCGATTAACTCCCCTCGCTTACTTGTTCCTGACAACATAAAAGATAGAAACAGAGAGAAAGATAACGATATACTCGACTAACTTTGTAAAGTAGGAAGAGAACTGAAGTAAAAGAAGTAATTTTTGGAGAGGGGAGAAGTAATTTTTAGCTCCAAATGCCCACTTGTGTTGTTTGGTTAACCGTAACTTCACCTTCAGTCGAAACTCAAACTTCCGAAAAAAAACCATAATTAACTTCGGCCCACCCTGGGCGGAAGTTAATCAATTACGAGAAAAAGAAAAAGTGAGAAAAAGTAATAAAGTATTAATCTATCTCTCACACCTTCAGTTTTTACGCTATTCATTTCCCGCCAAATAAAGAGCAGAATTGGAAGAACTTCAGTTCTATATAGGGATGGCAATCCAGCTCGCTATTCGCGAGCCAGCTCGTGTTCGGCTCGAAATGAGCTCGAGATCGAATCGCTCGTTTAGTAAACGAGCCGAACACGAGCCGAATTTTTCAGCTCGTTTAATAAACGAGCCAAACACGAGCTGGGATCAGCTCGCTCGAGTTCGGCTCGATAACAGCTCGAATATATATATATATATATATATTACTATTTAGAGTTTAGGCCATCAATTTTTTATGAATCTTAAAATTTTAATTTTTTAATTTTCTTTCAATTTTATAACTAATAGTAGGAATGAAAATTAAACTTGTTGTTCGCGAGCCAGTTCGTGTTCGGCTCGTTAATAAACAAGCCGAACACGAGCCGAATTTTTCAGCTCGATATTTAAATGAGCCAGCTCGTGTTCGGGTCGTTTAGCCGAACACGAGCCGACCCCAACTCGCTCGTGTTCGGCTCGTTGACACCCCTAGTTCTATAGTGATACAAACAAATAGCAAAAGAAATGTAATTTTCACCTGAACTCTAGTTCATCCGAAAGATTATTTCAACCTGAACTTCATCTTTTGATGAAACAAACAAGCCCAAGTGTAGGGAATTAGAAGGTTGTACATTGCTATGTTTATTAAACGACTTTTTCAGAAATCGAAAATATGTGCTCGGAAGGTCCAGCAAAAATGCCGCTATAATAAAGGAACCAACATAAATTAGGTAAGAATGAGGAAAATAGATTACAAACCATATTCCCGGTTGCAAAGGATGGCATTCTGACTCATCCACGACAAAATGGTTTGGGTGTTCTACCGGTATGCGAGGGTGCGTCATCGATATTGTGTTAAGTGCCCCATCATTGTCTTCCCAATCTTCATCCCTGTTTAAAAAATCGTGATTTTCAGACTGCTCCATCGAACTACGAGCAAACCGATAAAGATATTCCCAAACGGAACATCGACAAGGCAGACAAAGTTACAATTTGCAATTTTGCCCGAAGAAGACCCACCCACCTGTATCCTTTGTAGGGCGGCGTCGCATTAGTAGGGTAACGCCACAGGCACATCTGCAAGACTCTTAAAAAGAGCAACGGATGTATTCCGAGAACACTAGCAGGTAGTGTCAAGCCCAAAACCTTCCTTGTCCTCTTCGTCGCGTAGCTGAAGTAGTATGTGTTGGGGAAGGTTCGGAGACCTGAATTTAGCACGAGCGTGCCTTGAATCGTTAAGTCTGGTAGGATCCAATCCCCGGAAGCGAAAGGCCCACTGTTGCCAAGAAGCAGATCGAAAAGCCCCAAAATACCCACTTTTTGCCATCCCATTTCGAAGTGGTCGAAACCAAAATTGTAGTAATTCTTAAGCCACGGTATGTTGAGCCAGTCGTAGATGATGACTCCTACCCTCAAGATCTGAAGCAAGCATATGGATTTCAGCGCCCTTCCATCTTCCAGCCTAAAACCGAACTCACCGTAAAAATTCACGAGAAGTCAAAAATAGGCACGAAAGAAAATGTAAGATCGATTTGTGTTAGTTTTACGCACTGCATCCCATCGAAATATGTTCTGGTGGTTCCATTGAGAGCACCGGATAAGGAAGTGATGCTTAATACCCATTCATCGGAAGTGTCGTGGCCGCTGAACGCCTGTATACAAAGATTACAATCGATAAAAGGCTTTATTAACTCAAAGACAATAGCAACTAAAGTGATCTTAGCTCTACATATGCCGTAACAAAACGGGGAAAAAAAAAAAACATGAAGAGTTGTTCAACATATGAGTACCTTATCGGCAAGCATTTGTTGCAATACTCGCACCACTTGGACGCCTGCTGAGTGCCCGACAAAGTGTATTGGGTTGTGCTCATCCCACGAAGGATAATGCCCTAACATCGAACCAAATACGGAAGATCAAGATTCGAAATATGACGACCATAATAGAGTTTATAGTTCTAATTTCGAAATGAAGAAACATGACGGGCATTTTTTCCTTTTCTTTCGCTTTTGATTATTTACTTTTTCGATACCTTCTTCGTAAAATCTCCCAAATCTGGAATGGCCACAAATACTGCTGTGCTCCTCTCCATAGTCTACTTGCCCTCCTTTCAAATAATAGAACAATTCGCGCGCCCTGAAAAATAAATTCCACAAAAGCTCATCTCTTATCAACAACCAAACACAAACACGAATTCCCTCAACTACAAACGATTTTGAAATAGATCACTCAACTATTTCTTCTATTTCTATCGATTACATTGGAAATTTTGCTAAATCCACATTTTTAGCTGACGAAACTGCAGAATTCGTCACAGTTAACTGCTAATAGCTCACGAAATCATTAATTTTCAATGAATTTTTCCAAATCAATTTAGAAAAGTAACTCAAATCAAAATAGTAAAATGTTGACGACACAACCAATAACAAAGTCAAAATGATGAAGAGTTTTTATTCCCAACAAGAAATTTTTCGTATCAACCTATCATGAATGCTGGTCAAAGATCCCAAATCCGGCACCAGAACGCGATCGTCCTTCTTCTCTGCTCCGGCGAAGTACGAGAGCCCTCCGAGCCTCTGCACCCAATCAATCAAACAAAATAAAATTATCAAGCAAAAAAAGCTAAAATTGACCCCCACAAACTGTTTTTTTTCTTATTATTTTGATTCAAAATCCTCTACTTACTAATAGTTCGATTTAGCTCATTCCGTTAGCAATTTTAGTAATTATGTTAGAATCAAAACAAATTCCCACGAGAGATGCACGAGACCATTTCAATTGCTAAACAAAATAGCTAAATCAAACTGTTAGTAAGTAGGGAAAGTGTAAATCAAAAAAAAAAGAAGTCATGCTGTTAATTTCAAAACAGGGAAAAGTTTAGGCTCTATACATTGTAACAAAAAAAAAAAAAAAAAAAAAAAAGAAGTTAAAAATGTACACAACTTATCTGAACTATAGACCATTTTGAGCTGATCGCCCAACCTTTCAAAATTTTGATTTTACTATCCGACATTTCAATTTGTTTGATTTGAATTAGTCAGCGGTATTTCGACTTTAAAATTTAAATATGCCGTTTATCTTTACAAGTTTAGTAAGAGTATATTTCATGCAATTCTCGCAACTATAAATTCACTAAAGGAAGTAACTAATTTAAATTTTATAGTTCAAACAAATAAAAAGATTGGATAGTAAAATTAAAAATTTGAAAGGTTGGATAGTTGATTCAAAATATTTCATAGTTGAGGTAAATTCTATACATTTTTACCGAAAAAAAAAACCTCCCAAAAAAATTTCACATAGGCATTTCATTGAACACCTACCAGGCGAAAACAAACAACCAACTCAATCCACCCCTACATCGTTTATCTTTACAAGTTTAGTTTACAAATTTAGTCAGTATACTTCATACAATTCTCGCAACTATAAATTCACGAAAGTAAATAACTAGCTGTTCAAACAAATTCAAAACTGGATAGTAAAATTAAAATTTTGAAAGATTATATAGTCGATTCAAAATAGTCCATAGTTGACGTAAGTAAAAAATTTATTAAATTATATAAAGCAATCGTTTTGCTCCAAAAAGCTTAGGAGTCTTACATGAAACAACTGTTTATATACTTCATATTTAACAAAATTAACTTAAATTGTAAAATCAAATTACTGCTGACAAATTCAAATTAAACAAATTAAAATTTTAAAAGGTTATGTAGCCGATTCAAAATAATCTATTTTGGATGTAAGTTCTCTAAGATTTTATACCCTTCACATAACAAAAAAAAAAAAAAACGTTCATGTAGGCATTTCATCGAACACCGAATAGGAGCTACTCAATCAATCGAGCCGCGCCCTTCTCTTCTTACCCCTTTGCCGAAGCCGAAGATCCCGTGCACAAGAACGATGGGCGGCTCCGGCGACTGCGGGAGGACGACAGTCTTGCCCCTCTCCTCTTTCTCCGTCGCGGTGAAATTGAAGGTGGACGGCCGGAGGCAGTCTGTCGCCACCTGCGACACGTCGGAGGCGACGGCGGTGCTCAAAATGTACAGCCCGAATACGAGGTGCACCGCCGAGCTGACGAAGAGCTCCATCATGCTCAGGATTCCCATCGTCAGACGCGCCATCCCACCACCACCTCCTCCTCCTCCTCCTCCTCCTAAAAATAATAAAAATAGGTTTTTTTTATATATATGTAATAATATCGAGGAGGAGGGGGGAAGAAGACGAAGAAGAAGAAGAAGAAGAAGAAGAGGGAGGATTTGGGTTTTTTTTTTTTTTTTTTTTTTTTTTTTTTTTGGTAATATATTTACATTTATTTATATAAAGAAGGAAAGGGGGAGAGGGAGAGAGGATTGGGTCATTGCGTGTTTATTTATGTCAGATGCGGGCCCCACAATAATCTCATTTCTCTCTCTCTCTCTCCATTCAAGTTCCTTCTTTCTCTTGGTCTCCTCTTAGAAATGTGCGCAGGTCAAATATTAGCTTTACATTTATATACAATATAGTAAAATTTATTACATAAGAGTATAAATTTATTATTATTTTTTTTTTTATTCATAACTTTCTCCTTTTAAAATATATGGTTAGGATAATAATAGTATCTCTAGAATTTAGTAGGTTATTGATAAAATAATATAAATTTTAGGGACCATTATAATTCTAACCGTATATTTTTTCATTCAAGAGCCGAAAATTTATGAGTACGAAAGAATTTTATTCATAAAAATATAGTAGCCGGACTCTAGATCTAGTTAAAATATTATTAATAGTATTTTCGTGGTTAATTTCATACAGCTCCTCGTAAACATATCGAATAACAGATATATTCTTATAAATTTAATTTTTTATAATTATTTTTTCAAAAATTCTGAATTTATATATATATATATATATATATATATATATATATATATATATATATATATATATATATATAAAAGTTTTTAGTCTTTGGATTAAGAAATGTGTGGTTAGGATGATAGTGGTCCCCTAGGGTTTAGTGGCTGGTTGAATAGTAAAAATCTTAGAAAACTACTATAATCCCAGCCGCACATACTTTCATCCAAGGGCTAAAAACTTGATAGCACCAATTGTTTGGTGCTATCGATAGTATTCCAGCCGGATTATATATATATATATATATATATAGTTAGACTGGAATACTATTAATAGTACCAAGTTATTGGTACTATTAATTTTTTAACCTTTGAATTAAGAGATATATAGTTGAGATGATAATGGGCCCCTTGGGTTTAATGGGTGGTTGGGAAAATAGTAAAATCTAACGGGTGAAAATAATTAAAGAACTTGATCTAACGGTAGAAAATTTGATAGCACCAAATATTTGGTACTATTGATAGTATACTAGCCGGACTCTACATGAATATATATGAAATATCAGTTTTTCCCTTTCATATATGTCCCTTTAAAATTTTTAACTATTAAAATAATATAAAAATTTCTGAAAGGATAAATAGATAAATTTACCTCACTAACTAACCAAAGTTAAATATTTAACCTATGGTTAACTATATTTTTTACGGAGATTGATGATAGGAACATATATGAACAACTTTAGACTTTTGAAAGGATAAATATGAAAAATTAAACTTTGTAGAAATATATATACTATTCGATAAATTTACAAGGAGCCGTATTAAATTAATCCAAAAAAAATATATAGTTAGGATAAATAATAATAATTTTCTAAAATTTAATTGGTGGTTCATAGAATAGTATAATGTAAGAAGTGAAAATGGTCAAACGGTGGTTCATAGAATAGTATTATCAGCTTTGTATCCGAACTTTCGTGAATAGTATACGAGTTCGGCTATGGTGCTGATAAAAGTACCAAATATTTGATGTTTGTAAATTTTTTATCATTAAATTTATTTTTTTAACTAATTTCAGCCCTTAGATCATACTATTTTATCAACCACTCACTAAACCTAAGGGGCCAACTATCATCCTAACAGTACATCATTTCATCCGGAACAGAAGTTAAAAATCTACAAACAGCAATAATTTATACTTTTAAAAATATAAGAGCTCAATTCATAGTATACACTGTAATTTTTCTATTTTTTAGATTCATACACTAAAAAGTCAATAATATGCATTATTCACACACTATAAGAGTATTCCAAGTAGGGGTGTCAACGAGCCGAACACGAGCGAGCTGGGGTCAGCTCGTGTTCGGCTCGTTTATTAAACTAAACGAGCCGAACACGAGCTGGCTCGTTTAAATATCGAGCTGAAAAATTCGGCTCGTGTTCGGCTCGTTTATTAACGAGCCGAACACGAGCTGGCTCGCGAACAACAAGTTTGATTTTTATTCCTACTATTAGGTGAAAAGTTGAAAAAAAATTAAAAAATTAAAATTTTAATCTAATAATTAAAATTCATAAAAAATTAATAGCCTAAAATCTAAATAGTAAAATATATATATATTCGAGCTGTTATCGAGCCGAACACGAGCGAGTTGACCCCAGCTCGTGTTCGGCTCATTTATTAAACGAGCTGGAAAATTCGGCTCGTGTTCGGCTCGTTTACTAAACGAGCGATTCGATCTCGAGCTCATTTCGAGCCGAACACGAGCTGTCTCGTGAACAGCGAGCTGGATTGCCACCCCTAATTCGAAGTTTACACTATTGCGCGTTTGGTTCTAAAAAAAAAATTGAATTGGAATGAAAATCAAAATAGATAAAAATTGAAAACGAAATAATAAATTTTTTTAATATGTTTATTTCAGAATAACCATTAGAATCGAAATGTTTAATTCCTGCTTTAATATTTTAAAAATTTTATTATTAAAATAAAATTAAAATTAAAATATAAAATAGAAAAAATAATTTAAAAAGAGTTTGCACCTCAAAATATAAAATTAAATTTATAATTTAAATTCAAACTAAGAGTTAAATATTAAAAATTTATATCAAAATATTGATATGATAAGTCAAAATTTTAAGTGCATTTTTTTTTTTAAAAAAATTTAAATTTAAATTTAATCGGATAATTCAAAATATAAAATTACTTTTTGATTTGATTAAAATTCAAACTTAAAATTTTAATTTTTTAAAAAATTTATATTTAAAATTTTGATTTCTCATTTTAATATTTTGATGTAAATTTATAATATTTAAATTTTAGTTTGAATTTAAATTATAAATTTAATTTTATATTTTGCGGTGCAAACTCAATTTTAAATTATTTTTATATTTTACATTTTAATTTTAATTTTATTTTAATTATTTTTTGATAATCAATTTTTTTTTATATATTGAAATTAGAAATCAATCGTCCCGATTATGATTGTTAATCTGAACCAAGCTAGGCTTGTATGCTTTTAGAAGTATAGATACCTCTGTACTCCCAAACGTTATTTAAACAGTATAAAAAAATTTCTATCAAAAATTTAAGCGGTTTGGATTGCTCTATACTATTAAACAAGCAAACGGCTTATATACACAGTAAAAAATTGTTAATTTTGTGATGTTTTGATCGCTATGTAAATAATTTTTAAAAAGTATGAAATTTAGTTTCTAGATATTTTAAATATTCTAGATCAACTTTAACCATTTCTTCGGACCATTATAATCAAAAACAACTTTATAGGATGAAGGGCTCCGTTTTTATAAAAAAATAGCAGTTTGATTATATATATAGTTCGGCTACTGTGCTAGTACAAGCACCAAGCAATTGGTGCTTGTAAGTTTTCTACCATTAGATCTAATCATTTGATTAATTCTACCCCTTAGATTATACTATTTCACCAACCACCCACTAAACCCAAGGAGCCCACCATCATCCTAATTGCACATTCCTACATCAAATGGTAAAAAACTCACAAGCACAAATAACTTTGTACTCAATTATATATATATATATATATATATATATAACAAGGCTATTATACTATCAATAGTACCAAATACTTGATACTATTGAGTTTTCAACTCTTGGATGAAGATATATGCGGTTATGATGATAGTGATTTTCTAGAATTTAATTAGTGAGTTGTTGGTGAAATAGTATAAACCCTAGGCGACCACTATCATTCTAACTGTACATCCCTTCATCTACGGGCTGAAAACTTGTGAGTACGAAGGAATCTATACTCATAAAAGTATCTATACTCATAAAAGTATAATAACCGATATATATATATATATAGAGAGAGAGAGAGAGAGAGAGGGAGAGAGAACTAGGCTACTATGCTATCGATAGTACAAAGTCTATGTTGCTATTAGGTTTTTGACTTTTAGATGAGGAGATGTGTGGTTAGGATGAAAATAGCCCCTGATTTAGTGGGTAATTGAAAAAATAATATGATCTAAGAGATGAAAATAATTGAAAGGATAGATCTAATGGTGGAAAACTTGGTAACACCAAGTGCATTGTGCTATTGATAGCATAGTAGCCGGACTCTCTCTCTCTCTCTCTCTCTCTCTCTCTATATATATATATATATATAGTACAACTTTTATACTTTCAAAAGTATAAATTCAATTATGTTTGTAAATTTTTTATCATAGAATTTATATTGAGATCTGTGCTATTATACTCTTTCTTTAATTGATTTTAGAATAACACGAATATAAATACAAATTTTATGATAAAAAATTTATAAA
This sequence comes from Tillandsia leiboldiana, assembly GCA_029204045.2. Classification (NCBI taxonomy): domain Eukaryota; kingdom Viridiplantae; phylum Streptophyta; class Magnoliopsida; order Poales; family Bromeliaceae; genus Tillandsia; species Tillandsia leiboldiana. The sequence goes on along the minus strand of CM055081.1, from coordinate 864,757 downwards.
TATAGTTGGACATGTGTTTTTGAAAGTATATATATATAAATAGCATAAGTCCAACTGTATTTGTGAATTTTTTATTATTGAATTTGTATTGAGATTCGTACTATTGCACTTTCTCTTTCTCTCTCTTTAGTTTATTTTATAATAGCATAAATCTAAATGCAAATCTAATGATAAAAAATTTACAAATATAATTTGACTTGTGCCTTTAAAAATATATAAGCTCTTCTCTCTCTCTATATATATAATTAGGCTGGAATACTATCGATAGTACTAAATCATTGGTGCTATCAAGTTTTTAGCCATTGGATTAAAAAATGTGCGGTTAGGATAATAGTGGTCCCATAGGGTTTAGTGAGCGGTTGGTTGAATAGTAAAAATTTTACGGTCCGCTATAATTCCAACCGCATAACTTGATAGCACAAATTACTTGGTACTATCGATAGTATTCTAATCGGACTCTATATATATATATATATAGGAAAATGCTATGTGTACACCCCTTTCGGGGTGTACATCATACACCCCACCCATCCAAGGGTGGGGGTGTGATGATGGGTCACTTGATGTGACCCGTAAAAAATATCGCCACCATTAAAATGGTGGAGGTGTATGATGTACACCCCTTTGGGGTGTACATGTAGCATTGCTCATATATATATATATATATATATATATATATATATATATATATATATATATATGTTAATGAGTTGTGCTTCTTTCTCCCATTGCTAGGGGACAAATTGATGCTTTGAAGGGTAAAACTGGGGAAGGGTGGGTTCTGTGTCACCTGTCAATGGTGCCCACCACTTCCCTTCTCTGATTTTTTTTTTCAAAAAAAAAACAAAACCCAGAGAAAGAAGGTTAAGGACTCTACAATGTAAATTGATATTTTATTAATGTGGTGTTTGTGGTTTTGCCAAACTAGGGCTCTCTTCTCATGCCAAGTTTCTTTGCTTGTCTCCCCAACAAAAGGAGAGAGAGAGAGAGAGAGAGAGAATGTGTATGCATGTGTGTGTGTTTTATTAGGTCCTTATCCCATGGTTGTAGGGGCTATGTATGGGATAAATTTGCTCTTATATATCCCATGATTTGCTTTATTAAGTTCTTATCCCAAGATTTTAGATTTTAGTAGCTGTATAGACTAAATAAGGCTTATACCAAGATTTTTGGGGTTGTAATAAGAAAAATGTCATCTGCACACTCCAAATGAGATATATATCTTAAATTTTATTTATTTTAAAATAAAATAAATTTTACTGGTTATTTTAAAATGACTAGTAAAAAAATTTTCACCTCGAGATGAATGAAATTAATGTATATCGTACTTCCTGCATTGCTCTTCTAATAATATAGATTTTGAGCAAGTGCGGTTGAAAACTTGAAATAGTTTTTTTTTTTTTTTAAGCTAAAAAATAGAAGTTGAATATTTATTTTTTTATTTATTTTTTGATTTTTTAAAAAATATATTTTGAGCTTTTGAAATTTTAGAAATATTTTAGAGGATTACTATATTAATGGAGAGGGCAAAATGATTATATAATCATTACTTGTTCTACGAGAAAAAAAATAAAATTTTTAATATATTTTTATTATTTTTAAAAATATTTTCAGTATAAATTATAAGAAATAAACAAAATAATAACGAAATTCTAATGAGCAAAACTAAATGCATTAATTTAGAATGTTTAAAAATAAAATATAATATTTTAAAATTAAAAATAAATAAATAGTTCTTTATATTTTAACCTTGTTTTTTTTGTAACTAAAATGATTGGGAACAGTTCATTTTAGCCAAAAGTACAAGCTCAGATTAGATCGAGTCATCGAAATGACGAGAGATCGGACTAAGTTGAGTCATGTTCAAAATAATGTAAGACTAGTTGGATCAAATTACAAGTGAGATCTATACACATTATTTAATTAATTGCGTATTTTTAATCAGTACACTTATTAAATAAGTAAAACCTTATTTAATTACTTATGAAACATATTTGGATGTATAAACTTTTTATCCGACCTATTTATCTAATTTTTTTAATCAGTATGTACTATTTTGATAAGGTAAAAAGTGTTATTAAATCTTTAAAATGAATATCTTATTTGATCATTCAGTCATTTTTCGCAATAAAATAAATCACATTGTAAATAAAATATATTGACCAAATCTTTCAAAAAAAATAAATATTCAATTTCTAGCTTTTTAATCATATAAAAAAAAAATCTACATAGTAAATAAATTATTACTGTACATCTTATTCCAATACTCAAGCTGGGCATAAACCAACAACACTTTCCAATCATTAATTTGAGGGAGCCATGAATTATTATTTATTTCGTATGCACTATAATAAAATTATATTATAACGATATTTTTAAGAATTATTAAAATATAAAAAAAAAATATTACTGAGAAAAATATCAATACTTGTTATTTTATTCATTTGGTTTTATAGAAAATTAATATTTAAAAAATTTTGTTTTTCAAATTTCATGATAAATTAATATTTTTATTTTTCAGATATTTTTTTAGCAAAATAAAATATTAGTTTTTTTTATAAAAAAGTGATTTTTTTTAAAAAAAAATAATTACTTTTTTTTGGGAACCAAATAAAGGGCAAATGAGTATTTGGTTACTCCTTTCTTTTTATTTATATTTGTTTGGTAAGTGGCTCAAAAATTTGGGGTTATGAAATATAGAATATATATATATATATATATATATATATATATATGGGAAATGCTTGATGTACACCTAAATTTGGGTGTACATCATACACCCCACCCATCCTAGGGTGGGGTGAATTCCACCCATCACTTCGAAATGATGGGTGGAAAAATCCCCACCCATGGATGGGTGGGATGTACCCTCTACACCCACTTTTGGGTGTAGAGATAGCATTGCCCTATATATATATATATATATATATATATATATATATATATATATATATATATATATATATATATATATATATATATAGAGGAAAATGCTACTTGTACACCCCATTTGGGGGTGTACATCGCACACCCCACCCATCCAATGGGTGGGGTGTGGTGAGGGGTCACTTCACAATTTGTGAAGTGACCCCCCCCCCCCCACCCTTAGATGGGTGGGTGTAAGATGTACACCCCCTTTGGGGGTGTACATGTAGCGTTGCTCATATATATATATATATATATATATATATATATATATATATATATATATATATATATATATATATAGAGTTGGGCTGGAATGCTATTGATAGCACCAACCCAACTTTGCCACCCATTTTATAGCCATTGGATTGCATTGAGATTTGTGCAAGCCCTTTAATTAAAAAGAAAAACTTTTTACTTTTTACTTTTTCTTTTTACTTTTTCTTTTCTCTTTTTTTCATTAAAGAGCCTATACGGATCTCAATGCGATCCAATTGCTACAAAATGGGTGGCAAAGTTGGGTTGGTGCTATCAATAACATTCCAGCCCAACTCTATATATATATATATATAATAGGGGTTATATTTTTATTTGGGTTACTGTTTTTTTTTGTCATTGAATTTGTATTGAGATTTGTGTTATTATACTCTTTTTTTTTAGTTAATTTTACAATAGCACAAATCTCAATACAAATTCTATGGTAAAAAATTCACAAATATAATTGAATTTGTACTTTTTAAAATATATAAGGCCTACTATATATATATATATATATATATATATATATATATATATATATAATTGAGCTTTTATATTTTTAAAAGTGCCAACTCATTAGTGCTGGTATGTTTTTAACTCTTTGATGAAAAAATGTATGGTTAGAATAATAGTGAGTTTTTTGGATTGAGTGAATGATTGTTGGAATAGCATGATCTAAGGAGTGGAACTAATAAGGGTTAGATCTAGGGATGAAAAATTTACAAATACCAGAAACTTTTACAAGTATAATAGTCAAATACTCTCCCCCTCTCTCTCTCTCTCTCTCTCTCTATATATATATATAGAGCAATGCTACATGTACACCCGGAAGGGGTGTACATCATACACCTCCACCATTTTAATGGTGGCGATATTTTTTACGGGTCACATCGAGTGACCCATCATCACACCCCTACCCTTAGATGGGTGGGGTGTATGATATACACCCCGAAAGGGGTGTACACATAGCATTTTCCATATATATATATATATATATATATATATGAGCAATGCTACCTGTACACCCCGAAGGGGTGTACATCATACACCTCCATCATTTTAATGATGGCGATATTTTTTACGGGTCACATCAAGTGACCCATCATCACACCCCCACCCTTAGATGGGTGGGGTGTATGATGTACACCCCGAAAGGGGTGTACACATAGCATTTTCCTATATATATATATGAGAAGAGCAATGCTACATGTACACCCCGAAGGGGTGTATATCATACACCTTCACCATTTTAATGGTGGCGATATTTTTTACGGGTCACATCGATTGACCCATCATCACACCCCACCCATTGGATGGGTGGGGTATGTGATATACACCCCGTTTTGGGTGTACAAGTATCATTTCCCATATGAGAATGAGTATGAATATGAATATATATATGAATGAGTATGAATATGAATATGATAGTGTTGGGGTTTGGTTTGGTAAAGTGGTTGGGCAGTGAGAAAGGAGTCAATAGCAAACTATCCAACCCCCAACAAATATTATCAATACAGCTGGTATTTTCCAAGCTTTTTTATTCACACACTTTGCCATCTCACCCATCACCCATGTGGACATGATTCTCTACATATTACTTGAAAAATATTATTTATATATTTTTTAAGGTGTATATTTGTTCGGTCCTGAATTTTAAAAGCGTTCTAATTTTATATTTATATAAATTAGAATTTAAAAATTTAATTTTTAGAATGTGAGCATATTCGTCATGTACATAAAAAATTTTCGATCTAAATGAACAAAGTCTCTCTATACACGCACGACTAGAAAAGTACACGAGTTCAATCAGAGTTACTAAACATAATACTAAACAATTGATAATCATGATCTTGAATAACTAACTATAACTATATAGTACGTCCAATGATAATAAGTCAGAAACTAGTAAAATTCATAATCACCGAATATGATACAACATCCGAAAAGAAGATTAAACAGTATGATAAAGTCACTGCTAGCATGATAAACATCATAAGCAAATTTACTAAATCTCAGAGTAAATAAAGAGCATGATGGCATGTCAGCTATCTAGCTAACATATAGGGGACAGCTCTATCGCGACGTCTCAGATCACCGTTTCGACATCTCACCACCTGACGGACCTGAGAAAGAGATCACTAGAGGGTGTGAGATACAACTGAATATATTCCAATGCGGGTACAACGAGTCGAGGACCGGCAAGTCATATCTATTGGTATACAATAATCGAAAGGTAGATGAACAACAACAAATAAAACAACAGTTATAACTGAATAGTAAGCAGTATAATATCAAGTAATCATACTGGTATAAAAGTAGTAACTGATAACAGAAATAAATAGGCAAATAAATGCGTCAATTGTAACGAAAACTAGATTAACCCAATCGGATGCTACTGTTGGCCCCAAGGATCTCAGGCTAGTGCCTGATCATAACTGACATATACTCCACATGTAGGAATAGCCAAAGCATAGGGCTCAATATCACCCAGTCTTGCAGATGTAGCTACACGACGGGCTCACGGATCAATCAGACCACTTTACTGGTAAAGAACACCATAACGGGGGCCAGTCCACCGGTGTACGTGAAAATGTATAGCTGGTGTTACGGAGATCATAATACTGATACTCAAGCTCACGGTCTAAAGTCCGAAAAGACGACAATAAGCCAGGAACTTTCAAATGGGATCATAAATCAATCACAGTGCCAACAATGGCATAAGAAAAATAATAACCTCCTACTCTATCATGCATAGTAATTAGGGAATGAACACATGTGTAATAAATCAGCAGTAAGAGGGATATCAATAACCAACTAACAAAGTCAACTATCACTGAATAATAATATGACCGAAATATAGAGTAGAGACAAATCAAAGTGCAGGAATGCAACAACTGAAAGAAGTGCTAGTAAAGGCTCAAAGGTCCGATCGAGTACGGTACCTAGTGAGGTGATACTATGCTAATGCTCGAGTTGAAGTACCCACCTCAGTGCAGGCGATCCAGGAACCCGTTGCTCAGCTCTCGCAGAGGCTCCTAACTGCTTGGGCCTAAACTAAAACCACATGTCAAATACTGACTCACACAAGCCCAACCCACTGACTAACTATGTATAAAAACGCTAAATCACGAACTTATGTTTGAGTTCCAGAATTCGCCGAAATTTTTGGTAATCCGCCGATCTACCGATAATGGTCTGAATAGTGCTCATAAGCTACCGAATTAAACGAAACTTCACCTATTGCCACGAAACGCCTCGTTTAAGGTTCAGATAGCAACAACTAGTATAGTGTCATTATAATTCTAATTGTGTCATAAACTACCAAAAACACTTCCGGGAACACCGATTTCGACTCCGGAAGTCACCAACACAAATCGGAAGTCACTAGGTCAATCAGGACAGCGTCGGGAACAACCAAGAATACGGTGTCGATCGTCAATTAAGAAGCTCCATCATCGAAAATAAATGGGTGGTAACGGAGCCCGTTTGCTACTCAACTATATATATATATATATATATATATATATATATATATATATATATATATATATATATATATATATATATAGTGTGAGGGGTGCTTTTATAAGCACGAACGTATTCGTGCTTATAATTATAAGTTGTTTTCGATGTTGTGACTTTCGATCGACGATCGGCTCCGTTAGATTTGATCTAGAGTATTTGAAGTATTTAAAAAATAAATTTCACGATTTTTGATATCATTTGCCTAGTGATAAAAAGGGTTCAAAATCAACGGCTGAAAATAAAAATCTTACAAAATGTGATGATATGACACTAAAATTTTAGATAAAAAATATTGATCTTATTTTATATAATATAAATTTTTTTTTATCAAAATTTTACGTGATTTGAATATTTCTACGTCGTTAAATGGCTCACCACGACCATTAAAATTATTAATTTTAGCTTCTTTGATCATTAGGTAATACATCAAAAAATCGTGAAATTTATTTTCTACATACTTCAAATAACCTAGATCAAATATAGCGAAACTAATCGTCGATTCGAATATCTGAATATCGAAAACAACTAATAAACACGGAGGGCTCTATGCTAATATAAGCATATCAGCCTAACTTTCTCTCTCTCTCTCTATATATATATATATATACTCTCTTTATATATATATATATATAGTCCGAGCTTTTTGAAGCACCAAACACTTGGTGTTTGCAAATTTTATAGTATTAGATTTATTTCTTTAATCAATTTCACCCTTTAAATAATATTATTTTACTAACAATCCATTAAACTATAAATGACAACTATTATTCTAACCAATCGAATCTTTATCTAAAAACTGGAAACTTCATCTTCGTGTCTTGTGGGTATTATAATTTGTGGAGTGAAGATTTAGAGTAAGGTACAGTGAGTATATGCATGTTGAATTTAATAGGTCAGGACATGGCAACCTAATATTGGTATGGGACACTGTTGAAAAAATCTGGTACTCGTCTTGGTACCAGATTTTTTAAATTCGCAATCCGCTTCGATATCGCAATCTACTCTGGTACCACCTAAAGTTGGGATTCCGCAGCGGAAACGTCAAATCGAATTTTTATCATAAATCCGTACTCTCAATAAAACTGGAACCAATAAAATCACAAAGAGAAGAAAAATCAATACAAGAAAATATGCGGATGAAATAAAATTCATTAACTAAGAAAAGAATTACACCGATTACACAGACTTCTCTTCTGCAATAGAGTAGCTCGACCGAGCCCTCCTCCTGAATCTCTCTCACCATTCTCTCGTCTTCTATAAACCTAGAAGATTATGGGTGTAGCTAAATTCTAGCCCCCACCACTTTCATGGGTATTATCACCATCGTGGGTATATCTACCTTAACACCTTCTTAAAAAAATAACACATATGTTATATTTATAGCTTACATCAAAAACTATCCAAATCATAATCTAAATAAATATTTATTCTAATTAATATTTAAATCTTAACAAACTTATCTCTTTAAAATTTAAATATTAATCTTAATCCAACTAAGATTTAACTACAAATATAATCAAATCCTACCAGACACGTTCGATCAGATTAATTATGATGTTCCCATACCAGGGTAATCAAATACGAGTAAGGCTTCGATGAGCTAGCGTATATTGTGTGTGGGAATATTATACTAGATATTGCTTAGCTGGTATCAATAAAAATGAATAATGTACCCTCTAAGCTATTCTAAGACGGAAAATGCTACTTGTACACCCGTAAGGGGTGTACATCTCACACCCCCACCCATCTAAGGGTGGGGGTGTGATGATGGGTCACTTGATATGACCCGTAAAAAAAATTGCCACCATTAAAGAGATCGAGATGTAGGATGTACACCCCTTCGGGGTGTACATGTAGCATTGCTCTTCTAAGACTATGAGATGACACATGGTGTATATGATTGTGATGATTCTGATTATTATATTCGATATTATTCAATTATTTGTTTGTATAAATTACAAATGACGTTGGCATAAGATTATGTAGCACTTTAATAATTTCATATAGGATAAAAATAAATTATGCTTGAATATATAATGGATATAAATATGAGTAATAATAACTAAACTTAAGTATTTTAGGCTGTGGTGTGGGCCCAACGAGCTATTATTGTTAATAGATCTGGTCGTTACATTTGATATCAGAGCCAATAACCAACCGAAAGTGTGTGTGACGAGTTTCGGATAAGTTTGGATCTAGATGACAGGACTAACAAGACAAATCTCACATCGCCTGGTGATCTTGGACTGTGTCTGTGTTTGGGCTGACGAGGACGTCAGATCTAAACGGAAGGAGTCTGTGACACCCCAATAATCTCATATCGGATGAAAATTGAATTATGCTTTGGTATATAAGGAACATGAACATTAGTAATAATAACTAAATTTAACTATTTTTGAGTGTAGTGTGGGCTACTATTTTTCAATAGCAATATTTAATACTTAAAATTATTTATTATTTGATATAGTATCCTAATAACATGGGTTTTGTCCTTGATTTTAGTGTTGCAGGGCAGACAGGAGGCACTTCTTACCTACTATCTTCTAGATTTTTGGAGTGCAGGAAGTGAGCACAGTATAATAAAATTAGGTTATAGGGATACATATTTGTGACACTTTTGTATAAATGTCTTATTTATATTTCATCTATATCCAAAATTAGGTTATAGGGACATATTTTTGGAACACATTATAAAAATATGTCGCTATACACCCTAGCGACGGCACATATAGCAACAGTTACAATAAGTGTCGGTATTTTTGTCAGCGACACTTCTTTTAGATTTTAGAAATATTTAAAAATATCGCTATAACCTAATTTTATTGTAGTGACAACACATGAAGGTTACACGTACCATCGTTAGATTACACCCCTTCCGTCCTTTCCTTGTTAATGCACGAGGACACATGTACTTTAACTTGTAAGTATCATTTTTGTAGATTGATGCATGGGACCTAATTTTCAACAATTTTTTTTTTTTTTAAGATTGATGCATGTGACCTAATTGAGTTTTTATATTTTTAAAATTATTAAATTATTAGTGTTTATAATTTTTTAATTATTGGATGAAAAAATATATGATTATAATGATAGTGGGTCTCTTGGATTAAGTAAATAGTTGGTGAAATAAAATGATTTAAAGAATGAAATTAGTTAAAGGGATAGATCTAACGATAGCATCAAGTAATTAGTGTTATCAATTTTTTTAGCCCTTGGATTAAAAGATGTGCAGTTAGAATGATAGTGGTCCCCTAGGCTTCGCTTTGTTGTGGTATAAGAGAGAACTAGTAGTACCAGGGATAAGTATACTTTTTGGAACAAGCTGGAATTATTGTAAATTTGTGTTTGGTTGGATTTTAGGTTAGTAACCGGTATAAGAAAAATAATGTTTGGAAGTAATAGAAGAATAAGAGCAATAGAGAATTGACTTTTGTGTTAAAAGCCTAAAATGTCCTTCCCTTTTTAGTTTTTTTTAAAAAAAATTAAAGTTTCAAAATTTGTTTAAATTTTAATATTTATTAATTTTAATTTTCATAAAAATTTTAAGTGGGAGTAAAAAAAAGTTAATTTTTAAATTTTAAGTGGGAGTAAAAATTTTAATTTTTAAATTTATATAATTTTTTAAAAAAATTGTATAAATTTTAAAATTAATAATTTTTTTTTTTACAAAAATGAAATAAAATGAAATTTTTAGATTTATTAAAAAATAAAGTTAAAACATTAAAATTTATAAAATAAAAAAATTTAAAATTTAAACTTTATAAATTTAAACTGTGAGAGAGAATGGGGGGGAGGTGTTCCACCCTATTCCCCCCCTTAAACTAATTGTGTTTGGGTACAAAGGGAGCTTATTCCTTCTTTGTATCCAAACCAAACACAGTGCTAGGCTTTAATGGATGGTTGGTTGAATAGTAAAAATTTTATGAAATTATTATAATCTCAACCGCACATTCTTTCATCCAAGGGTTTAATAGCGCTAATTATTTGGTGCTATCAATAGTATTCCAGCAGAATTTTATATATATATATATATATATATATATATATATATATATATATATATATATATATATATATATATATATATATATATATATAATTGAGCTTCTATATTTTTAAAAGTATTAAGTCATTAGTGCTCCTAGATTTTTAATTCTTAGATAAAAAGATGTGTGGTTAAGATAATAATGGGTCCTTTGAGTTAAGTGAGTGGTTGGTGAAATAAAATAATCTAATAGATGAAATTAGTCAAAGGTAAAATTAACCGTAGAAATCTTATAAGTACCAATTATTTGGTGCTTGTAATAGCATAGTAGCCAGACTATATATATATATATATATATATATATATATATATATATATATATATATATATATATATATATATATATATTTGCTTGTATTTTATATATATCACGAACACTTTTATAACTCTTGCATGTCCGTGTCAGTCTCGCAACACTTTTATAAGTCTCGCACTAATATATTCGTGCCGAGCTCGTGTCCTATGTGGACACTTTTTAGGCACGCATTTAATATCGATACATAATACATACAATTAAAAAAATAAATTTTTTATTTTATCTTTTTATGTATATATAATATAAGATAATAAATATTTTATCTTTCTATGAGTATATACATTTTTTTTTTAAACAATATAAGTAAATTATTATGATGAAGTTTTTTTTTTAGAAAAAACATATAAACAATCAATAAAAATTTTTATTAACTTTTATTCGTACAAAATATATAATATTTTTTTACCAAACTTTATATTTTATAAATAATAAAAATATATTATTATATTAATAATATTATATTTTATTATCTGTATTCGTGTCGTGCTCGTATTTTAACTTTTGAAAATCTTTCGTGTCCAATTCGTATTGTGTTTCGTGTTCCGCATTAATATTCATGACAATTAACTTTTTTTTAATAAAATAAAAATAAAAAAGTGTAAATAAAAAGATGAAAAATATTTTTCAGTCCGAAAATAATTTTTAATTTATTTGATTTGATATAAAAGTTTTACACGTAAATTATATTTACAAGTAACGAGAAATGGAGATTTTTTATTTTTCGGCCACTTTGTTTCAATAATATATATTTTTTCTACCTAAATTAATTTTATTATAGATAATGAGAAAAGGGGACTTTTCGTTTTCACCCAAAAAGAAAAAGCGGAAAACTATTTTCTGTTTGAAAATCAAATTTTCGCTCGTGGAAATTGCTTTGCTCCACACGCGATCGACGAGGTGACGTGGCACCTCGTGGACCTCGAGATCCTCTCCAACTGTCTCTGTCTCCCTTTGTACGTTTTAAATTGTAGAGTGATGCTATATATATATCTATACAAAATATTAATTGGTGGTTTCTTCGGTCCGACGTGTCAACCCCTTATGCATTTTGCTTATGTGTCTTTTTTTCCTTGCTTCGGAATCCGAACCTGACTCCCTGGCTTCTCCCCCCACTCTCTCTCTTCCTGACCCTAGCTCCGAACCGCCTCTCTCTCTCTCTCACGCACACAAGCGTCTCCGAACCGACTCTCTCTTTCTTACTCTCTCCCTCAAAAGAAAAAAAGCTACCTCTCTCTCTCTCTCTCTCTCTCTCTCTCTCTCTCTCTCTCTCTCTCTCACGCACACCACCCCGCCGCCGCCCCGACCTTGCCGCCCAAGGCTGCGCCCGTCGCTCCTCCCACGGCGCCACCGACCCCAGCCCCGGCCCCCACGGCCCCAGCTCCGGCCCCCAAAGCCCCCGCCCCGGCCCCCTCCATCTCCCCTTCCGCCTCACCCCGGCGCCCCCTACCTTCTCCTCCCCGTCCCCCTCCGAAGCCCCTTCCTCCCCGGAGACCCCCGCCTCCGCCGTCTCCGCCCTCCGCCCCGCCGCTCTGCTATTCTCCGCCGTCGCCGTCGCCTTCGCCTTCGCCTTCGCCGCCTTCTAGATCGACCCATCCCCCCTCTTCCCTGAGGATCTGATAGTGATTGATCCGTCGGCCGGCATCTACGGCGCCCTCGCCCACGGCCTCACCGCCCTCGGGCGCCCCCTCGACGCCCTCCGCGTCCTCGGCCAGATGGAGTCCGGCGGCCCTGTGGGAGTGCCGCGACCCCCCACCCCCCCCCCCCCCACCCCCACTCCCCCCCCTCCTCCCGTACTCCTCGGTTCCCCTCCCCCCCTCCTCCCCCCCCGGCCTCCTCCTCCGCGGCCGCGCCGCCGCCGCCGCCGCCGTCCTCAGCCGCATGGTCGCCGTCGACGGGCTCTCCCCCAGTGCCGCCACCTACGGCGCCCTCGCCCATGGCCTCACCGCCCTCGGGCGCCCCCTCGATGTCCTCCGCGTTCTCGGCCACATGGAGTCCAGCGGCCTGTTCCTATCCGACGATCCCGATCGAGCGGTGGCCCTGTGGGAGGCGATGATGGGCAAAGGCGTGAGGCCTAACACGGTGCTCTTCTCCGCGGTGATCGACGGGCTCGCGCGGCATGGCCGCATGGACGCGGCCGACGCGGCGTTCGCCGAGATGGCCGCGGGGAACTGCACCCCGAACGTGGTCACCTACAGCTCCATAGTGGTTTACTGTTCGTCGGGTTCGGTTTGATCTCCTACATCATCAACAACTTCTTCTTCTCTTCTTTACGAACTATTTAGCTTTTGAAAAGTTTAAAGTTTACATGTCAAAAAATTCTGAATCAGCAGCTGAAATTATGTGATTCAAAATAAAAATGATCCATTCAGTTAGCCTCCGAAGATTCAGGTATGGTGCCTCTCTTTTTTCTCGGTGGAAGCAAAGAGGATTGTATGCGACATGCATGTGGGTAGTAGATCTACTGTTGGTCCTCAGTGATATGGACACTGTTTTCCTATATATTCCTGAATTTTATGTGGAATCGCTGGTAAACTTTTCTTTTTCCTCCTTCATTGATTGTTCCTTTTTCTGGTTGTGACCTGAATTCCTTTATTAAATAACTTCTCTTTCTTTCTTGCAGGTTGATAGTTTCCATGCATTGCGAAGGAGTGACCCTCCATTTGTTTCTTCTCCGGTGTTTATCAAGTATGGACTTTCTTCATTTGTATGTTTTGGACCATATTGTTCTCCTTTAAATAGACAATAATTTATTTAATTATCCAGCTTTCTTACCCCTCACTGCAGCAATTCTTTTTCCATTCTAGATTCATATGTGAATTGATATAACGTTGATTTATTTGAAACAGAAATGGTCTGCATACCCGAAATAATTGTTGTGCTTTGTGAAAATGAGTGGCATGCAAATTATTTTGTGGGGATAGCACAATTGATGACATGCAACATGTTTTTAGCTTGGAATCTATACTGGTGAGTATTTCCTTATGCTACATGATGACCAGTGCAGGATTGCTTTTATCTTTTGTTGGAGCCCCATTCTTTTAGACCAAGTAAAATGCAAGGAGAGTTGTTGTCCTATCCCAATATGCTTCTTAGTCCTTGAAGTTTTCAATTAAACACTTCAGTCACTTTCTTATCCGTTGTAAATCCCTCCCTGATAAAATGACCAATTTCTGGTTTTTTCAGTATACTTGAAAAGAGGTATGAAAAGATCATTTTGTAGGAATGTGTTGGCAGACTTTTTTAGCAGGTTAGGGTTGCACTTGCAAAGAATGAGGAAGTTCAGAGATTAAATTGTTTAAGTGGAAAGTTCAGGGGTTGAGTCGAAATATCTAGATAGGAGAAAGAGAGTGAAGGGCCATTGATCTTACCTATTTAGAATTACTGTTATCAGAATAAATTAGTAAGGAAATTACTATTGATCAGAGAATTAGTATTCTGGAACTAGCTACCTAGAGTTATAATTCTTAAATGTAAGTTGTCCTTCTGAGAAGAGAAAAGAGATGGGTTTGGAATTTATTTATTTACATATATAATTTATATAATTAAGATATTTAATATGATATTTTTGGTTAATTTTTAAAAAATTTACACAGATTTTCTAAAATTATTTCAGATTTGATGTAATATTTCAGATATAGTTAATTTTCAAAAAAAAAAAAGATTTTGTAAGATTCTCTAATTCTCTTTTTCTCTCCCTAACATTACTATAAATATTAATGCATATATATAGCAGATTTGATGTGATATTTTCAGATATGGTTGATTTCAAAAAATTATTATGTCAGATTTGATGTGATATTTTCAGATATGATTAATTTTCAAAAAAAATTAAAAGTAATTTTCTTTTCCTCTCATAATACATAATGATATGGTTAATTTTGAAAGATATTGTAAGATTATCTCTGATATTTGATGTGACATTTTCAGATTATATGTAAAGCTAATTTTACAGATATTTAATATGATATTTTCGGTTAATTTTTAAAATTTTTAAACAGATTTTCTAAAATTATTTCAGATTTGATGTAATATTTCAGATATGGTTAATTTTCAAAAAAAAAAAGAGATTTTGTAAGATTCTCTAACTCTCTTTTTCTCTCTCTAACATTACTATAAATACTAATGCATATATATTGATGTGATATTTTCAGATATGGTTGATTACAAGAAATTATTATGTCAGATTTGATGTGATATGTTCAAATATGAGTTAACAGTAACTTTCTTTTCCTCTCATAAAACATAATGATATTTGATGTGATATTTTCAGATATGGTTAATTTTGAAAAGATTTTACAAGATTAGCTCTGATATTTGATGTGATATTTTCAGATATGGTTATTATTTTTCTAAGACTTTACAGATTCTGTAAAATTGTAAAATTTTAAACAGATTTTCTAAAATTATTTCATATTTGATTTAATATTTCAGATATGGTTAATTTTCAAAAAAAAAAGATTTTTAAATATTCTCTAACTCTTTTTTCCTCTCTCTAACATTACTATAAATACTAATGCATATATATATATATATAGCAGATTTGATGCGATATTTTTAGATATGGTTGATTTCAAAAAATTATTATGTCAGATTTGATGTGATATTTTCAGATATGATTAATTTTCAAAAAAAAAGAACAGTAACTTTCTTTTCCTCTCATAATACATAATGATATTTGATATGATATTTTTAGATATGGTTAATTTTGAAAGATGTTATAAGATTATCTTTGATATTTGATGTGATATTTTCAGATTATATGTAAAGCTAATTTTATAATTTTACAGATATTTAATATGATGTTTTCGGTTAATTTTTAAAAATTTTAAACAGATTTTCTAAAATTATTTCAGATTTGATGTAATATTTCAGATATGGTTAATTTTTTTTAAAAAAAAGATTTTGTAAGATTCTCAACTCTCCTTTTCTCTCTCTAACATTACTATAAATACTAATGCATATATATATATATAGCAGATTTGATGTGATATTTTTAGATATGGTTGATTTAAAAAAATTATTATGTCAGATTTGATGTGATATTTCCGATTAATTTTCAAAAAAAGTTAATACTAACTTTCTTTTCCTCTCATAATACATAATGATATTTGATGTGATATTTTCAGATATGGTTAATTTTGAAAGATTTTATAAAATTAGCTCTGATATTTGATGTGATACTTTCAGATATGGTTATTATTTTCCGAAGATTTTAACTGATTTTGTAAAATTGTAAAATTAGCTTTACATATAATCTGATATTTCCATATATAGATAATTTCCAAAGATTTTTGTTTGGAATTTATTTATTTACATATATAATTGATATAATTAAGATATTTAATATGATATTTTTAAATACAGTTAATATACAAAAATTTTAAACAAATTTTCTAAAATTATATCAGATTTGATGTGATATTTCAGATATGGTTAATTTTCAAAATAAAAAAAGATTTTATAAGATTCTCTAACCTTCTTTTCCTCTGTCTAATATTACTATAAATACTAATGCATATATATATATATATATATATATATATATATATATATATATATATATATATATATATATATATATATTTGATGTGATATTTTCAGATATGGTTGATTTTCAAAAATTATTATGTCAGATTTGACGTGATATTTCTATATATAGTTAATTTTCAAAAAAAAAAAATAATAATTCTCTTTTCTTCTCATAATACATAATGATATTTGATGTGATAGTTCCAGATATAGTTAATTCTGAAAGATTTTGTATAGATTTGATAAGATTAGCTCTTATATTTGATATGATATTTTCATATATGATTATTATTTTTCGAAGATTTTAACAGATTTTGTAAAATTGTAAAATTAGCTTTACATATAATCTGATATTTTCTTATATAGTTAATTTCCAAAGTTTTTTGTTTGGAATTTATTTATTTACATATATAATTGATATAATTAAGATATTTAATATGATATTTTTAGATACGGTTAATTGTCAAAAAAATTTAATTTCTTAAAATTATATCAGATTTGATGTTATATCTCAGATATAGTTAATTTTTTTTTAAAAAAAAAAAAATTGTAAGATTCTCTAACTCTCTTTTCCTCTCTCTAACACTACTATATGGCTATCAACTTTTTTCCTTTTCTTTTTCCTTTTTTTTTTAGAATCCGTAAAATTGATAATAAATATTTATGTTAAAAGAAAAATATTAGAAAAAAAATGTGTAAATGCAGTAGATGTTGAGACTGACATGCGGGCCCTACAGTGAGGAGATCCACGTGTCGACCTCTCAGATGCGGATGCACATCTTGGGAGAATCTACGGTCCAGGTGGCACGCGATCCAATCTTCGGATCCACGATCACCCCGGATGATAATGATTGAAGAGACCATTGTAATAATTAGATTAAAACAATAACAACTTGGGAATGACCAAATTTAATAACTTTGTGTGTGATATTTTTAGATGTGATTGATTATCAAAAATTATTATGTGAGATTTGATGTGATATTTTTATATATGGTTAATTTTTTTAAAAAATAAATAGATTGTTTAGAATTTTTTAAATATCTTTTTCTCTCATAATATATAATAATATTTGATGTGATATTTTTAAATAAGATTAATTTTGAAAGATTTTGTAAAATTAGCTTTGATATTTAATGTGATATTTCGATATACCCCTAAGATTGCTATAGATACTGATTGCTATACCATTGTTTTGTTTGGAATTTGAAGTAAAGAATGTATCAAAGAGGATAATAATACTCAATTCACTATTTCTAATCTTAACCCTCATTTCATTAATAAAATCCCTACTACCAACAAACAAATCAATAAAGATTTATTTACAGAGATATCGCCAAATATGAAAATTTCTTCCATATAGTCCCACTATCATTTTTCTATTTAGAATTATTTTACATAAATTTGTATAAATGTGTTTTTGCTTTCTATATTAAATTTTATAAATATTTTTATGAGCAGTTCGGGATAATTTGTTGATGACTTATCTGAAATACAGTATACTAAGAGATTTCGACTTACGTAATATATCTAATCTAAATCAGTTTCGCTATTTAATCATTTATTATTATATATAATTAAAATTTATGATATTGTATTATTTAAATTAATTGCATGTTTAATGAAGCTACCTCATCTAATGAAGGGAGCAAATGAAGAATTACTGGCTATGCTTCATGTAGTTTACCTTTTTTATCTTTGTTAATTATGCCTAACTATTTCTAAGTCTATTTCTTAGTTGGACTATTTTAAATTTGGTGTAATATATTATACCTAACTATTTCTAAGTTCGATATGTAATATATTATGTCTAACTATTTCTAAGTCTATTTCTTAGTTAGCATATTTTAAATTTGATGTAATATATTATGCCTAATTATTTTTAAAATGAATTATTCTTAATTTAGCATCCACATACTGCTTCTTTTTTTTTGTTCTCATTTAGTTTATGCATAATTATTTTTAAGTTGGACTACCGCGCGGGTCCTCCGCCGTTCCCTCGCCGCAGCTCGACGGAGGTTGAGGCCGGTGGAGAGGCGGTGCCTGCTGCGGTTGATGAACGTGGGCCACGCGACCTTCCTCCTCCGCCGAGCGCCGCGACCTTCGTCCGCGGCGGCTGCTCCGCCGGTCCCTCGCCGGAGCTCGACGGAGGTGGAGCCGGAGGCGGGAAGGAGGACCCGTTGAGCCCGGTTAGTGATTTGGGATTTGACTCTTTTTCTGTTCTGCTTTTCATAATTGGAAGTTTATAAGTACCCACTTTCACCGATGTCAAAGAACTAACAATCATAGATTGATCATACTTATATTCAACAATATCAAAAATTGAACCATAATAGAAGTTTGAACAGTTCTACTTTTTATTTTAAATTTGTTGTTAATTCTAAATATGTTTTCTGCTTCTGTGTTTCGTTCGTCGTATTGTGTTTGCTGTCTGGTTGCCTCATCCGTTCTGTTGGTACGCTCTCTGTCTCTCTCTTTTGTGTTCTTCCGCGAATATTTTATCTTTAAATTTTTCACTAATTCTATAAATGTTGTTTGTTTTCCGGTTCTTATTTGATGGCGGCGGCGTCGGGAGCGGCGCTGTGGCTGGAGGTAGCTGCTCGGATGTTGCTGTTAGTTTAAATTTGAAATTAATTCAGGTTGTGTTTTGCATGCGTTTTGTCCGTTCGCGCGTTGGTATTTTGTCGGTGATTCGGTTCTCTTCGCGGTTGATTTGCTGGGATGTTCCTGTCGGTATGCCTTCTCTTTCTGTCATTCCTCCCCTGCTCGGATATTCCTGCTGGGATGTTCCTGTTAGTTTACTGTCTTTCTCTTTTGTGTCCTTCCGCGAAAATTTTATCTTTAAATTTTTCACTAATTCTAAAAATATTCTGTTTTCCCGGTTCTTATTTGGTGGCGGCGGCGTCGGCAGTGGCGCTGTGTTAGCGCGGAAGAGGAAATATTATATAACGTAAACATCATTCTTCGGATGTTGCTGCTGGGATGTTGCTGTTAGTTTAAATTTGAAATGAATTCGGGTTGTGTTTTGCATGCGATTTGTCCGTCAGCGCGTTGGTATTTTGTTGGTGATTCGGTTCTCTTCGCCGTTGATCTGCTGGGATGTTCCTGCCGGTATACATTCTCTTTCTCTCTGCTGGGATGTTCCATTCTCTCTCTCATTCCTCCCCTGCTCGGATATTCCTGCTGGGATGTTCCTGTTAGTTTAAACTTGAAATTAATTATAAAGAATTGGAATTTATACTTTAGTTTATTTTAATTATATTATATAATTCAAAGTGCATTTGAGCTTGAAAATAGTTGCTAAAATTCAATTTTTTGTTTCACTTCCAAAATAGTTTAACAAAATTTGGAATTTATTTGAGTGTAAGTTTATAATAGTTTCTCAAATTTAAATTTGAAATTATGTTTTAAGATAGTACTTAAACTTTTTCGTTACTTACAAATATTTTTGTTCTTCTCTGCTCGGATGTTCCTGCTGGCATATTCTATTTGTAATTGTTAATTTCCCACTAATTGTAAATTTTTTTTTACTGTTTTCCTCTCAATTAAATTCTGATTGTGTTCGTTGTCTCGGATCAATGGGTTTTCACGCGCAAGTTGCCTGTCCGCCTGTTGGGATTCTCTGTCTTTCTCCTCCTCCCTCCGACGGTTCTTTTTTGCTTCTCTCTATCTTATCTTTCGTTTTCTTTTATTATTTAATTAGTTTTATTTGGTGCAGTAATTTAAATTTTACGATTTCTTAATATTATTTGTACACTAATTTTATATTTAGGATAGGATATATATATTAATAGTTGAGAAGTTTAATTTTTTACATTTAATACAACTTTATACTTAAAATTTCCCACACAATTGCAACACATCATATATTTGTTTATTCTTCAGGGTCAATATGGATTCTTTTTTTGGTCCAAAGGAATCACCAAATATATATTTCTATAGATTTGTATAAAATATAATCAGTACAGATATTAAAATAAAAATATAAAAATATGAGATCTATACTTTAGTACAAATTTGAACATAAAAATATAAAAAAATGATATATAATTTTAGTTAATTAAATATATAATTTGTATTATTTTAAACCACACAATTTGTAATATAATTTTAGTTAATTAAATAAAAGATATTTTAGTATAGATTTTAAAATAACTCACTTAATTTAAAATATTAAAATATAGATATGTGATTTGTATTATTTTCATATATTTTAGTATACATTTTCAGATAAAAATATAAAAATATCCTATATAATTTTAGTAGTACAGATTTGAACATAATAAAAATATAAAAATATGATATATAATTTTAGTTAAATATATAATTTGTATAATTTTAAATCACATTATTTGTAATATAATTTAAGTTAATTAAATAAAATATATTTTAGTACAGATTTTAAAATAAAAAAATTTAATATATATAATTTTAGTTAATATAATAAGATCAGATTTTGGAGATATAATATTTAAATATATATATAAGTTTGATTTCAGTCATATCCTTTTTGTATAAAATATGATCAGTAATATTAAAATATTAAAATATAAATATGTCATTTGTATTATTTTCATATATTTTAGTACACATTTTCAGATAAAAATATAAAAATGTCGTATATAATTTTAGTTAAATATATAATTTAAAATGAATAAATATTTAAATATAATATATAAACATATGATTATGTAATTTGTTTTTTAGATTTTGTCTTTTCTTTTCCTGTGTGTATGCTGATTACCTCTTTTCTTCTTCCCAAGATTAATATAAGATATAATATATAAGATATATATATTTTGTATTTAGATATATTAATATATAAATATATGGTTTGAGAATACGTAGCTCTTTTCCAAAATTCACAAGATTTTCTAACTACTAATTCCCAATATATATATATATATATATATATATATATATATATATATATATATATATATATATATATATATATATATATATATATATATATATATATATATATATATTTATTTATTACATTTATTACATATAATATTATTCAAAAGATTTTGGACAAATTCTCACAATTTAAAATGAATAAATGTTCCAATCATGAGAGATTTGGTATTATAGGTTCTCTATTTCCAAGATATCTATAAATATAATAATTGAATATTTAATTTCATTTCATAGATTTTGTAAGATATTTATAAATATAATAGTTGAATATTTAATTTCATTTCATAGATTTTTAAGATATAATATATAAGATATATATATTTTGTATTTAGATATATTAATATATAAATATATGGTTTGAGAATACGTAGCTCTTTTCCAAAATTCACAAGATTTTCTAACTACTAATTCCCAATATATATATATATATATATATATATATATATATATATATATATATATTTATTACATTTATTACATATAATGTTATTCAAAAGATTTTGAACAAATTCTCACAATTTAAAATGAATAAATGTTCCAATCATGAGAGATTTGGTATTATAGGTTCTCTATTTCCAAGATATCTATAAATATAATAGTTGAATATTTAATTTCATTTCATAGATTTTGTAAGATATCTATAAATATAATAGTTGAATATTTAATTTCATTTCATAGATTGTTACAAATGAAATCATAAATGTTCTATTTTTTTTGTGCCTGTAATTTATTGTCCAGATATATATATATATCTTTAAATATAATATAAAATTCAATATTTAATTTAATTTGATTCATATAAATGTTTTCTTCAATGTTTATGAAAAATTAAAGAACATGACATGAAGAACATGACGCGGCAGTGGAGAATGCCCTGCTGACGTGCGCGCGGTGCTGCGAGTCGTCTAATATTATTATATAATATATAATGTTTAATGTTTAATACTTCGTTACTAAATATTTAATATCTAATACTTAATTAGATTGTAGTTTCCGCAGCGAAGCGCGGGTATTATACTAGTATATATATATAGGGAAACTCTACCTGTACACCCCCAATGGGGTGTACAGGCTACACCCCACCCCATCCTGGGGTGGGGGTGCACTTCACCCATCACTGATGTGATGGGTGAAGTGCACCCCCACCCCAGGATGGGGTGGGGTGTAGCCTGTACACCCCCTTGGGGGTGTACAGGTAGCACAGCTCATATATATATATATAGGAAAATGCTATGTGTACACCCGTAAGGGGTGTACATCTCACACTCCCACCCATCTAAGGGTGGGGGTGTGATGATGGGTCACTTGATGTGACCCGTAAAAAGTATCGCCACCATTAAAATGGTGGAGATGTATGATGTACACCCCTTCGGGGTGTACATGTAGCATTGCTCATATATATATATACCGCAAAAAAATATATATCATACACTTTATTTTATTTAATGATGAAGATTTACTCACCAATTTTTTCGAAGTAATTTATAAAATTCATCCCATCCTTAAATGAATTGGATGTATATCTCACACCCTACTTGGGGTGTACAAATAGCATTAATCGGAAATTACTAAGTGTACACCCTAAAAGGGGTGTACATCTTACACCCTATCGATCTTAGGGTCGGGTGAATTTCACGAATCAGTTCGAAATGATAGGTGAAGAAACCCCCACTCATGAATGTATGGGGTGCAAGATTTACACCCAAAAATAAGTATAGAGCTAGCATTACTCTTTTATAAATATAAAAACTCAATTCATATAATATTTTATATATATATATAAATGATGGGTTTTTTATAAAAAAAACGACCATCCAAAACTTTCTATTTTCGAAAATAGCCCTACAAATTTTGTATTTATAAAAATAATCTTATGGGTGCCAACTGTGCGCCACGTGTGTCGCCACGTGGGCGGGAGAGCCGGACGTGTCACAAGTTGAACACAGAAATTAAATTCTCGTGTTTAAACATGAAAATTAGGACCCAATCAATGATCAATCAGGTACACTCGGATCGGGTGACCGGGAAGCGGGCCGGGTCGGCACAGTAGTCGTAGACGAGGTGGTGGACACGGGCCAAGGCCAGCTGGTGCGACTGGTGCACTCCTCCATGGCCTTCTCTTTCCACCAATATCTCCATTCCTTCCCCAACCCGCTCTCGCTGCAGCGCCGCACCTAGCCGTCGTCCCAATCGCTCTCGGGCCCCACTCGTAGCCGTCGATCCTCACCTCTCGGTACGCCGCCACGAAGGGCGTGTGGCTCCCATCGGTCTTCAGCCTCCCCCCTTCCATCGCCCAGTCGTCCGCGTTCCATATGGAAACATGAAAATTGAATTCTCGTGTTCAACTTGTGACACGTCCGGCTCCTCTCCCCCCTTCCATCGCCCAGTCGTCCGCGGTCCAAATGGAAACACGGGAATTGAATTCTCGTGTTCAACTTGTGACACGTCCGGCTCCTCCGCCCACGTGGCGGCACACGTGGCATATAGTTGGCACCCATAGGACCATTTTTGCAAATATAATTTTATAGGACTATTTTTAAAAATACAAATTTTTATAACGTCATTTTCAAATAAACCCATAAATGATTGATATTGGTACAATTTGTTAGATAAAAACACATAGAACTTATTTGAGCTATGGATCATTTTGATTTACCTACTTAATTTTTTAGAATTTAATTTTTTTTTCAACTTTTCAATTAATTTATTTGATTTGACTTAGTCAACGATACTTTAACTTAAAATTTTGAATATATCGTTTACCTTTACAAATTTAGTTAGTATATTTTATATCATTCTCGCAACTGTAAATTTATTAAAATAAATAAATAATTTAAAATTTAAAATTAAAGTGCAATCGGCTAATTCAAATCAAATAAATTAAAAATTCGGATAGTAAAAATAAAATTTTGAAAGATTGAATAGCTAAATCAAAATAATTCAAAATTTAGGTAAATTTTAAATAATTTTTTATCAAATTTTTTATACACAAGAGTATTTGAGACATAAGGTAAAACCAAAAAAGTGTGGGAGTGTTTTTGTTATTTACCTTTTTGTCCCCATATCAGTTAAAACCATTTCATTGGAATTCAAATTTGACTAAAATATCACATATACATTTTTCTGGGTCAATAAGAAGGTGCTTGAACAATAATTTTTCCTTATTATTATGTGTCCAAGTCCAACATTACATGTCCAAATCTTAGTAGAAGGTCAAAGTTGTATCAATCTAAAATTGCTCAATTAATTTATTTAAGCGTAAAACCTAAAAAGGTTATTTTTTTTTTTATTTTTTTTTAAAAATATAGCATGCTATCCGCTTCATTCAACAGAAAACTGAATTTAGCAACAAGGATCAAACATTATGGTCTCTCAAGGGCGAAGGCGAAAAAAATAAAAAATAAAAATTGGACCTACAAAGGTTGCACCTACAATCTAATTAAAGACATGTAGTTTTGATCTATGTATCACATGCCCGGCCCGTTTGGTAACGGAATAAGACAGAACTAGCTATTCCAGAGATAGTATATAACTAGTGTAAAAAAGTATTTGGGATAGTTCCAGAAATAAGAGATTTTATGTTTGGTATGAGAATGAGGAATAAGAGGAATAAAGAGTTTTAATTGAGATAAATTATTTTTTTGTCCTCAAACTTTATTATGTAATAATGAGGTGAGAGATGGTACCTCGGTAGACGTGAGAGGATATTTAAGGAAAAAATAAGAGGGTGGTTGTGAAGAGTGAGAACAGTAATTCTCACTTATTCTAGTTGTACAGGAACAAGCTATACCGATTGATTCCTGGTGCGTTTGGAAGAATAAGAGGGATATCTCTTCTATTTCCGGTTCTATACCGAATCCAAACGGGCCTAAATTTAAGAATTTGCTTCGGAATAAGATCTTGTTCTAATCTTATTTTTTATACGCGTTTGATTATGGATGGAAACAGTAATTTTCGTCTTTTTAAAATAAACTGGTATAAGACTGAAATTATTGTTTCATCCTTTTTTTTTTAACAAATTTATTTCTACTTGATAATAACTTTAATTAAAGGGGCAATTTCCTACATACCCCTAAAAATTTTTCTGTTTTCAGATTTACCTCTCTTAGAAGGCTAATATTAAAACTACCCTTCTTACGTTCCAACTTCTTTCCAAAATACCCCTGAAGTTAAACTCTGTTAGTGTACCGTTTGGAACTACCGTTATCTGTGTGTAATTACTATTTTGACCTTTCAAATATACCCTAAACCCTAAAACCCTAAACCCCTAAACCCTAAAACCCTAAACCCTAAACCCTAAACCCTAAAACCCTAAACCCTAAACCCTAAAACCCTAAAAATTCCTAAACCCTAAACCCTAAAACTCTAAACCCTAAACCCTAGAACCCTAAAAAACCCTAAACCCTAAACCCTAAAATCCTAAATCCTAAACCCTAAAACCCTAAAAAACTCTAAACCCTAAACCCTAAACCTTAAACCCGGGCAAAATAGGTATATCTGATAGTTTTCAACTCCGATTATTATTTAACTCTAGTTTAACCCTAGTTAACTTAACAAAGGGAAACGGTAAGGATATTTTTAATAACGGTAGAACGTATGAAGGGTATATTGGAAAGAAAAAAATAAGAGGGATAAATCAGATATTTCTTCATATTTCAGGGGTACACAGGCAATTATCCCTTAATTAAAATAAATATAATTTTAATTATTATATTAATTTTTTAATTAATTTAATATTTTGACTAATTATTAATTTATTAAATTACTTATAGTTAATTAAATTATTAATTAATAATACTCATAGTTGATTATTTAATTAATTAATACTTAGGATTATTTTGGAATAGTTAATTCAATAAATTAAATTATTATTTAATTAATATTTTTATATTAATTAATTAGATAAAATATTATTATTTTAAAATTATAATTATTTTTATTTTTACTATTTTAATCTAACTATTCAAACATTATTTTTTTTATCGATATATAAAATTAATTTTATTTCTACTTATTTCAAAAATTATACTTATTTTTTAAATAAACAATTCTTATTTATATCCGAATCGATTTTAAAATATATGAGTAGGATTACTCTGTATTAAAATATATATATATATATATATATATATATATATATATATATATATATATATATAGTTAAGTTATTGAATCCAAATAGATGCAGTTCCGTGCACTTTTCACGTTTATATATTTATTTAAGTCAAAATTTGGTGGCCATATGAACATTCCAGAGCACGCCACGTGGGACCATAATTTTTTTTTTTTTTTTTTTTTTCCTTCAAAGCTTCATCTTTTTACATTCACATGCATGTTGACAGGGACCATCTTAAAAATATATATATTAAAAGAAAAAGAAAAAGAAAAAGAGAAAGAAAATGAAAAGCTTCATAGTTTTCACAACATTTTCATTACAACGGTCACATTTCACTGTTACCAGCGTTTGACATGTGGGATAAAAGCCCCATGATCGTATTAAATAAATTAGCATAGGAACCGTGCGATGCGACTGATTAAAATTATAATAAAAATTTATAAATTAAATAAATAAATAAAAATGTAAAAAATAGAAAAAAATAATTATAAATTTTGGAAGTAAAAAAGTAAAATTCAAATAATTTTGTAGCAACAGTGGGAGAGGATTCAGTAGCACGTGCACGACACTCATATTTGAAAACTTCTAAGCCTCCACCTAATCCCCACCATCGCCTTGATCGACGTCGCCGCCACCGCTGTCGCTTCCTCCAAGATGGTCATCCTTCACCACCATTACCCCTATCCCAACTCCTTTGCGTCGTCCACCTCCTTCTCTATTGTCATGCGATTAAACCCCTCCCGCTACACACCCAGTGCTCTCGTGCGCTGCACTCACCGTACCCGCCAAAGGTCCCTCATTGATGGCAGTGGGAACGGGCCCGACGACTCCTTCTCCGGTGATGGCGACAGCGACGACAACCTCTTTGGTGGCGGCGGATGCGATTGTGTATAGAAAAAAGTGAGGAAGAGAAATTGAAGTTGGATTAGAGTTTAAAGAGTTTAAGGTGATTATAATTGAAGGTGGGTGGACACAATAATTAGAACGGTAGGCGAAGAGACACTAAAAAAAATTAGAGACGCGGAGGAGATAGGGAGTGATTGTCTAAGAGAGAAGGAATTTGAATTAGAGTTAAGAGTATTTATGGTAATTATAATTGAAGGTAGATTGACGCATTATTTGAAACGATAAGTGAAGAGATACTAAAAAACAAAGAGAACATGTAAGAAAGGTAAGGGCCACCGAAAAAAAAAAAAAAAAAAAAAAAAAAATAACAACTATTAAGATGGACCCATCCTTTTAAAATAAGGAATGAATGGCATAGCAGATCAAAGATTAGGGATTCATATATCTGTATAGATAATAAAAGGTCAAGATAAAACCACAGGAGACAAAGTAAAACTTTTTGAATCACGAAATGGCGAAGCGAAAATGAGCAAAACCACAGGAGGAAATTTCAAGTTTACACTACGGGGAATTATAAGTTTGATTCTCAAACTACAAAGCATGTAACATTTTGGTATTCAAATTTTGATTTGTAGTATTCTCTGGCTCGAACTTCTTAAATTATTATAATCAAGTTCTATAATCTTTCTTAGTTGACTAAACAGAGCTAGGCTGGAATGCTATTAATAGTACCAAGTCATTAGTGCTATTAAGTTTTTAATCGTTGAATTAAAAGATGTGTGGTTGAGATAGTAGTGGACCCTTTAGATTTAATAGGTGGTTGGAGAAATAGTAAAATCTAACGGGTGAAAATAATCAAAGAGATTGATCTAAGGGTAAAAAACTTGATAATATCAAATACTTGATGCTATCGATAGCATAGTAACCGAACTCGACTAAGTATTACTATATTGATAATGTAGAAGTGATCGATTATTAACACCGCTACATCACTTCTATATTAGTGACATGTCAATATCTAGACAATTAAAGTGGGTTGCAAAATTTGATTGCAGTAATTTAAAAAATTCGAGCCAGAAACTACTACAAATTAAAGTTTGAAGATTAAAGTGTCACAACCTTATAATTTAATTTGTGGATCGTAGGCATTAAGTAACTATTTCAAAAATAAGTGCTAATAGAAAGGGTGCGTCCATTGCACTTAAGGAATTAGCCACAGCTGTCACGAGTGCCGATGTCACATCCCGAGAGCAATTTAAAAGCGGAAAACAATTCTTTTTTTTTTTTTTTTTTTTTTGAAAACTCCCGCCCAGGCACGTGCACAGACCCACCACATACACAAGATCTCCCTTGTATATGCACGGTGTCTCTATGTACAAAACATAGTCTGGATAAAAACATCAACCGCAATTTCTTTAAAAGTTACAAATACCAGAGCATGACTTTGAAAACACTAATGCCTTATTTCATGAAACGGCACACGCCCAGTGCGTTAATGTGTTCGAAAGGATAAATCCACAAGTTTTGAAAACAGTGCCCACACGACACTTAATTTTCTAAAGCCATTTTCGCAATTCCTTTTTAAGTTTGAAAACCCGCGTCCACACGACGCGTCTATAAAACCACATATTGAAACATAATTCTACAAAACATAAGGCTGTCCCAACATCCACACCATCCCCATTACACACGTCCACATGCACAGTATTCGACCATAAGGGAAATAACCAACTAAAAACGAAAGAAGAAAAAGGAACCCGACCGAGGAAATCCCACACCTCATCAGGTAGCGTCCTCACCATCATCCTGATACCCAGTCCCGACCAAACCTGTCACACAGTGGGAAGTCAGTGACACAAAGAGTAAAGATAAACCGCAACTACACGTACGATGCTAAAAGGTGTAGTTATTAAATCAAGTCGTAAAACCAGAACATCCACACCCCATCCTGCAATCAACCATATTTCCTCCGAGAAACAGAATTGAGCACCTGCCATGTCGGTCCGGGGACCTCAGGCAAAAGAAACCGTATCTCCCCTGAGAAACAGAATTGAGCACCTGCCATGTCGGTCCGGGGACCTCAGGCAAAAGAAATCGTCCCGCTCTCACCTTGGTGCATATGAACCCCCCACTGCACAAGTGCAGCACCGCAAATAACCGCAAGGGGCCCCCACTACGCCACCTCTTGGGGTTCACTGGTCATCAGACCACCTATCCGGAAAAGTACACCGACACGGTGGCCAAACCGCTGGTATGCGTGCAAGCGCCATGAGCATGTCACTCGTCGAACGAGTGCTGTAAGCCTCCTGCAACTCTCAGTCGCTCCGATGTAGAATAAGTATCAGCAAGTAACCTGGGGTCAGTCAACCTCTAACTCTTGGTGTACCATTTAACCAGTTTTACCATGCATAGTTTATTAAAGAAATACCAATTTTAGATAATGATAATAAAAAAGGAAACACCAGAAGGGAGCCATCTGGCGGCATCCCCTTCCACGGATGAGGGTACCCACCTGAAACGGAGATAAATGACCGCGCCCGCGTCCCTCCTAAGCATTCAAAACCTTATGCGGGCCTAATAAAAATCAAAATAAACAAATCAACCTTTTACCCCAAACTGGCAAAATCAGTGGTTCTGACTACTGTACCAAAAATCCCTTCTATCCCAAAACCGAGACGGCCTCCGGCGTCACGAATGTCGCACCGATCAATAACCCGATCAAAATAATTTCCCGAACAATTCTACCATTGTTCGGATATGGACAAACAGCCTACCGGACCTCAAACTGCGACAACCGGTCACCTGGAAGGTAAAATATACTAGCAATACTCCTAACATCAAAAGATAGGAAAAACCATGCAAAGATCCGAAATTACCGAAGAAGGGGATTCTACAGGTGTACCGAAAATAACAGATAAAATCCCGGTGGCGAAACAGAAGACCGGACTTGAAAACGGTACCCCGTTATCCCAAAACAACAAGCCGATGACAAACTCCGCGTCCAAAAATCTTTCCGGTCGCAAAACCGTGATTCCGACGCGATCCAACTGTCAACGGGGCAACGGACGGAAAACCGGACTCCTACCGTTGCCTTGACGAAGCCCGCGTCGGAAAACGACCAAGCGGAGGGTTATCTGACGGAAACGAAATCGCTGCGTCAAGCGGATTGCACCATCAGGCGGACTGCATCGTCAGGCGGACTGCACCGTCCAGTGGATTGCAACGTCAAGCGGGCTGCACCGTCAAGCCCAAAAATCGCCGACGAATACACCAAATAAAACCATCAAACCAAGAACCGTCAAACCCAAAAACCGTCGAGCCAAAAACCGTCAAGCAAAAGCCGTCAACAAATATGCCAAATAAAACCGTCAAGCAAAGCTGTTGACGGCTGCGGCTTGACCCGTGCGATCCGCCGCGCGGACACTGGCTGCGTAGGCTGTGCGGCGGTGTAGGTTGCGGGGAGGCGCAGGCTACGAGGTTGCGCGAGCGGCGGCTTGACAGCAGCGCGCGGAGCAGCCCTGGGCAGCATCATGGTGCAGGCCTGGCAGCTGCGCGGCGCGCGGCGCAAGTATCCGTGCGCGCGGGCACAACCAACGAGCGCGCGGGCGCAAGCAGCAGCAGCGGCTAGGGCATCCAGCGACGGCGGCCTGGCAGGGCGCGGCCCTGTGCGGAGTGCAAGCAGTGCGCGGCGGCGGCGGCCAGAGCATCCAGCGGCGGCGGCTGGCAGGGCGCGGCGCGCGCGTGTGGCAGCACCACGTGGTGGCCTGGCAGGGCGTGGCCCTTTGCGGCGTGCCCTACAGCGCAAGAGCGGCGCAAGTGGTGCGCCTGGCGGTAGCGCGCCTGGCTGCGTGCGGGCGGTAGCACGCCTGACTGCGCGTGGGCGGTAGCGCCTCTGCGGCGCGCAGCCTGCGGTGGCAGCACGCGGCGGTGGCCGAGGCTCGGCTAGGGCATCGAGCGGCGGTGGTGGCTCGGCTAGGGCATCGAGCGGCGATGGAGCCACCGTCGACGATTCAAAAGTAACCCCGCTAAAAACCCCAAAAACCCAACAAAACCCCATCGAACAAAACCACAAAAACCATGACGAATAATCGGCCAAGAACGAAATCATCAAAACCCCAACGAACGTCAATTAAGAACGAAACCCAAAACACAAACTAATTTACATAAACTGAGAGACGAGATCCACAAAACGAATAATGAAAATACTAACGATCAAACCGATGAGCAAAAATTAACGATCAAAATCGATGAACGGAACCATCAAACGATATTCAAGAACGAGATCCAAACCGCAAAGAAACTAATGTAACGACAATAAAAAGTCAAGATTCACAAACGAAGACAAAAAGGGTGCTAACTGACCTAGCCCTGACGGAGAAGACAACGCGATTCTGATTTCCGCAGACGGTGGTGCCTCTGGATCCGCTCCCCGGTATTGGCGACGTTTCCGGTCTCAGTCGTCGGCACGCACGGCGAGGAAGAAGGAAGAAGAAGTGATCTTTTTCCAAATTTAGGATTATACGGTAATTAGAATATTAATATCTTTTATTAATATTTTATTTAATTCTCTTGTACGTACGAAAATTCCAATATTCGATATATAAAAACAAAAAAAGGATTTTTCCACCGACTTCCTTGTTAAGCGTGCCGATCCTCCGAAACGTCCCGTAACCGCTAGCACGGATCCCGATGCACCAACAACACTTAACGGGTCCCAAGAAATTCCGAACTTATTAATTCGGATCCGCTAACATTGAATCCCTCATTCCGGAAAATCCGTAAGTCGGATTTCCGATCTGATCGCATCGTCGTTCTTCGTTTAACGAGCTCTACTACGATATGGTAACCGTAACCCGAAAACCCATATGAACCAACGCTAAGAAATTTTCCATCTAAAACTAGCTTAAATTCAAAAGTCGATAATTAGGGAAAACTAAAGTCAGTGTCATTACAGCCGACCTGACTCAACCTATTTCGACGTTAGATTTATTGATTGATCTTTTGCCTTTAGATCTATCGTGGATCACAATCTCACTCAATTTATTGAATATACCTAACTCAGCTTATTCGTCTCTTCAGTTTATTATTACGAATCAAAAAATTCTTTTAAAAATTCAGGATCTCCCAAATAAAACCTTATCAAAAGTTTAGGGACTAGTAGTGCAATTGACCATTTTACCCTTTTTTAAATGGTAGAGATTTGTTGTCAAACTTAGAAGTTAGAAACTGTTCATTTCTAGGGGCAAAAATATAACTTCATAAGACAGGAGCTTTGTGTTTGTGTGTTTAGATTGAGAGAATTTAATAAATTAAAATCAAAGCTTACGAATAGTTTTAGTTACATCTAATTTTTAGATACAAATCAAACGACTTGTATCTGCAATGGATCCGACCCGAACCTGATCCGTTAACACCGCTTGCATAAGAACTGCATAATTTGAACTTAATAATAAGTCTAAACAAACCAAGTAGGGCTACCAGTGTGATGGGCTGGGTCGGGTCGGGCCGTGTCGGATCGGGTCGAACCCTCTTCACATATAAAGTCCGGGCCGTGATTCCATACTTGATCCAACCCTAGAACAACTTAACACATTTGGAGCCCGAATCCGTTTCCGCATATCCTATGGACCATGTATTCATTCATTTGGATAAATTGCATGTTTGGTCCTCAAAGTATGAGGCATGTAACATTCTAATTTTAAAATTTTAATTTATTATAATTTCTTATTCGAAGTTCCACAACTTACTTTAATTAACTAAATATTGATATATCGTTGATGTAAAAGTAATGTGCCATCTTAATTATTAGCGTATTATCAATCATAATTTTACTGCATTATTTTTATATTAGCGATATATAAATATTTAGTCAGTTAAATTGGTTTATAAAATTTAATTATAATATTTTTAAAAATTTGACTCAAAAATTATAATAAAATAAAATTTAAGAGCCAAATAACCACAAATTACTTCTCTTCTACTGTTTATTTCTATGGTTGTGAAGTGCGAACTAAAGCTCTTCCGATTTTAATTTTTTTTTTTTTTTGATAAAATTGAAGAATGTAACTAAAAACTTAAGTTCTCTATAATTAATATGCTATTACTTTTTCTTTTTTTTTTGAACAAAAAAAATAATTGCATATGACTCCGTATAAATGTATTAAATAGTAAAAATATCTTTATAAAATTTAAGTTATCAAATTTATTTCTCCAAAAGCTCTTTCGTCTGCAAATATATTTTTTCGGTAATAAAATCTAGATAACTATGAGTTAAAAGAGCTAACCATAGTTCATTAAAAAGTGATTTAACTTTTTTACCCTTTGTACACTCAAGTTATATTTTAATATTGATTTTCGTCATTATTTTTATTTTTATTTTTATCATGGTTACCACGAGACTGACCTACGATAGTGATGACAACGTTGAAGGTAAGGTCCTCACCGCTGTAAAAATGAGATACGCCACACGTGCCACAGCAAAGACAAGGAGAGAAAGAAAGAAAGAAAGAAATTTTGCGGGCAAAATAATTATTTTACACCTTCTTCGTTAAAAAACAACTGGTGAATTAAATGACAAGGACATATATCAATGAATCAAAACTTTTAGAGGAATATATTTATAAATCATAAAATTTTTCGAGGAATAAATTTGATTACCTAAGTTTTATAAAAATAAATAAATTGTTATTTGATATTTTTATAGAGGTCTGTATGAAATCAAGTTTTCATATTTTTAAAGGATTAATTTCATATAATTTTCTGTAAATATGTCGAATAGTAAATATATTTCTACAAATTTCAAGTTATTCATATATATATCCTTCTGTTCTGTTACTATTAGCTCACTGTAACAGAATATAAGTGAAATAATAGTTTTGCCCTTTTAAATGTCCTCAAAAAGCCCAACTATTAGAATAGTGCAAAAATATCTAAAAGGATAAAAAAATAAATTTACGTCACTAACTAATCAAGGTTAAATGAGTAATGCTATATGTACACCCCCAAAGGGGGTGTACATCTTACACCCACCCATCTAAGGGTGGAGAGGGCACTTCACAAATTGTGAAGTGACCCCTCACCACATCCCACCCATTGGATGGGTGGGGTGTATGATGTACACTCCAAATAGGAGTGTACAAGTAGCATTTTCCTTTTATAAAAATATATTTACTATTTGATATATTACATAGAACTGTGCATGGGTCTACACATATAACCAACATTTTATCCAAAAGACTTATAAATGAGGTGCACTTAAACCAAATCTAAAAGGGGGTGATTTTTGTGATGGAAACAAGAAATTTAAAACCTTGAGGATTTGTGTTAAATCTATAGTTTGTGCCACTATAGTTCCACATTTCAAATTGAACCCTTAAGTTAAAAAATAAAATAAAGTTGAGGCGAAAATATATATAAAGATGTGTTTTCAGTAAGACCGTAAAATATATATCATAATCGACTTATTATAATATAATTAATGCAAAATTATGTATGGTACCAGAGCGGAGTATTTTTCTCTCGTAATTTTTTATTACACATAGGGCATGTTCGGTTCGGCTTATTCTGCCATGATTATGAATAATCCTGTAATGATTATTGTGTTTGGTTCATCCAATTTATAATCTGGTTGGGAAAATAACATTACAAATGGTATAGGATTAATCCGAAAATATTACGGATGAGTATCTCGTAGTACTGATAAAAAATTATCTCGTATGTTATATAAAATTATAAGTTTATTTCTCCAATCCTCTAAACTTTTTCAATAAGTCATTTTTTAAATTTTAAATTTTAAATTCAAGTACAAATTATATTAAAATTACAGTTGAGTAAAAAAATAATATTAAATTTGACCACAAGGATAATTTTAAAATAGACTTCGCTGTATTATCAAAATTACTTAATTTTATAAAGTAAATCAAATATAATAATTCTATATATACTGTAATCCAACATTACATTATTGTATTAAATCAAACTTAGTAATACAAGATAAATAATAATCTAATTCAGAAATTTCTGATGTGTCGGCTATATCGAAATAATCTGTAATGCTACACGCGTCCACTGTAAATATATCGAATAGCAGATATATTCCTATAAAGTTTAACTTTTCATATTTATTCTTTAAAAAATTTAACGTTATTTATATATATTCCTACCGTCTATCTTTGTTAAAAAAAATTAGTTAATTATAGATTAACTAAATCTTAGTTAGTTAGTGAGGTAAATTTATCTTTTGGGATAATTGCCTGTGTACCCCTAAAATATGAAGAAATATCTGATTTACCCCTCTTATTTTTTTCTTTCCAATATACCCTTCATACGTTCCACCGTTATTAAAAATACCCCTACCGTTTCCCTTTGTTAAGTTAACTAGGGTTAAACTAAAGTTAAATAATAATCGGAGTTGAAAACTATCATATATACCTATTTTGTCCGGGTTTAGGATTTAGGGTTTAGGGTTTAGGATTTTTTAGGGTTTTAGGGTTTAGGATTTAGGGTTTTAGGGTTTAGGATTTAGGATTTAGGGTTTAGGGTTTTAGGGTTTAGGGTTTAGGATTTTTTAGGCTTTTAGGGTTTAGGGTTTAGGGTTTTAGGGTTTAGGGTTTAGGGTTTTAGGGTTTAGGGGTTTAGGGTTTTAGGGTTTAGGGGTTTAGGGTTTTAGGGTTTAGGGTATATTTGAAAGGGCAAAATAGTAATTACACACAGATAACGACACTAACAGAGTTTAACTTCAGGGGTATTTTGGAAAGAAGTTGGAACGTAAGAAGGGTAGTTTTAATATTAGCTTTCTAAAAGGGGTAAATCTGAAAACAGAAAAAATTTTAGGGGTATGTAGGAAATTGCCCCTTATCTTTTTATCCTTTCAGTCATTTTAGTATTATTTTAACAGTTGAGATTTTTGAAGGGATATTTTTGAAATGACAAAACTGTCATTTTATATATAATCAGTTAAAAAATAAACGGTAATAAGCCGGAGGGATATATATATGAATAACTTAGAACTTTTGATTTGTAGGAATATATCTGTTATTCAATATATTTATGGGAACCGTATGCAATTAACCCTAAAAAATAGTAACTTTACTATAGTGCTTTTCAACAAGTTTCAATCTGTCGTTACGTATCACTTTTATCTTTATTCAAAAATTATAATTTTTTATTTTTTATAATTTAAATTTAATTCTTAAATTTTAGTACTAAAAAAATTCAAATTCTGAATAAAAAATGCTCTAATAAGATCTCTCAGAAGTTTCCTATTAATATTTTAGACGAGTTGAAAGAAAGACACCATAATAGTTCCACATCGAATATAAATAAAATTATAATTGAATATATATAAAAAATATAAATATTTAAATATTTTGGATCAAATAAGTTATTATTATTAGTATACCGCATCGTTATATTTGGTACAAAATACCAATAGAAAATATGTGATAAGTCTCTGCTGAGTAGGAGTGGCAATCCAGCTCGCTGTTCGTGAGCCAGCTCGTGTTCGGCTCGATAACGGCTCGAATATATATATATATATATATATATATATATATATATATATATATATATATATATATATATATATATATTACTATTTAGATTTTAAGCTATTAATTTTTTATAAATTTTATTTTTTTATTTTTTTATTTTTTTTTCAGTTTTACATCTAATAATAAGAATAAAAATCAAACTTGTTGTTCGTGAGTCAGCTCGTGTTCGGCTCGTTAATAAACGAGCCGAACACGAGCCGAATTTTTCAGCTCGATATTTAAACGAGCCAGTTCGTGTTCGGCTCGTTTACACGAGCCGACCACGAGCGACGTGTTCGGCTCGTCGACATCCCTACTGCTGAGTGAGAATCTGAATGACAGAAATTCTCACCCCAACCGAAAATGTATGGTAAGTCTCTGTTGAGTTACACAAATAAAAAAAAAAAAAATTCTAAAATAAAATTCTAAAATATCAGCACGAATTTCAACGTCATGATTAGGTTAAGCTGTCCTTGGCTTTATCGGCCAGTGGTTGGAAGGATCGAAAAGCAGACTGTTGCCCACGGAAGTCGACTTCTCTTCTACTCTACCAAATAAAGAAAAAGAAAAATTAATTTATAATTTACACATTATATTATATTATTATTATTATTCTGTAATTTAAAATTTATATTTAATTATTTATGATTTTGTTTTATTTTTATTATAATAAGTAGAACCATGCTTTTTTTTTAATCCAAAAAAAGAGAAATTTTAATTTATTCTATTATTATTATTTTATAATTTTAAAAATTATACATAATTATATTATGATTTTTTTTAATGGTAAAAAATAATGATGATAAAATATAATATTTTAGTGTTCTTTAATTTGTACTTTAGTTTTAGAGCAATGCTACATGTACACCCCGAAGGGGTGTACATCATACATCTCCACCATTTTAATGGTGGCGATATTTTTTACGGGTCACATCAAGTGACCCATCATCACACCCCCACCCTTAGATGGGTGGGGGTGTGAGATGTACACCCCTTACGGGTGTACACATAGCATTTTTCTTAGTTTTATTAACTTTCCACTCAATATTTTTTTAAAAAAATAATAGTTTATAAATAATAAAGCTATTAAATTTAATAAAATTTTAAATGTAGCTAACTATAACTTTTTTTTTAAAAAAAAAAAAATATTAATTCTTATATTTTTATTTACAATTTTTTTGTCATCTGATGTGGAACTATTGTAGCATTTTCTAGTCTCAGATGATCAGACGATATTATATTCATTTCCCACTTCTGACTAATAAATTAATTCTGATACTAAATATAATGATCGGACTTACTAATACTAATAATTCGTTGATGATGGCTATATTTATTTATGAGTTAAAAATAACTCCAACTATCTATCCTATGACAATGAATTCAGAAATTTTTTTATTTTTTTAAGAAAAAAATAGTATGCTATCGTTTTGTT
Source organism: Tillandsia leiboldiana (assembly GCA_029204045.2). Lineage (NCBI taxonomy): Eukaryota > Viridiplantae > Streptophyta > Magnoliopsida > Poales > Bromeliaceae > Tillandsia > Tillandsia leiboldiana. The sequence continues at coordinate 826,311 of CM055081.1, read as the reverse complement.
TATTTTTTGTAAAAAAATAAACTTAGCTGAAAATGTGAAGCAACTAGGCTTCAAACTTGGGACTTCGGATACCAACTACCAAGCTTTTTGCTACTTGCGCTAGAAACTATTGGTGACTCAAAAAACTAAAATAAGTTAACTTAGGAGAGCTCAATAAATTGAGTGAGATTGCGGTCCATATAGACCTAACGTCAAGAGCTCAACAATAGAGTAGAACTTATATATTTTCAAAAATACAAGACAATCCATACTTGTAAACTTTTTACCATTAGATTTGTATTGGGATTTGTACTTTTTACTTTATTTTTCTTTCTTTTTAGTTGACTTTACAAAAATACAAATTCGATCCAATACGAATCCAATGGTAAAAAATTCACATTCAATAAGAATCCAATGGTAAAAAATTCACAAACATGAATTGTTTTATATTTTTAAAAGCATATAAACTCTATCTCTCTCTCTTTATAGAGAGAGAGTTTGACTGTAATACTATTGATAGTAAACGGACGCCTTTGCTACTGATTTGTTTTCGATGATAGAGTTTCTGAATCGATGATCAGTATCTTTGAATATGATCTAGACCACTGAAAATATCTAGAAATTAAATTTCATATTTTTTCGATATTCTTTTCTTATTTATCAAGTGAATATAAAAATAAACGACTGAAATGAATATTTAAGAATCTTATAATTAAAATAAAAAATATAAATCTCATTTAAAAAAATTTAACTATAATAAAATTTAACTATAATTTAATTAATTTAAATTTCACCCCGCCCCCCCCCCCCCCCCCCCCCCCCCCCCCCCCCCCCCCCCCCCCCTCCCGAAGCTTATACTTAGTGTTATCGAGTTTTTTAGTTTTTATATCAGCTCCTTTGATTATTTTTATCCGTTAAATTTTACTATTTTCTCAACCACCCATTAAATCCAAAATGCCCACTATCATCTCAACAATATATCTTTTAATTCAACGGTTAAAAACTTAATAGCACCAAGTCCGACTAGAATACTATCGATAGTACCAAACAATTGGTGCTATCAAGTTTTCAACCGTTGGATGAAAAGATATACGGTTGGGATTATAATGATCTCCTAAGATTTTTACTATTCAACCAATCACCTAGTAAACCCTAGGGGACCACTATAATCTCAACCGCATATTTTTTCATCCAACGGCTAAAAATTTGATAGCACCAATGCCTTGGTGCTATCCATAGTATTCTAGCCTAATTCTATATATATACTAACTGAGTGTACCTGTTAATGTACATTATAATTATTTTAATAGTTAATTTCAAATCAACATAAATTTGTATATCATATTTATTCAAAAATTAAATAATAAATTTATTTGAATATAAAAAAATTATTTAAAAATTTGAAATTAATATTGAATCTATAAGTTGAATATAACTAGTTATTAGAGATATAAATTTATTTATCAACTAATCTATCTTTCAAACTTATATTTATTTTCAAGTCAGTAAATTATTTTCAATTTGAAATATACTTAAAATTTAAAATTTTGAAGTGAAATTTTGAAGTAAAATTGAAAACCTACATTTTATTTTTTTGAAATATCAAAAAATATTTTTAAGGGATTACAGTGTTAATAAAGAGAATAAAATAATCATAATGCCCTTACTTGCTCTATATATATATATATATATATATATATATATATATATATATATATATATATATATATTTATTTATTTATTTTAAGAATATTTTTGATATAAATTATAAGAAATTAACGAAATTCTGATGGAGGGAAGCCAAATACATAATTTTTTTTAAAAATAAAATATAAATTTTTAAAAATTAAAAAAAAAAGTAAGTATTTACAGAAAAATTTTATATAATTTAATCTTTTTATAGCTTTATTTATTTAGTATCATAAATATGTTCTTTTTGAATTTGGATAAAATTTCAAGGGGCAATTTTCTATATACCCCTACAAATTTTTCTGTTTTTAGAAGGCTAATATTAAAACTATCCTTCTTACGTTCCAACTTCTTTCTAAAATACCCCTGAAGTTAAATTCGGTTAGTATACCGTTTGGAGCTGCCGTTATCTGTGTGAAATTACTATTTTGCCCTTTCAAATATACCCTTTTACCATAACTAATTTTTTCTTATGTACCCTTAAAATTTTCAATAGTTTTGATAGATAGGGACAAAATAGATATATCTAATAGTTTTCAACTTCGATTATTATTTAACTCTAGTTTAACCCTAGTTAACTTAACAAAAAAAAATGGTAAGAATATTTTTAATAACGGTGGAACATACGAAGGTTTTATTAGAAAGAAAAAAAAAAATAATAAATTAAATATTTTTTCACAGGATACACAGATAATTATCTCAAATTTCAAATAGATGTAACCATTGACATATATGTGATCGTTGAGAAGCGCCGACAACTTCAGTGAAGTGCATAATAAGAGAATAGAAAAATCAACAACTAATTAAAATAAAATAATAATAAATAATAAATAATAAATAATAATAATTCGGTGGTTGTGAAAGCGATGCAGATCCTTTTCCCTCTTCTTCTTCTTCTTCTTCCTCACTCTCTTTTGTTTGAGGAGGAGGAGGAGGAAGAGGAGGAGAGGAGAACCGAATCTCAAAGATGGATCTTCGCCTCTCCCTCCTCTCCTTCGTTCTCGTTGTGTTCATCCTCGGATTCGCCGAATCTGATGGTAATCTCTCACTCTCTCTACCCTTTTTTTTTTTTTTTTTTTTTTTTTTTTTTGGATTCATTGTGTCATTGGAGCCAAATGGAGAAATGGGTCTCTCTTTTAGATTTGTAAATTATTGGTGGTGGGGTATTTAGTTGGTTTTGCCATCTTAGCTGAGTAGATCTGTTTGGATCTGCAGGAAATGCTGTAATTTTTAATTCCCACTATTTATGATTTTGTTGTTTGTCAAAAGCTTGTGGATTTTGATCTGCATTGTTCTAAGTTGGCCAAATCAGATATCTGTTTCCCAGATTGCAAGATAGTAGTAATATAGAGATCTAGTTTCTGACAGATTAGTGATTTAATATTGGTGAAAAAAAAAATAATTCAATTTGTCAAAATCTTATGTCATTCTTGTCGAATCGTTGGCGCTAATCTCGAGCGGTTAGAAATACACAATCAATTTACTTAAAGCATACTGACACAGCGCCCACGGGCGCCCACGGATCTCGACTGGACTCTGATCTATTGTGGATCACAGTCCTATTCAACTTATTAGTCTTCTGAACCTGTTATCATGGAGCAGAAAGTTGGACCTATTTTTAACCAATAAACAAATAGCCAACAATTCTTTTTCATAATTTTCCATTTGGCGAAATCGGAAAAAGGTTTATTGGATTACAAGCATACATTGTAGAGATCTGATTTCTGAAATAGTAGTTAGTCATCAGATACTGCTGCACTGGTGTAGGATGCATTTCTTTTCATGACATAATAGACATTCATGAAATCATTTCATTGAGATCATCGGTCTCCGACCGCCGCCGCCGCCGCCGCCCGATTTTTCACTTTGGCACCCCAACCTTTTAATTTTAGAAGATCGTTTCCCCCGCATTTATTAGTTGTTTCAATCTAGGGCTCTTCTGTCGAAACATCCGCATATTTCGACAGAAGAGGTGCTGCGGTTGCAACCATCACCGCTTCTCCGATGGTGGTAGTAACTGTAATTTTATAGTAATTTAGAAAGAAAGATCGAAAGTGTTTTCGAAATTTCGAAGAATAAATAGTGCTTTTATCCACTACATTACCATCCACTACATTACCAAACAAGTGGGATGCTTCCGCGGTAGTGTTTTCCACCACCATTTCATTAGAATAGGTGTGTAAAATTTAGTTCCTTGTTATTTTCATGTAATATATTAGATATGTCTCGAATTCTGAAATCGTAAGGTTTTCTAATTCTATTCTATTTTTGTTATCCCATTAAGTTAAGTTTAGATTATGCCTAATTTTATTGAGATTATTCCTAATCCTAGTGAATTTGTATTCCTACTTGTATTAGAATTTAACCACTATTATAATAATAATCTTGTTCTGTTGATTTGGTGCGACGGATGAAAAAATGTATGGGTGTATTTTTGAGATTATGATTTTATGAAAGAAGCATATTTTGTATGCCACTTTGATTATAATGAAAGTTTTGCTCCGTTTTCGTCCGTGGACGTAGGCTAATGACCGAACTACGTAAATATTTGCCTGCTTTATTTCATACTCAACAAACTGTATCTTTTTCGCTTTTGTCATAACATAACATGATGTATGGATAGTCACCTCTACTATCCTTTTATCGCAACAGATACAAGTACTCAGCTTCTGAAAGGCATCAACGACTACCGGGCCGGACTCAACCTCTCGTCGCTAACCAAGAACTCCAATGCGGCGTGCCTGGCCGAGCAGCTGGCGAAGCAATTCAAAGGCCAGGAGTGCAGCAACACCACGGGATCCGATACGGTCCCCGGCACGGAGGAGCAGTTCCCCAACTACATGGACTTCCTGAGCCACTGCCACCTCAACGCGACCGTCACCCAGGACGCCGCAGTGATGCCAGCCTGCGTCCCAGGCCTCACTGCGGATCTCGTCCTCGACAACTTCACCAAGTCACAATACAACGAGAATCTCAACGACACGAAATACGCAGGGGTCGGGATCGCCGACGAAGGTAATTGGGTGGTTGTAGTGCTCAGTACAGACACACCGACAGGGAACTTTTCGCCGGCTTCTGGGTCCAGTTGGGCTGTTGCAATCTCTCCTTGCCACCAGCTTCTGCTTTTGTTGCTGGGTTTCCTGTTTCTTCTGATGATATGAAGGGAACAATGCTTATATCTAGTTTGCTTTACTTCTCAGTGATCAGTATCATTCATTCGCGTGTTACCGACAGTTTCAAACTAGGATTCGACAGCAAAATATGGCTTTTTATTAGATGAGAATTTGGATTGTTTTACACCATTTAATTTTCTTGGTTTGTATCATTTACAACAGTTACTTAGGTAATTCTATCCATGCCTTGTATCAGTTGCTCTTTCATATGAATGGCGAAAATGTATAGAGCTTGTCTCAGCTATCACCCATTTTTGATCTAACACAACTCTTTATGTTCAAAATTTGAATGTGTTATTTATTTTTACGGATTTAATTAGTATATTTGATGTAATTTATGTCACAATAAATTTATTAAAATAACCAACAGCTTAAATTTTAGGGGCAATTTCTTATATATTCCTAAAAATTTTTCTATTTTCATATTTACTCCTCTTAGAAGACTAATATTAAAACTACCTTTCTTACGTTCCAACTTCTTTCCAAAATACCTCTGAAGTTAAACTCTGTTAGTGTACCGTTTGGAGCTGTCGTTATCTGTGTGAAATTACTATTTTGCTTTTTCAAATATACCCTAAATCCTAAATCTTAAAACCCTAAACCCTAAACCCTAAACCCAAAAACCCTAAACCCTAAACCCTAAAACCCTAAACCCTAAACCCTAAATCTTAAACCCGGGCAAAATAGGTATATCTGATAGTTTTCAACTCCGATTATTATTTAACTCTAGTTTAACCCTCGTTAACTTAACAAAGGAAACGGTAGGGATATTTTTAATAACGGTGGAACGTATGAGAGTATATTGAAAAGAAAAAAATAAGAGGAATAAATCAGATATTTCTTCAGATTTTAGGGGTACACAGGCAATTATTCCTAAATTTTATATCAAAAATTCAATAATTAGAAAGGTTAAAAAATTGAATAGTCGAATCAAAATTTTGTTCATTTTTATCTATTTTAAATTATTTATCCACTGTTCTTTTTGCCATAAATAATTTTTAGAATTTCCACTGTTCTCTTTGGTGTAGACCCTTTGATGAGATAACATCTATTATAGTATTGATATTTTATCGACATAGTCCGTGCTGACGGATACTTAAAACTTTGCTAGAAAATTTAGACATCAAAATAAAAAGAAAAGAAATATATTTTAAACTCAATCAAAAATATATATCATTTCAGAATCATTTCAGTTTCTCACAATTAGTAGATTGCACTCACTCAAGTCAAGTCCTATAATAAAGAATGATATTAGAAGCAAAGTATCATCAGTTCTTTACAAAGTAACTCTGAATCTTTCTAACCTACTAATTCTGGCAAAAAAAACAGGTATCAAACATCAGAAGAAGAAAAAAAGGAAAAACCGCATTAAAAATCGTAATCAGCATGGTTAAGAAAATGCTCGTACAGCGTCCCGTTAAGCGTCTTCCTCACATCCTTCCAGTTCATGACCTGCTTCGAAAGAGGCCTCGTATGAATTTTCACCTGTCGACTAACTAATTTCGCGATTGGAACCCCTAGAAATTCTTGTACATGAGATAATGCCTGCATAAAAAGTAAATGTTACTATCAACTGAAGGTTTTCGAGGGGCATCGATGGAAATTCAGATTTTGTGGGGATAAATCTCGAAGTAGACGACTTTTCAGAAGAACATCTGTAAAGATCTCAGAATACAGCATCATCTTACGTTTTGGTTGTTGACGATATCCTCGTAGTACAATATTATGTGGCGGCTACTGCTGAAGTGCTGCAGGCAGTCTGCAATGGCTTTCTCGGCATTGCTGATGTCAGAAATTAGAGAAGCTGTGTTGATCCTCGGCTTGAATCGTGCTAATATCTCAGCCTGAGCAAGTCAAGAACATGTTTCGTCAGTGGTTTATCCAACTATTATTGGAACCTTCACTAATCAATTATGTGAGCAGAGAATGAAACGCGGTGTGTATGCGGAAGCTTCCCTTGATATTTCAAATTTGGCAATCATTCAAAAGTTAGCATTAAAGAATGTTTAAAGAATGTGAAACAACCGTTAATTTTTCAGAAGCCTCGAGCTACCCGAGAACGGTGTTTTTAGCATTTATATTCAACACTCCCTCACATTTGGACTTGCGACTTTTCGATAGGCCCAAGCCGTAAAACTAAATTAAATGGAAACAAATTAAATGAAGCAACGAGCCTGGTAGAACCTCTTGCTCTGATACCATGTTAAAAAAATGTGATGCAAACGTTGTTCTTCAAAAGCTTAAGCTGCTAGAGAATGATGTTTTTAGTATATATATTCAACAGTTGTAATCGTGTAAAAAAAATAAAATACACCTCATGAAAGGAAAATTAAGCCTCCGCATGCATCTCACCCTCTATATGTCCAAAAAAATTTCTCAGTTAAGTTAATGACATGTCCTACATACAAAATAGAATTTAACCAATGAAAAGTATGGGCTGTTTAATGTTGATAATCTAGTCAAACAAATGAAATGATGAATATGAAAATTTAGCATCAAAGAATTACAAGAGTTTTTCGTTTCTAATCCACGATATTGTAGCTTTCAAAGTGCAGATAACGAACAATATTATTGATGAACAGGTCATGAAACTGGCTACCAATGGCTAAGAGACCTAAAGTGGTCATTTCATACATCAGCTAATACAACTAAAAACAAGCTTATAGTTTTTACTTCCGAATATTAGGAGTTTAGCCACATATTGATTCTGTTCTCCCACCTTAGCTATATGTTGTGGACAATATTCTTTGTCGAAACACATTTCATGACAACTTTTCCGACTACTTCCTCCAATATCAGTTCTGGTGTTCCCCTCCCTCTTAAGGGCATATTTAGGTGTGATACTTATGTCGTAAATCATATGCACAGTTCAAATGTGTCGACTTTTGAGATGGGGCTAAATCCAGTTCCAAGGGCAGAATTAGAATTTTACAAGGCTATAAGCTGCTACTTCAAAATAAGGCACTAACTGAATCCAGGCCTCATCTACAAACTAATCTACACCTAAAAGAGTTGTAACTCATGCTTTCACACAAAGTTTTGTTGCGTGTAAAAGGGGTCCTAGCATACCTGTATTGTTAAAGAAAATTGAAATCATTTACACGATAAAACACTTTTAAGTTTACCGACTAAGAACAATCAATAAGTAGCATGCAGTTTATATTTTACCTACATGTTACATAAAAGCAATAAGGCATTTTGCAAGGTTCTTCTACAAGAAAGTTGAAGATAAGAAGCAAGAGAGAGAGAGAGAGAGAGAGAGAGAGAGAGAGAGAGAGAGAGAGAGAGAGAGAGAGAGAGAGAGAACCTCCTCTTTCGAGTGGACATGAGACTTATGAGTACCATTTAACTGCTTTGCTTGTCTATCATAATCATTCGCCAGAACAGAAATGAGCCTGCGAAGGAGATTCCTCCGATAGAGAAATACCAGCGAAACACCCTTCATGTCAAAGTAACTAAGTATTTCAGCACGATGATCCATAAGACCCTGAAATCATAAAGGAACAAATCAGTTTACAATAAAGACACATAACACGGCTATTGCACTCATACCGCAGCAATATACAAATGAGAACACAACAAAAAGATACGTAGGGAAGAGAAAAACTGAAACCTGATTTAACATCCACTTCAGGCCAAATGCAGCTACGCATTCATTTTTTGCTGCGCTACTAAGCCAATCTAAGTTATACACCGTATCTAATGTATTTAGGATAGATGAAATATTAGCCCTTCTCTCTCTGACCGCAAAAATTTCACCATTTGAGCTGATGTTTGGATGGCTATTTAGCAGAGTCTCAAACCACCCACTTCCTGACCTTTGCATAGATATGATAGCAAAGAAACGGACAGGAGAACATGAACATTCACCCCTGTGCCAAAAAAAGAAAGGGCCAATAAGGAAAATCGGACAGTCGTTACAAAGAGAAATAGGGCTCGCTAGGCCCGGCTGAAGCTTATGAATAAATGCCATCTTAGTAGAGTTGTTCGAAGACGCAATTCTAGTCCTTTCGGTAGATTACACATTTGGTCATCGAACTTCAATTTGTTTTAGTTGACGCATTAGACTTTAATTTATGTTTCAATCTGGTTGCTCAAGAACTCAGATTAATTTTTATAAGAAAACGATGATGTTATAGTTGATTCAGCAGTTAAGCGATGGCACGGTAATAACTAATAACTATTAGCTATCTATTATAATTCGGAGGTTATTTGACGATTGAATTTGAGGCCAGTTCATCTCCAAAAGATAAACTAATAGTCAGCCGTCTCCAAAAAATGATGCAGCAACTGAAGGAAAAACCAGACTGCCGTTTTCTAAAAAAAAAAATCATAAGGAATTTAACAAAGTGATGTATGATTGAAACAGAGATTAATGTTTTAGTGCCTCAATTGAAAACAAATTGAAGTTTAGTAACCTATAAGAAATTTCATTTCAACTTTGGCGACCAACGTTGTAATTTACACTAGTTAAATTTACACTAGTTTTTTTTGCATGAAAATCCCTCCCAAAATCTTCCAAAAGCAGCATAAGTTTCAAGTCGGAGCTTCTCCTTTTGAGGCCAATAAGCTAAAGTTCAGGTCATCTTCCCACCACAATAAAACCTTAAGGCTCCGTTTGGGTACAAGAACTAGGGCGGGATAAGGGGGATATCCCCCCTTTGTACCCAAACAACAAAAAGCTGTTTGGAACAGCTGTTCCACCTAATCCCAGGATTAGGGGAGAATAACTGTTCCAAGCAGCAGGTGGAACAACTCAGGTGGAACAACTGAGTTGTTCCACCTGCAATTTTTTTTTAAAAAAAAAAATTAATTAATTTTATATTATAAGTTATTTAAATTTATAAAATTTAAAATTTATTTCATTATTTTATAAAAATTTAATTCCCTCTATTCTTTTTATTCCTCTTTAATTTACCAAACACAATTTTCTTTATACCCGGTATAACTCTTATACCCACCCAAACATAAATTAACTTTAGTTCCTACTAATATCATAACTTATACCTATTCCCGGTATAACTAAATTTTTCTTATACCCGAACCAAACGCAGCCTAAGAGTATCTGTTCGTAAATGGCATGCCACGGCTTCTCAAGTAGAGAAGCAACTCTGGAAGCTCAGCCAAACATGTAAATAGAGGCCTAAGGAGATTACCTGCTATAAGTTTTAGGTTGCGGAAAATGGACATATCGCATCTCCTCAGGTTGGATGCCACTTACACTGCAAACATTTTCTGTTTCCTTCAAAGAGACTAGAGCGTCCCTTGCATTTCTCTCTAAAGTGATCTCGTTCATGGAGACGTAGCAGATGTACAAACCAAATGTCAAAACAAAGAGGACAAGAACCACTCTTAGCGGATAAGGCGAAAACTTAGAAGTCTTCAACGAATATGCATTCTGCAAATCAAACATCAAAAGTCACATAACATTTTTCAAAGTTACAAATAATCGGAGGATCGAAAAAGAACGGTTTACGGTATTGATTGTATTACCATTTTTCAGTACGACTGCAGAACGACTATGTTATCCGAATACTCATTCTCCATTTTGCGAATAATAAATCAATGTCTAAGATCTTCATGAATATAAGCAGTCTAGACTTCATAAGTGCGATATATTGCACGACCAGGGCGGAGATGATGCATTATACAGTATCAAGAAGAACTCTGTGAAGTAAGAAATCAAACTACATAAGAACAGCGAAGATCAAATCAAAAATCAAAAACTAATAAGTAGAAAATAAGTTCTCCTAAAAATCTCAAACTAATTATAGCACAATTCTGTACTGGAAAAGATGATGAGGAAAGCCTAAATCTTCTAGCAATATTGGAAAAGAAACAATTATGTCGGATCATTGGCGCTAACCATTAATTCCAAAAGCTCGAGCTAATAGAAATACGCAACCAATTCACTTAAAGCGTACAGACACAGCGCCCACGGGTCTCGACCGGACTCAACCCACCTGGGCATTAAGCCTATTGTTGGGCCTCTTGCCGTTAGGTCTATTGTGGACCGCAGCCCCACTCAACTTATTGGGCTCACCCAACTCAACTTATTAGTCTCCTGGGCCTATTGTCACGGGGTAGGAAGTTGGGCCTATTTTAACCCATAAATAAATAGCCAATAAATTAGAGATTTACTTAAGTAGCTCCATTCGAACAACACTTCTGCAAAAAAAAAAAAAACTCCCGACACCTCATCAAGGCTCAGTTTTTGGTCATTCCCACCACTTTTTTATAGTAATGTTGGAAAGAATACTGAAAAATGCTTTCAAATTTCTCGGACCTTCTAAAGCTCGAATGCGTGTGCTTTTAGACACCGCAATCTCAAACTGGGCCTAAATCCGACAGCTGCAGCAGCAGAAGCTGCAGCAGCGGACACTGTAACGGAAAAGAACCAATTAAACATTATTATCTTCGCAGTTTAGTTTTACTCAAATAGCACTTCTGCAGGAAAAAACTTCAGACACCTCGTCAAAATTTAGGTTTTGGGCCTGCGCCCCAAACTGAGCCCTAAATCCTCCAGCAGCAGCGTCAGCAGCAGCAGCAGCAGCAACAGTTCTAGTCAAGCACAGCACTTCGGCAGAAGCTCCTGACATCTTACCAAGATTCAACAGTCACCATTGGAGGAGAATTTACGCAGGAAAAACCCTACTCAAAATGGCAAGAAGAAGAACAACTATCTCATCACATTCTCCAGACTGCAAAACTTACCAAACAGGGAAAGGAAAGGCAGACTTCCTTCCCCAAAAAATGGCAACCACAATCACAGTCCCAGTCTTCTCATCCATCTCTCCGCCAAACCAAACCCCAACCCATCCCACCCAAACCCACCAAATCAAAAAAAAAAAAAAAAAAAAAAAGAGAGAGAGAAGCTGAAGAAACGCACGTACCCAAGAAGAAGAAGAAGAAGAAGGGTAAAATTAATCCCAGCAGCGGCAGTGCTGAGCCCGAGCTCAAAGCTCGAGCTCGAGCTCGCCAATGGCGAGAATGGAGAGGTGGGGATTCTGAGAGATCGAGGAAGAGGAAGAGGAAGAGGAAGAGGAAGAGGAAAGGTCTCTCTTTCTCTCTCTAGTGTTGTGGGATGAATCAAAGATGTATAGTGCTCCGTATGCTCATTTTTTCCGGTAAAAAAAGAAAAAGGAAAATTAGTTTCATTTGTATCCCTACTAAGTTTTAAAATTACATTTTAACTTTATGAATTTATAATAATTATATTATAGGGTGAAATTCAAATTGTTCTCCTCTACAGTTTTGTTAAGATGTCAATAAATTCAATTTGAAATATGTTTTTAAAAATTTAAATTCAAATTTAAGAATTTAAATTTAAAATAATTCTCTTTATAATATTTCAAAATATATTATATTAAATTTAAATTTTTAAAATATAACTTTAAATATAATGTTAAATATATATATATATATATATATATATATATATATATATATATATATATATATATATATATATATATATATATATATAATGTAAAATTAATTTGGGTTTGAATCTGATATAGTCAAAATTTATATTCAAATTTAAATTCGTCGGGTTTCGTTTTTTATATTCGTATTCAAAATCATATCCGTTTAACATTGAAAAAATTTGCTTATTTCTAATTCGAATTTGAATAAAATTTCAGGTATCCGTATTCATTGACGTTCTTATTTTCACTTTGCCACTCTGTGATTCAAAAATTTTATTTTATTAAAAAAATTTAAATACAATTTTTTGAATTATGGAATAACAAAATAAAAATGAGCTAAATTAGAGAAGAGCATAGTGCAATTTTTTAAACCGCACAAAACAGCAAAATGAAAATAAGCTAAACTACAGGGTGTTGAGTGCAAGCTTTTAGTAGTTAGTAAAAAAAAAAAATTAGTGGTACACTCAAAAAATAGTGTATATTTTATACCTCATTTATTTTAAAATGAGATAAATTTTATTCATTATTTCGAAATGATGAGTGAAAAAATTTTCATTCTTAAATAAATAAAATGTATATCATACAGTCCAAATAAGAGTGTACGGGTAAAGAAAAATAAAATAAAATACATAAAGTTAGGCAAATAAAAGTTTGTCCTTACCTAAAATTTTATAGGGATGAGTATATAATTTTGTAATTTTATAGGAATATATATGCAATTAACCCAAAACTGATGAAAAAGAGTGTTTTGAAGCTGTCCGACAGTCGAACGACTCGTTCAGCCGTTTCCGCCAAGTCCTGCCAGTCTTCTAACGGGTACTGTTGAATCTTCCAACGATTTTGCTCCGACCCGAACTGCCAGCTCTCTTCTTTTTTTTAAAAAAAAAAAAAAAATTATATATATATATATATATATATATATTTATAATTAAGTTTTTATAATTAAGCTCTCTTAAATACTCCTACCATTTTTTTTTGTTAAGTTAACTAGGGTTAAACTAGAGTTAAATAATAATCGGAGTTGAAAACTATTAGATATACCTATTTTGCCCGAGTTTAGAGTTTAGGGTTTAGAATTTTTTAGGATTTTAGGGTTTAGGATTTAGGCTTTAGGGTTTTAGGATTTAGGGTTTTAGGGTTTAGGGTTTAGGGTATATTTGAAAGGGCAAAATGATAATTTCACGCAGATAACGGCAGGTCCAAACGGTTCAGGGGTATTTTGGAAAGAAGTTGGAACGTAAGAAGGGTAGTTTTAATATTAGCCTTCTAAAAGAGGTAAATCTGAAAACAGGGAAAATTTTAGAAATATATAAGAAATTTCCCTTTTTAAAAAAATATATAATTAAGTTTCATAATCGAAAATAATTTATGAGTACGAATGGGTCTATACTCATAAAAGATATAGGGGCAATTTCCTACATACCCCTAAAAATTTTTCTGTTTTCAGATTTACCCTTCTTAGAAAGCTAATATTAAAACTACCCTTCTTACGTTCCAACTTCTTTCCAAAATACCCCTGAAGTTAAACTCTGTTAGTGTACCGTTTGAAACTGCCGTTATCTGTGTGTAATTACTATTTTGCCCTTTCAAATATATCGTAAACCCTAAAACCCTAAACCCCTAAATCCTAAAACCCTAAACCCTAAACCATAAACCCTAAACCATAAACTCTAAAACCCTAAACCCTAAACCCTAAACCCTAAAAAATCCTAAACCCTAAACCCTAAAACCCTAAACCCTAAACCCTAAAACCCTAAAAAACCCTAAACCCTAAAACCCTAAACCCTAAACTCTAAAACCCTAAAAATTCCTAAACCCTAAACCCTAAACCCTAAACCCGGGCAAAATAGGTATATCTGATAATTTTCAACTCCGATTATTATTTAACTCTAGTTTAACCCTAGTTAACTTGACAAAGGGAAACGGTAGGGATATTTTTAATAATGGTGGAACGTATGAAGGGTATATTGGAAAGAAAAAAATAAGAGGGGTAAATCAGATATTTCTTCATATTTTAGGGGTACACAGGCAATTATCCCAAAGATATAATAGTCCTACTATATATATATATATATATATATATATATATATATATATATATATATATATATATATAGTTGTGCTGGAATGCTATTGATAGTACCAGCCCAACTTTGCCACCCATTTTGTAGCCCTTGAATCGCATTGAGATTCGTGCAAACTCTTTAATTACTCTTTAATTAAAAAGAAAAGCTTTTTACTTTTTACTTTTTCTTTTTACTTTTTCTTTTTTCTTTTTTTTATTAAAGAGACTCCACGAATCTCAATGCGATCCAAGGGCTACAAAATGGGTGGCAAAGTAGGGATAGTGCTATCAATAGCATTCCAGTACAACTATATATATATATATATATATATATATATATATATATATATATATATATATATATATATATATATATATATATATATATATATATATATGACTTATCTGAACTACTAATTATTCTGAAGTACTTTGATTTTAAAATTTAAATTAATTATTTATTTTAATAAATTTATAGTTGCAAGAATTATATGTAATATGCTAATTAAATCTGTAAGAACAAATGACACATTTATTTAAAATTTAAAATTAAAATAATGTTGATTAGCTTAAATTAAATACATTTTAAAAAAATAGCTAGTAAAATTAAAATTTTAAAAATTTATATAATAATTTACAGCTCATATATATATATATATATATATATATATATATATATATATATATATATTTGGGGAGTTGACAGATTATTCTTTCTTTTTGGAAAGAAATGATTGCAAGCAGTGCAATTGTTGGATTAGAATAAATATTTAAATATATTAAAAATAAATTAATTAAAATTTAAATATTAATTACTAAGAGTAAATTTTTTAATTATATTAGGATTAGGTATGTTTTGTGGCTTTATATATATAAATAAGAGTAGTACTGTTAGGTTGTTGAACCTCTTTTGGTGGTGTCCATATAATTAGGGAAGAGAGAGAGTTTTGGTGCACTTGATGTACAAGTGCGTAGGAATAGTTAAAGTTGGGTGTTTCGAAAATACGAACACCACCAAAAGTCTTCTGAGGTTATAGAAGATAAGAGAAAAGTGAGAGATTCAGAAATAGAGATCAGATTGAAATTACATTGTATGGAATATGAGTCAAATATAATTTTTTTCTTGGTTAGTGAATCTTATTTCACATGTATATTTTTTTAGGCTAAATTACAGAAAACTTTCCTGTAATATCCCACTTTTTCACTTTGCCTCCCTGTCTTTTAAAAGCCTATATTTTGCCCCATTGTAATTACCGAAATATACATTTATCCCCGCCGTCACCATTCCGTGAGTGAACCGTCAATTTTTTAAAAAATATTATTAGATATACCTAAAATACCCTTCAAAAATGGCGGGAAATAAGCTAAAACTCATTCTCTCTCTAATATAAGGTAAGGGCATTTTCGTCAATTTACCTTCTCCGTTAACGCCGTTGCCCCCTAAAGATAATTCGGTAATTACGAGTGGGCAAAATGTAAGCTTCTAAAAGACAGGAGGGCAAAGTGAAAAAGCAGGATATTACAGGGAGATTTTCTGTAATTTAACCATTTTTTTATTTGGTTTTCTCTCTTTTGTGGTTGTGCCAGTTTTCGCCCAGGAGACTGGTTTATAATAAAAACATGATTTGAATCTTCCGTTGTGGAATCCCAACAATCAATACTAGAGCGAATACCAAATCAATAACAGTCAAAATTAGAGTGTGTTGTAGATTCTCAAAATCTGATATCAGAGTGAGCATCATATTCCCAACTATCAGTATTGGAGCTAAAGGTTGCCGATTATCGAAAGAGATCAACATTAGAGCATCAGGTTAACGATTTTAGGGAAAGATCGACGCAGATGGTCACGAAGCTCAAAATCAAGAAGTTCGATAGAAATAACAATTTCAGTTTGTGGCAAATTAAAGTACGAGCAATTATCGTACAACAAGAGTTGGACATGGCGTTGAATAGGAAATAGGTAAAGTCGGCGAAGGTCACGGATGCGGTGTGAAAAAAGATGAAGAGGAAGGCGTTGAGTACGCTTTATCTATTATTAGTATATGAGGTTCTTTACAACGTAACCAATGAGTCGACAACGACGAAGTTGTGAAAAAAATTAGAAGATCTGTACATGACTAAATCATTGAAAAATAGGTTGAATCTAAAGCAATGATTGTTCACACTACGAATGCAAAAAACGGCGACCCTACACTAGCATCTAAACGAGTTCAACAGAGTGGTGGTCCTGTTGACCAATGTCGGAGTCAATATGAATGACAAGGGCAATGCACTAATTTTACTTTCTTTGTTACCTGCGGCATATGAGCATCTGGTGTTTACGTTGCTTTATGATAAGGAGACCATAAGCGTGGAGGCAGTCACGACGATGCTTCTCTTGAATAAGATACGAAAGATAACTCAGGAGTCTAGAATGCAAATCCGTGATACAACTCTGATGGTGTGAACAAAGAAGGAGACAAAAATATCAGCGAACGCAGATGAACAGAAAAAGCCTTTATCTGAGGTCGAGTGCTTCTACTATCACAAGAAAGAGCACAAAACGCGCAAATGTTGGAAACTTCATAATGATCTGAAGGAGCAAAAGCTGTAGAAGAAAAAAAACTGTCGAGAGCCAAGATGATGAGACTATAGTGACGATGCAATCAGCATATCGAAGGTGATCGATTCTAATGTGCTATATGCGGCAACTAGGGATGCTAAAATTTTTGATGAGGCATGGGTGCTCAATTCGGTGTATTCCTTTCACATCTACCCGGAGAAGACGTCATTTGCCACCTATAAAGCAATCTAGGGTGGAAAGGCTCTTATAGGAAAATTTCGAATAACATGGAAAGCTTTGGGAGCAGGCACGGTGAAGATCCAGATGTACGATTGGATCGTGAGAACATTGATAGATGTGCGGTACGTTCCTGATTTGAAATGGAATTTGATATCGTTAGATGCGTTGGACTCGAAAAGTTGTGATTTTTCAGCTTTAGGTGGAACTATGAGATTCCAAAAACGAGATCGGATCATATGCGAGGCGAATAAGTGCGAGAACTCATACATTCTGAATGGGAGCACAGTCGGAACGAGAGCAAAACTAATTTAGGTTTCAAAAATTCATGGAGGTGTAGTAACTCAAGGTGGAGCAGCAAATACGGCGACATTGAGCGAAAGAGACAAGCTTAAGGTGAAGCTTACATAGTGAGCTCAATGTAGCAATTGCACACTACAAATCAAATCAAGGTGGAAACTGTTAGGATTTTGGTTAGATTTGTAATTAATTCCTAGTTAGATTAGAATAAATATTTAAATCTGCTGAAAATAAATTAATTAAAATTTAAATATTAATTAGACTGAAATTTTTATTGATATTAGAAGTAGGCATGCCTTGTGTGTGTATATATATATATATATATATATATATATATATACATAGTAGAGCTTATATATTTTCAAAAGCACAAGCTCTTCTTAAATACTTTTACAATAACACGAATCCAAATACAAATCCAATGGAGAAAAATCTATTAATATGAATGAGTTTGTACTTTTAAAAACATATAAGCTATACTCTCTCTCTCTCTCTCTCTCTCTCTCTCTCTCTCTCTCTCTATATATATATATATATAGCGTAGAGCTACTATACTCTTATGAGTATAAACTCCTTTATACTCATAACTTTTTCATTTTTGGACGAAAGACTATGCGGTTAGGATGATAGTGATCCCTTAAGATTTACTAGTTTATTGGAAAAATAGTATAAATCCTAAAGATTACTATATATACTAACCGCACATTCTTTCATCCAAAAAATAAAAACTTATAAGTATAAAAAAATTTTACTCACACAAATATAATAGCCAGACGCTATATATATATATATATATATATATATATATATATATATATATATATATATAGCACATTAGTTGGTGAACCTTTTTTTTGGTAGCGTCCGTGCCACGGGAGAAAGAGAGTTAGCTTTGTTTTATTTTTTCTCTTTTTTTTTTTGGTACGCTTGATAGATAGGTGTGTAGAATAGTTAAAGTTGTCTATGTCTTCTTTTTTTTTTTTTTCTCTTTTTTTTTTTCTTTTTGTTTTTTTTTTTTGGAGTGTCCTATTTTAAGAATTTAATCAAACCTTTTTTTTACTAAATTATTTAAAAATAAAATTTAGTAAAAAATTTATCATTTGCAAATAGGAAAAAAAAATTACCAAACAGTTTGACAAAATGATTTTTTATTTAAATTCAGCCAAACAACTACAATCTATTATCGAAAACGATCAAAATTAATTCTACGAAAATAATTTTTTTCAAAATCTAGGCCAAACGGATCCTTAATAAAGTTGGTTAATTTTTCATATTTGTTGTAAAAAAATATAATAATTTTTTTAGTACTAATAAGTTATAAGATATATTTTACAAATAAATTCTCATAAATATGAAACTGATATAGCATCAATTATCATTTCTCTCATGCTCGTCTAGGAATGTCAATAGGTACGGATATTTAAAATTTTATTCGAATCCGAATCCGAACGGAATGTATCTATTCGATGTTAAACGGATATAAATTCGGATATGGATATAAAAAATAAAAACCCAGCATAATTGAATTTGAATATGGATTTTGATTGTACCCGATCCGAACCCGAATTAATTTTACATTATATAATATATGTGTATATAAATATTTAATATTATATTTTAAATTTTAAATTTAATATAATATATTTTGAAATATTGTAAAGAAAAAAAAAATTTATTTCGAGTTTGAATTTTTGGGTTAGGATTCGAGTTTTGAATTTTTGATCGGTTCGGATTTGGATATAAATTTTTAAATTTAGTCGAATACGAATTCAAATTCGAATTTGGTAGTCGAATTTGAATTCGGATTCGAATTTTTAAAAACTCGCCCTGAATCCGATCCGTTGAAATCCCTAGCTCACCTCCTAACTAGGGGTGGCAATCCAGCTCGCTGTTCGCGAGTCAGCTCGTGTTCTGCTCGAAATGAGCTCGAGATCAAATCGCTCGTTTAGTAAACGAGCCGAACACGAGTGAAATTTTTCAGCTCGTTTAATAAACGAGCCGAACACGAACTGGGGTCAGCCCGCTCGTGTTCGACTAGATCGACTCGATAACAGCTCGAATATATATATATATATATATATATATATATATATATATATATATATATATATATATATATATATATATATATATATATATATATATATAAAAACTTTACTATTTAGATTTTAGATCATTAATTTTTTATAAATTTTAATTATTAGATTAAAATTTTAATTTTTTAATTTTTTTTTTAACTTTATACTATGAATGAAAATCAAACTTGTTGTTCGCGAGCCTTCGGCTCATTAATAAACGAGCCGAACATGAGCCAAATTTTTTAGCTCGATATTTAAACGAGTCAATCTCAGTTCGCTCGTGTTCGGCTCGTTGACACCACTACTCCTAACAATAAATTAGTAGGTGGAGAAAAAATGCACCACAAATTAATTAGCTCCTTGAAGAGCATGGGGAATCCAACTTAACATTAATTAATGTGGACATTGCTTTTAGTTGAGCTAGAGTACTTCTAAAAGTATTTATTATTTTTTAGAGGATATTAAATTTTTCAAAAAAGTATAAAAAATAAAGTAGGAAAACAAATTTGTACTGAAAATTCACTTTCTAATTTTCTGTTTTTTTTTTAGTTTTAAAAAATATATTTTTGGAAAACTATTTTTTTAGATTTTAGGAAAAAAAAAAAACTAGTGTTTTCATTTTTTTTTATTTTCTTTTTAAATTTTTCGCCTATTTGATTTCGAGAAAAAACAGTGAAAAATTCTTTTCACATTTTTATAAAATAGTTAATTACTTCTTGAAAACATATCGAATAGTAAATATATTCCTATAAAATTTAACTTTTTATATTTATTTTTTCAAAAATTCAACGTTATTCATATATATATCCTTTCCGTCTATTTCTGTTAGAAAAATTTAGTTAATCATAAGTTAAATACTTAATCTTAGTTAATCAGTAAAGTAAATTTATCTTTTTATCCTTTCAAATATTTTTGTATTATTTTAACCACTAAAATTTTTAGAAGGACATATTTGAAAGGACAAAATTGATATTTTATATATAGTCTGTTAAAAAATAAACAGTGAAGTAACGGTAATAAATCGGAGGGATATATATATATATATATATATATATATATATATATATAGACATATTTGAAAGGACAAAATTGATATTTTATATATAGTCTGTTAAAAAATAAACAGTGAACTAACGGTAATAAATCGGAGGGATATATATATATATATATATATATATATATATATATATATATATATATATATATATATATATATATATATATATATATATATATATATATATATATATAAACAACTTATGATTTTTAAAAAATTAAATATAAAAAATTAAACTTTGTAGAAATATATATCTATTATTCGATATGTTTATATAGAGTCGTATGAAATTATTAAATTAACCCTTTATAAAAAACTATTTTTTTTTTTCAAAAAAAAAATTTCAAAAATTTTATAAAAACTATTTTTTCCTAAAAACTGAATATAATTTTTTTTTAAAAAAAAATTAATTAGTTTGGTGTCCACAAAACTTTTGCCCCCATTAATATCTACCAAAAGTCTAAAGCTTAGACATTTCAGAACTAAAAAAAAAGATGAAATTAAGTGAATAATAAATGCTTGAAAAAAATTCCAGCTCAATTCCATAATATTTACTCATATTTTTTTAATAATAAAATATAATTAGCCGCACCAATATTAATTATTGATTAAATGATATGTACTCTTTATTAGATCAAATGTCTACATCACTATCTTTCTTCAAAGGCCAAAATAAATAAATAAATAAATAAATAAATAAATAGAGGTGGCTCTTGAAGTTTCATGTAGTTTAATATAATTATAATACTATTAAATTCTTTTGTTGGTAAATTTAATTTTTTATTATTTTGATCTCTTAAATTATATTAATTTACCAACCAACCACTAAACTCTAAACAATTATTTTTACTCTAACAGTATATTTATTAATTTAAGGACTGAAAATCTAATAATATTAATAACTAGGTACTCTTAATGGTATATATATATATATTATAATATAAATAATACTAAGTTATTGGTGCTATTAAGTTTTTGACATTTTGATGAAGAGATGTACGGTTAGGATATAATAGTGGTCTCTGGAGTTTTGTTGGTGGTTGAAAAAATAGTATGATCTAACGAATGAAAATGATCAAAAGAGTATATCTAACGGCTAAAAACTTGATAGCACCAAATGATTGGTATTATCAAAAATATATAATAGCCGAATTCTATATATATATATATATATATATATATATATATATATATATATATATATATATATATATATATATATATATAGAGAGAGAGAGAGAGAGAGAGAGAGAGAGAGGCTATTATGCTATCGATAGTATCAAATTCTTAAGGTGATAAAATATCTTGATTATATCAACTAAATTTAGGAATCGTTTATTTTGACGTAATTGTAAATACGGTATAGTTAACGATGCAGAAAATTAAAAATACAGTAATTATAATTATAAAAAACGTTACAACTATATATATTTTATTTGGTTGCATTCTGTTTTATATATGGATCGGTGAGATTACCTGCGTAGGAAAGAAAAAAAATTATTTAAAAAATTATTAGTTAGAACTGTGATAAATTTAGATGTAGTTTTAATTAGAGGCAATTTTCTATATACTCCTAAAATTTTTTCTGTTTTTAGATTTATCCCCTTTAGATGGCTAATATTAAAACTATCTTTCTTACGTTCCAACTTCTTTCTAAAATACTCCTGAAGTTAAACTCTATTAGTGTACCGTTTGGAGCTGACGTTATCTGTGTGAAATTACTATTTTGCCCTTTCAAATATACCCTTCTACCATAACCAATTTTTTTTTATGTACCCTTAAAATTTTCAATAGTTTTGATAGATAGGGACAAAATAGGTATATCTGATAGTTTTCAACTCCGATTATTATTTAACTCTAGTTTAACCCTAGTTAACTTAACAAAAAAAACGGTAGAGGTATTTTTAATAACAGTGGAACGTATAAAGGGTATATTAAAAATAAAAAAATAAGAGGGATAAATTAGATATTTCTTCAGATTTCAGGAATACACAGACAATTATCTCTTTTAATTACTGCTGTTGATTCTTCTCGTGTAATTGTGACTTAAGTATTTGAATTCAAATGCATTAAAATAAATGGTGGATTTGGATATGCATATATAGTTGCAACTACGCTCAATCAAACAGATCCAAAAATAAATTGAAATTTTTGGAAAATGTAGAAAAGCTTATGGGCTATTTGAGCCTAATTGTTTGCTCATAATTGGTTTTCAGATTGAAAATAACTTTCAATTGGATCGAAACTTAAATAAAAATTATTTTTCTACAATTGTTTGTTCGATAAAAAATCAATAATTTGAAAAATCATAGTTATCCTATATATTTTTTTATTTATTTTATGGAAATATTTTACACTAGTATCTAAGAAGATGAAAAAAAAAAAATGTAATCTTTTTTATTATATTTTTTATCCTTTTCTCTTTGTAGTTGATTTCGTGGATATCAGAGTCAAAGTCAATTATAATGTTTTGAAGAAAAGTAAAACTAACGAGTGATCAATTAAACAACTTAAGCGAATATTTATGGTTGAAAATAATTTTATCAATCTCTATTTTTAGTGAAGCGACCACGTTTATTCGGAAAAAACGAAAAGTTTTTATTATAATTTTTAGGCTAAATTACAGAAAATTTTTCTGTAATATTCCGCTTTTTCATTTTGCCCCGTCTTTTAAAATTTTATATTTTGCCCCCTCGTAATTACCGAAATATGCATTTACCCCGTCATTACTATTCCGTGAGTGAGCCGTTAGTTTTTTAAAAAATATTATTGGATATACTCAAAATACTCTTCAAAAATAGCGAAAAATAAGTCTAAACCCCTTTCTCTTTCCTCTATTATCTTTTCTCTCCAATATAAGATAAGGGTATTTTCGTCAATTTATCTCATCCGTTAACGCCGTTGTTCCGGAGTAAAATATATGTTTTTAAAAGACAGTGGGGCAAAATAAAAAAGTGAGATATTACAAGAGAATTTTCTGTAATTTAGCCTAATTTATATCCTTTTATCTTTATACTTGATTTCGTCAATACCATAGTCAAGTCAATTATAATGTTTTGAAAAATAAAACTAAGGAGTGAATTAAATAATCTAAGCAAATATTTATGGCTAAAAATAATTGTATCAATCTCTATTCTTAATGAAACGACGCGCTTATTCGGAAAAAAACGAAAGGTTCTTGTACAATATGTACTAGTCACACATAAATAGTGATAGAACAATTTCTAATTTTCAAACAAATGACGTAGATAAGAGTGAGCTTGAATGGTTGAATTTTTTTTTAGAAAAAAAAATAGGCTAAATTACAGAAAACTTTTCTGTCATATCCCGTTTTTTCACTTTATCCCCTTGTCATTTAAAAGTCGACAATCTGCCCCCTCGTAATTACCGAATTGTCTTTAGGGGGCAACGACGTTAACAGAAATGGTAAATTGACGAAAATGCCCTCCCTTTTTTTTTTCTTTTTTTTTCCTTTTTTTTTTTCGAAGTCTTTTTTTTTCGAAGTCTTTTTTTTTTTTTTTTTTTTAGGAGATATTTTTCAAAGGTATTTTGGGTATATGAAAATATATTTTCAAAAAAATTGACGGTACGAAATCGTGACGGCGGGGGGTTATTGCACAATTCGATAATTACGATGGGACAGATTGTCGACTTTTAAATGACAGGGGGTAAAGTGGAAAAGCGGGATATGACAGGAAGGTTTTCTGTAATTTAGCCAAAAAAATAATATAAATATATTTGTAAAAAAAAAAACTATGAGATTGATTGATATATAAGTTATTGGTGTAAATACATAAAATAGATATTAGACTATAATAAAATATAAAAAGTATCAAGGAGCCGATCAAGCCGAGACACGGATATCTCGCTCTTTTTAAGGAGATTCAAGCTCTCTGCGTTAGGCAAACTTTTCGAACCGATGCAGCAGAACACTAACTTGTTCTCTCCAGAATACAACGGCTCGACTCTCGTCGTGTGGCTTCACCAACTCTGCACAAGTAGATGAGCCTAAAGCTCCACAAAAAAGAATACATTTTTTTTTGACCACTTTCTCTTTCAAGTAGTACAGTTTTTTAGTTTTTTTGATATTTGCGTTGATGTGTTCATGTATTGATATATCTTTTTCAAAGAGTAGAACACTCCTCTATAGGTTTTAATTAATTAACCTCAAATTAATTACTAGGAGTTAACTTTCTTATACTAACTCAATTTGAAAGAAAAAACTATCATGAATGCAATAGTAAAAAAATTGTGACTCCATTAGTTACATAG
The DNA here is from genome assembly GCA_029204045.2 of Tillandsia leiboldiana. Lineage (NCBI taxonomy): Eukaryota > Viridiplantae > Streptophyta > Magnoliopsida > Poales > Bromeliaceae > Tillandsia > Tillandsia leiboldiana. The sequence goes on along the minus strand of CM055081.1, from coordinate 801,492 downwards.
GGATAGATTAATGAAATATTAGTTACATTTAATAATAAGGGTTAATTGCATACGGCTCTCTGCAAACATATCGAATAGCAGATATATCCCTACAAAGTTCAGCTTTTCGTATTTATCCCTTCAAAAGTCCAACATTATTCATATATATCCCTACCGTCTATCTCTGTTAAAAAAATCTAGTTAACCATAGGTTAAATACTTAATCTTGATTAGTTAGTGAGGTAAATTTATCTTTTTACCCTTTCAGATATTTCTGTATTATTTTTTGGAGAAACATTTTTAAAAGGATAAAACTGTCATTTAATATATAATCTGTTAAAAAATAAACAGTTATATAATCTGTTAAAAAATAAACAGTGAACTAACGATAATAAACCGGAGGAATATATATGAATAACGTTGGACTTTTGAAGGGATAAATATGAAAAGTTGAACTTTGTAAGGATATATCTGCTATTCGACATGTTTGCATGGAGCCGTATGCAATAAACCCTCGTAATAAAATATTACAATACAAGTCAACATGAGCATGGTTAGGTTTTTGGAGTGGTTGTGAAAAGGATGGCATTTGCCTTTAGGGTTGACTTTTTATTGCATTTTTTTTTCTTTTTTTTTTTTTTCTTCTTTTTGTTAAAATTATAGTGAAATGCCTTTTGATTCATTTCATTTGATAAATCCTCACAACTCTTTGGTATCAAAATTTGAATTTGTCATTTACATCTATGATTTGATCACAGTAAAATTTATATGATTCGCAGAATTATTTTTTTATTAAAATAAATAGTACATTTAAATTCTATAAATGATAATTTTAAAATAAATTATAGTTTATTGACATAATTACTAAATTTTATGAAATAAATTAAATATAGTAATTTTATATACACTGCTATTTAATATTATATAACTGTATTAAGCCAAATATAATAATACAAAATTAATAATAATAATCTGATTCACAAATCTCAGATATTTAATTTTGTCGAAATAATCTGTAACACTACATAACGTAAATCAACGCACCTTATAGGCATAATGGTCAAATCAACAAATATATTATATCAAACTAATTGGCTACAAAGGGTAGTGTAGCTAAATCAAACATTTGATTGAATTTGAAAGGTTAGATCAGACTTTTCCTAATTATTATTTTTTTTATTTTTGAATGCATTGCCAAAGAATAATTTTGTGTTGATTATATATATTTTGTTTTTATAGCTGGCAAGCAAATACGCAGATCTGAATAATAATTAAGGTTATCTATAAATATATTATATATAAGAGATAATTGTTTGTGTATTTCTGAAATCTGAAAAAATATTTTATTTACCCCTCTTATTTTTTTTTTTCAATATACCCTTCATACGTTCCACCGTTATTAAAAATATCCCTACCGTTTTCTTTTGTTAAGTTAACTAGGATTAAACTAGAGTTAAATAATAATCGGAGTTGAAAATTATGAGATATACCTATTTTGTCCCTATCTACCAAAACTATTGAAAATTTTAAGAATACATAAGAAAAGTTGGTTATGGTAGAAGGGTATATTTGAAAGGGCAAAATGGTAATTTCACACAGATAACGGCAGAAAAAATTTTAGAGGTATATAAAAAATTGCCCCTATATATAATATAATTAATGCATACAAAGCATGTTGTAAATTAAATACCACATTTAAATTTAATAAAGGATAATTTTAAAATAAACTATAGTTTATTGGCATTATTACTAAATTTTATAAAATAAAATAAATATAATAATTTTATATATACTGTAATTCAATATTACATTACTATATTAAACCAAACGCAGTAATACGGAATCGGTAGTAATTTGATTCAGAAATCTCAGATATTTGATTTTGTCAAAATAACTTGTAATACTACATAACACGCAAATCAACACACATACCCTAATGAACATAATGGTCAAATCAATAAATGGCTTATATCAAACTAATTGGCTATGAAGGGTAGTGTAGCTAAATCAAGCATTTGATTGAATTTGAATGGTTGGATTTGTTTCATAATTCTTTACTTTTTTAGGTAGGCTTTACCTAAAATTTTTTGTTCTTGCATGCATTGACAAAGGATAATTTTGTTTTGATTATATTTTCTTTTTATAGCTGGCAAGCAAATACTTAGATCCGGATAATAATTAAGATTATCTATAAATATATTTTATATATAGGTTAAATTACAGAATTTTTTTTTGTAATATTCTATTTTTTCACTTTGCCCCCTGTCTTTTAAAAACCTGCATTTTGCCCCATCGTAATTACTGAAATATGTATTTACCCCCTCCGCCGTCACCATTTTCTGAGTGAGTCGTCAGTTTTTTAAAAAATATTATTAAATATATCCAAAATACCCTTCAAGAATGACGGAAAATAAGTTTAAATTCCTTTCTCTTCCCTCCATTATCTTTTTCCCTACAATATAAGATAAGGGCATTTTCGTCAATTCATGTATACAAAAGCATGTTGTATATTGAATTTGGAGTACAATTTTAGAAATAATTTGTTGAGGATTTTGTCATGACCTTGTTTGTTCTGTTTTGATTTTCAATGCAGGTAAAATTCTCATCAACAAACATATCATATTTGTTAAATAATTTAAAAAAAAAAAAAATTAAAGTATAGAGCTATGTTGAACTTTGGTCATTTCAATGAGGCCCTTGGTCTTGGAATAGTTATGTATAAAGCATAATAGGATAAAATCTATTGTATAAAGCATAATAGGATAAAATCTATAATATTTTAGGTCGTAGATAGATTCAAGAGATTAAAAAAATTTAGAGTCTAAACAGTTTTAAGATAGATAACTCAGCTTAGAAAATAAAGCGTTATCGTGCCAGAATTATTTTAGAATAGAAAACTCTCTAAAAAATATAAAATTAAAGTTACAGTTTATCACATGGGCAATGCCATATGTACACCCCGAAAGGGGTGTACATCCTACATCCCACCCATCCAATGGGTGGAGTGTCTTTGGGGTCACTTGATGTGGAGAAGTGCTAGGTGTACACCCCAAATGGGGTGTACATCCTACACCCACCCCATCTTGGGGTGGGTATTCATCCACTCGTCACATCGATGTGACGAGTGAAATTTACCCACCCCAGGATGGGGTGGGTGTAAGATGTACACCCCATTTGGGGTGTACATCTAGATGTGACCCCTTCTCACACCCTCATCCATTGGATGGGTGAGGGTACTACATGTACACTGCGAAAGGGGTGTACATCGTACACCCGACCCATCTAATGGATGGGGTGATTTTAAAAGTCCATTGAATGGATAGAGATGTATAATATACACTCCGTAAAAAAATGTACACTTAACATTTACCAAAAAGAAAATTACACAATAATCAATTCACAAGAATCTAACACAATAATCATTTTGCAAGGATTGAACCTAGTAAGAGAGAGAGAGGGGATGAAGAGGAAAGAGAAAGAAAAAGAAATGGTAGAAAAATATAAAAATTATTTGAAAAGTCAACATTAATGACGAAAGGAGTAACGCTACATGTATATTTATTTTTAAATATATATTTTATATTTTATTCATCTAAAAATAAAGTGTAGTTCATTGGTCACTTCAAAATGACCACTAAAATTCATTCCATTCTAAAATAGATGAAATATAAAATATACATTCATTTTGAAATATATATATAGTATTTATCATATGAAAATTTTGCACATTTAAAATCTCTCAATGATGGTGCAAATCATAAATAAAAAAAATAATAATAATAACACACAGGATAAAACCACACCATTCAAAAACATCAATTAAAATGGATGAGATATGACCATCAATTAAAATGGATGAGATACAACCGGCAAAGCACAAAGAAATTGTGTGATTTGAAAAATTAAAAATAAAATTATTTTTTAATAGTACAGGTCCGACCCCCTCTATGCTGTTACGTGAGTTAGAAGTATGCTTGCGCAGTGAGCAAACCTCTAATGAGTCGGAAGTGTACATGCGCAGTGAATATTTAAAAATAAGTATTTTTTTTTTTCATGGCTTTTTTCTTTTTTTTTTTTTTTTTTTAGACCTTGTTGTTTATACTCATATTGAATGAGGCGGTAGCTACCTTTTCTTTTTTTTTAAAAAAAAAAAAAATAGTTTAAGAAAAATAATGACAAGTGGGAGCACCATTAGATGTGGACCATAAGGTTCCGTTTTTTGGGTACAAGAACTAGGGGGATAAGGGGGATATTCTCCTCTTTGTACCTAAACAATAAAAAGCTGCTTGGAACAGCTGTTCCGCCTAATTTCGGAATTAGGGAAGAATAACTGTTCCAAGCAGCAGATGGAACACCTAAGTTGTTCCACCTGCAGTTTTTTTTTTTTAAAAAAAAAATTAATTAATTTTATTTTAAATTATAAGTTATTTAAATTTATAAAATTTAAAATTTAATTTATTGTTTTATAAAAATTTAATTCCTTCTTTTCTTTTTATTCCTTTTTAATTTATAAAATATAATTTTCTTTATACCCGGTATAACTTTTATACCCACCAAAACATAAATTAATATTAATTACTGCTAATACCATAACTTATATCTATCTACGGTATAACTAAATTTTTTTTATACCCAAACCAAACGCAGCCTATATAAGAGCATAGAGAGATTAGTAAACGGTGTTAAATTTATGACCTTTACTGTTGCTGTCACGTATTGTTTTTCATAAGATTATTTTTCTTAGAATTATGAAGTTTGATCAGGCTTTCGAAAAGTAATTTTTGACTAAAAAATAATTTTGAACTCAATAAAAGTTTGGCCATTGTAATTTCAAAATATAATTCTGATTTTTATAGCCAGTAAGCAGTTAAAATCTGATTTATTTTGGACTTAAATTTTAAATTTAATTTTTAATTTAAATTTTCATTTAAATTTTAAAATTTATATTTTATATTTGAATTTTTAATTTTCAAATGCTAACTTTTTAAAATTTTAAATTTTAAAATTTAAAATTTAGCTATTAAATTTCAAATTTCAAATTTTAAATTTTAAATTTTAAATTTTAAATTTTTAATTTCAAATTTTTAATTTCAAATTTCAAATTTTTAAATTTCAAATTTTTAAAATTTTAAATTAAAATTTAAAATTTAAGATAAAATTTAAATTTTGAAATTTGAAATTTAAAATTCAAATTTTAAAATTTTAAATTTCAATTTTCAAATTTAAGATAAAATTTAAAATTTGAATTTTAAAATTTTAAAATTTTATTTTTGAATTTTAAATTTTAATTTTTAAATATTCTAATTTTAAATTTCAATTTTCAAATTTTAAATGTTAAATTTTTAATTTTAAATTTATAATTTAGATTTTAAATTTGAAATTAAAAATTTAAATTTAGATTTTAAATTTTAAATTATAAAGTTTAAATTTTCAATTTTCAAATTTATATTTTAAGTTAAAACATCAAATTTTTAATTATTGAGAAAATTTAAAATTTTAATTTTAATTTTAATTTTTAAATTCAAATTTTAAATTATTTTAAAATAAAATTCAGCAAAAAATATATTATTTGTAAACAATAAAAAAATTTTTGCCCAACAATATTTCAAAATCAATTCAGTAAAATTACTTTTTATCCATACTCAGCCAAACGTTCTACAATTTTCAATCAAAATTAATTCTCCAAATCAAAATAAATTCTGCAGAAATTATTTTTCCAGAATTTAGACCAAACGGGCCTTTAATCTTGCTATACTTTATATTTAGAACTATTCAAAATTCTGAGGGTGTCTAATTCCTTTCTCTTTTAAAATTTAATGTTCTCGTTAAACTCAAACACACTCACAAGCTCCAGATAATGTGTGAGACTGGCTTCGCTAGTTTTATTATTCAAATCATGAATTAATTTGTCATTTTCAGGCCCTAATTTAACCTTCTATTCAGACTATAGCTCAACGAGAACTCATTAGCTCTAATAGGTCGCCCCATTTAAAACTACTCTCGACCTAACATAATTAAATCTTTTAACCTCTTAGGACTAACCACCGCATAAAATATTATAGCTGGATTAAACGGACTCAAACACACTCACGAGCACTTGCCGTTGTCATTCAAATCCTAGCTTAGTCTGTCATTCTCACATCCCAGATTAGCCTCCCATTCAAACCTAAATTTAGCCGAATCTCGTCCCACACTTTCAACAAATAATTAACTCTCATACCAACTGTGACACTCCGCTTTCCAAAAAAAAATATCTATTTTAAAACTTCTCTAACCGTGATATGATTAATCCTATTGACCTCTTAGACCGAGCCCACCGTTCAAAATGTTATAGTCACATTAAAAGTTTTAGTCCTATTATATCTTATATTTAGAATTATTTTAAACGCTGCGTTTGGTTCGGGGATAAGAAAAATTTAGTTGTACCGAAAATAGATATAAGTTATGGTATTAGCAGGAACTAGTGTAAATTTCTATTTGGTTGAATTTAAGAGTTATACCGGGTATAAAAAAAATTATGTTTTGTAAGTTAAAGAAGAATAAGAAAAATAAAGAGGACTAAAATTTTAATTTATGATTAAAATTTTACTGATATGATTTTAAATATTTAATTTAAAATATTTATTAAAAAAATTATTAAAATTTATATTTTACTTATATATAAAAAAAATTATTAAAAAAATTTATCATATAATTTATTAAAATTATATGATAAATTTATTAAAAATTAAAATTAAAAAGTTTAAAAGCTATAAAATTTAAAAATTTATAAATGTTAAAAATTTTAATTTTAATTATCTTAAATAATTAGTTAATTATCTAAATATTTAAATAATTAGTTAATAAAATAATTAAATTAATTAAAATATTGAATTAATTAAAGAGTTAAAATAATAATTAAAATTATATTAATTTAATTAAGTTTATTCTCAAATGGGAACAAGCCTTGTTCCAGAAAAAGACTGAAATAGTAATTTCAGTCTTATACCAACTTATTCCAGAAAGACGAGAACAACTGTTCCCACCCCTACTTAATTGCGTTTGGATGTAACTAGAAGGGATAAGCCCTTATCCCCCTAGTTCTCGTTACCAAACGTGTCGCGGTGGCCTCTTTCCTACTTATTTTTCTTCTTCCATTCCCTAGCTTAAAGAATTAGAAAAGTGCAGAATGGTAAAAAGCACATTCATCCATGCATAAATATGAACACATTCATCCATGCATTCATTCCCAAAAGCCAATCATATCAAGAAACAAGCAGATCTTAGCTTAACTTCCTCCAAGTTCATGATGAATAGTTCTAATCGCCAAATGATAGAACTTGCCATAAGTCGGTTCTAACCACATTAATCCTATCGCGACAAAAAACGAAAAAAAATGAATAGAGAACCACATGATCGACGAGTAACATAAATGTTGTTTTCGTGCAACTTACAACGACGGTACGAACACGGGAGTGTCCATCAAGAAAATGACGTGAAATCTTCGGGCCGTGCAAAGTAAACTTCCTCAAATTCTCTGTCATCTGCGAAAAGGAAATGATACTAGTAAGGCAAACGAATCGTAAAAGTTTCTGCGACAATGCCTTGTGATAGAAAAAACAACAGCTGAAAACGGTAAAAGGAAATTGGTTTGCGAAGTAGAGGAACTTAATCAATGCAACGAATATCGACACAACACCCCTTCTCTCTCTTTTGACCACCAATTGCAAAATTTTCCGGTGATCTTCTGGAAAGATTTAGAATAAAAATATCCCAGAAATAGTTTTCGTAAGTTTCAACTCCAACCAGCAATTTTGCTGTTGTACGGAAGTCACTGTTGGAAGCGTGAAAAACTCTGATACCAATTGTTGGAATCGGCATTCACGCTGATACCGATTATATAACTCAGAATCTAAAATTCTAAAATACAATAATATAAAGAAGAGGCATTGAAGAAGAACTAATACTTTAAGAAATATTCAATTACATCGTTAACGATATCCTTGACCTTATGCGGCCATGTCTATTATGGATCTCTTCATCAAATTACCGCACCTAGATATATATAGCTATCAAATCATAGCAGATCACAAATCTAGATAATTACAAATAAACTTTTAAATATAATTTGGATAAACTCTATCTCTAACTAAATTTAAAATTAAGTTTGGATTACTATTTCCACCGGTCTCGTACCAAAAGCAACTCTCAATCTGGAAGAATTGTTAGGTTACTCAATCCCATTTCACTCAAGCTGATTTAAGAAATCTTAATTAAAATCAGAAACAAGCTTCAAAAAGTTTTAAAATTCTTAGCTACTGGGAATTATTAACCCCATTAATTAACTCTTCCGGTTAAATTTTTCTACACTAAAAAAAGGAGTACAATGTCAAAATAGAGTAATGCTTAAATACATGCATGTAATAGATAATGTTCTCCCCAACTAACAGGGAGAAAAATAGAGAGAGAAATCACGAATACCACAGCAGAGTAGAGACAGCAAATAATTTTGCCTCTATAGAAGACAAATATTGTGCATTTATACAAGGAACTTCGATGAGTGTTTATGGGAAAAAGGTCACGTCAAAGTTTAGATCCTGTTCTGGAGGTCAAATAAACATCCCAGCATGTAACTTACGTTATGGACTTCAGCTTCTAGAAACATCTGGTAGAGTTTTACTACAAAGACAAGTTATTTCCATTTTTGATCGCTTTAAGGCTTATTAGACAGAAACAACTTGCCGTCCAATTTGTTCATGGATCTGCAAATAGAATCAATTATCTGAAAATATTGCCAACACAGAAGTCTGTCAATGTTGATTGTCTGATTAGTAGAGAACTGTTCGCAAGTTGGTTCTGACGAATAACTGAATACAAACCCAAATAAATAAACATATTATGGGAAGTTACACCTTGGTAGTCAAGCAAAAGGCGCCTAAGTAGCAGACCATGACATAGTTTCCACCCACGACCCAAAATCTAGGTCTCTGCGGGATCTTGTTAACCTTAGCCCTAAATACTCTATTACTGCTAATCAGAGCTCTTGAAGAAACTTAAACTATGCCACAAGAGAATGAGAACCTACTTCATTAGAACGATGAACATTACAGTTACAATATCTCTCCGAACTCGGTATTTGCTTAGAGCAAATTCAAGCATATTCCATCCCATTAGTACTAACAACTTGTTAGGCCAAAACCACCAGCCTAAAATATTTAAGCCCAAGTTATTAGTACCTAAGTGCTAATAATATGTAAGGCCCTTATGCTCTCCCGCATTGTCTGCTGTAGTCCAAAATATTACCTCTGTTTAAACTCCGACGTCCTCGTCAAACCCAATCACACACATAGCCCAACAAGCCCAGACCCATCTCACACTTCCGACCGGTGATCTAACTCTAATACTAAATGTAACAACCCAGTCCATTAGTACTAACCCTAAACCCTAAATCCTAAATCAGATTCTAATACTAAATGTATCGATCCAATCCATTAGTACTAACAACTTGTTGGGCTCAAAGCACCGGCCCAAAATAACTTGTTGGGACCAAAGAACAGGCCCAAAATATTTTTAAGCCCAAGTTTTTAGTACTAGAGTGCTAGCCATAAATGAGGCCTTCACACTCTCCCACATTATCCGATGTAGAATTATTGGGGTGTCACACCATCAACAAACAACTACTAGTATGTAAGATTCTCTTATTAAGATTAACTAGTTCCCTGTCGATTTTAGTACAATTTTCCTATTATGATGTACTAGTTCCCTGTCGACTTCAGTACTTTACAAGCTCATATACCTCAAAAACAAGAATTCAAATCATTTTTGGTAAGAGGCAGGCCTGTCGAACATTTGGTAAGAGTTCAATATCTATTTCATCACTGCTAAAAAGGAAAAAAAAATAAAAAATCAAACCTGATGAATTTGAATTAATAAATCAGATACGACCAAACCATAACAGGAAATGGTACCACAGAAGCAGCTTAAAAATGTTTGGACATGAAATGCCTGAGAAATCTGTTCGAAAAAGAATAGTTTATCAACTGAATTTTGCATATACTATTCTGCTTCAAACAAAACATGCAAAATTCTACATTCTTTGTTAAGTCGGCAGATTATAAGTTAGCGTAACAATGGGTACACCACAAAAATAATGCACAATCATTCTCTATCAACAAGAGCTTTTGCAGAAGGCAATAAATTCACGGGAAGTAACGAAATTTAAAACACGTGGTAAAGGACAACGAAAGTATTTTGCAATATTATGAGCAAAATAAAGATAAAAACAGCAACTAAGCAATCACGCGGGCATGAAAGGCAACCAATTCCAAATAAAGAACAAAATGCAGTACTACCCAGAGACAGGCAAATTAATTCATCAATTCATAAAAGATTAAAACTGGAATGCACATTAGATTAAGAGAGAAACCTTTTCTCAGCGATAATGCCACAATTGCATCATTTTCAACCTGCAAAGAGACAAAAGTGGATTAAAATCAAAGGGCGCACGTTAGTAGGTACTCTTCATAAGCCAGAAAATAAGAATTATTATCTTATGGTTTTTATATTTTTCTAACTCTAAACACTATTTTGAGTATACCTTCTGGTCTGCCAGCGTCTTTGAATCGTCCAATACATCATTGGTTGCTACCAATGTCAAGCGTTGATTATCAGGTGGTTGATCAACCAAAGCATGCAGTTTCTGTTTAATATTTAAAGCTGTCTCAGTCGGATCACATTGGATAAAGTAGGTAGTCTTGTCGCGCTTCACTCGAATATACATAGCCTGCATATAAAGAGCGTCCATTAGAATATGAAGTTACCCAAAAAGTTACCAGTAAGAAGAAACCACATGGATATATTAAGCAATATTGCCAAATTCATTTAATTCTTGATGGAGACAGAAGACCTCACATAAACAATTTGAATAAGATGAATTCATGTGATGTGGTATATAGTTTTTTAAAGGGGCAATTTCCTATATACCCCTAAAAATTTTCCTGTTTTTAAATTTATCCTTCTTAGAAGGCTAATATTAAAACTACCCTTCTTACGTTCCAACTTCTTTCTAAAATACCCCTGAAGTTAAACTCTGTTAGTGTACCGTTTGGAGCTGCCGTTATCTGTGTAAAATTACTATTTTGCCCTTTCAAATATACCCTTCTACCATAACCAACTTTTCTTATGTACCCTTAAAATTTTCAATGGTTTTGATAGATAGGAACAAAATAGGTATATCTGATAGTTTTCAACTTCGATTATTATTTAACTCTAGTTTAACCCTAGTTAACTTAACAAAGGGAAACGGTAGGGATATTTTTAATAACGGTGAAACGTATGAAGGGTATATTGGAAAGAAAAAAATAAGAGGGATAAATCAGATATTTCTTCAGATTTCAGGGGTACACAGGCAATTATCTCTTTTTTAAAATGGTTTCTATATTATCCTATACTATTGCTCCTATTCATTTTTACACAATTCTACATCTTCAATAGGTGAATTAAATTGCTAATTTTTGTGAACTTTCTGGGAAAAGAAAACCGAAGAAATAAGATATGTCGAAGATAGTTGATGTAGAAAAAGTTTTGCCTTATAATCAAATGCAGATTTTATCAAATTCATTAATGATAATACATCAAAGATGCGATCTAAATGATTCACTCATCATTGCCACTAGTTTATCAATTTTTTGGCTATTAGTGAAATAATTGTTTAAAAATTGATGGAAACTAATTATCCTATAAGCAATCCTCAAATTTATAAGATAAAAATATTTCTCTTTTATCGAATTTAGTTCGGTTACACGGATGAGCAAACCTGCAAATTAGTGGCCTCACTATACCTACACATTATTATGCTCTAATATATAGAATTTCAAGAATTAATCTAAATAAACTCAGTAAAAGTAATAATCTCAAAGTTGTAACACATGAAACTGAAAAGTTCAGCGTTGAAGAGACAACATATACAATAAGAAAGTTCCAAGAAATGTTCATAAAATACTCTAAAGGAAAAACTAGAAGATCTTAGTTAAGAAGAAATTCCGCATTGGTTCTTCTCCAAGATTAGAATCTTTGTCTCATACTAACCCTTAAGGAGACTGGTTACGAAGGAAAAACCAATTAGCATTAGCATCTACTTCTACATAAAATCTTAAAATGTTAAATGAAGGTAACCAATTCCACCCATATATCAATCAACTGATTTATTCACTGGTCGTTCCGCCATACTACATGTCCAATATTCTTTCCTTCAAAAGCAAGACCAAGCGACGTAAAAGAAAGTATTTCATCTTGAGAATACAATTAGCCTTGGCTCCAGGAGTCTCTCAGGCCTTTTAAAACACTAAGCTAGACTATTTTTCACCATTTTGGATGTAAGTTGGTCCTGGAAATGGAAGTTTATCCGATAATAGTTCTGGGGGTTATAAAAGCTCTAACCGAAACCCACTATACATGAGACTATACAAAGTAAAATTAGGAATTAAAGCCTGGTGAAAACCCTAGATTCAAACAGAAATCAAAAAATAGGTTTCTTATTAACCAAAATGAAATGTTTGTGACTAATTTCAGGATAAAGTGAAATGCTAATATTATGCATTTTCCCCTAGTAGATAATACTCTTTCAGCATTAGCATCAAACTAATAGCAGGTGCATTCACCGAACCAGACGAACCAGAGTTGGAATTTGGTAACATCAATAGCTAATACTAAGATGCATTAATCTTTCAAACCAAAAAACTGAAAATTCAGTACTTTCAAGTATCTCTATTAGATATCCTAGAAAATCATCTTCATAGTACCATTTTGTCGAATTATTTTGCCAACAAATGAGGCGTACAGCTTCAAACTTCTGGGAGCGAGCTTCAATAAATCAAACCAATTCCCCTCCTTGAGCTATGACCGTACATATGACTATCAAATATCTGCATAGCGGTTAAAGAATAAACACATAAGAGATTGTTTACGGATTTCAAATTTTCCTCAAAAATATAGAACACTAACAGAGAAGCTATTACATGTCAAAGCAAACAATATTATACAATTGAATAAACATTTTCACCCCAGGCATAATTAAGTACCAAATGGAGTACATATATAATAATTCCAAAAGAAGCAAAACAAATTGAACAATTTAAATGGTCCCTCATTTTTTCTTCTTTTTTTTTCTTGTTTTTAAATTAGGGTAAAATGTATAGACACCCCCTAAACTTTAGCTCTTTTGCAATCAGGCGCTTGAACTCTCAATTTTGGCAAATAGATCTCTTAAACATTATCAGTAGTTCAATAGATCCCTCTCCTCAATTGAAGTTATCAATTAAACAGTCATTTTGGTTGATGTTTTGTATATAATCTAATAAAGCTTCAAACCACATTAAAATAAAAAACAAAAAAAAACGGAAGTTAAATTCACACTATTCTTCAATTCTCATGCTTGATTATCAAAATTGGAAGGAAAAAATAAAAAATAAATTTTTTTTTGTGATCTTACAAGATTATGTGCACAATTTATGATCAAAACGATTGTATAATCAGTAACTACAACAAAGGAGAGAGGTCTACTAAACTATTTGATAAAATTTAAGGGATCCGATTGCCAAAATTGAAGGATAATTTAGGTGCCTGTTTGCAAACAAGCTAAAGTTCAGGGGGGTCTCCATACATTTTCCCTTTAAATTTAAATTAAAATTAACACCCCCTCAACTTCTCCTTTTCTTTTTTTTTATTCGAGTTCCTGCAGTTAATTAGGTCAAAAATTTGCTAAATTTAGTGGCTCCATTATTAGCCATTAAATTTCATGGAAAAACACTAATAAATCTAATCTAATGAACTCCTCAATATAACCAATTAAAATTACTCAAATCAAAGAAGAAATAGTAACAAAATATCAATCAAAAGAGAGAAAGTCGAGGGGGATCTCGCATTTAAATCAGAGTTTCGAACGCAGAGGATTCAAAAACCTAAGGTACGAATTTTAGGGTTTGGTGATTCCTTAGAGGATAATTAGATCAAGAACGCGAAAAAGATCCAAACGAAACGCAAATCGCGCGATGACAACTTGAATAACAGCGATCGATCGATCCAAAAAACTTTAAAACCTAATTTTTTTTTTGTAGATTCTTCGATCGTACCGAACACGTAGAGAGAGAGAGAGAGAGAGAGAGAGAGAGAGAGAGAGAGAGAGAGAGATGCATACCGTGCAGTGGCGAGATGGAGCGAGAACGAAGTGGTGTAGAGTTGGAAAAAATAAATTAATTAATTAAAAAGAGGAGAGGCTAAATTACTCTTTGGTCCTCAAACTATTGATTACTAACACATTGGTTCTCATTTATTAAATTTTAGGTTTAAATTTTTTAAATTATTATTACAATTAAGTCCTGTGATCGAATTTAATTGATTGAATGTGACTTGTTGCTATATAGCAGTGATGATATAGTCATATTATAAATTGATGAGGTGGTGATAACATTATTATTTGGTTAAATACACATCAATATATAAATAACTAAATTTAAAAGTTCAAAAAAAAAATTATGATACACAGAATATATTAATTCTGAAACATTAATTTGATGCTAGTTCTGGTTCTATATTTATTTTAATTAAATTTTGTAATTCAATTTAGTTGAGTAAATATTAATATGCTGTTATTATTAAAATATTACAAGAGTATTATAATTGGAAACATAATAATAATTAAAATATTACATTACTTTTATATCAGTAATGCATTAATATTTTATCAACTAAATCAGACTTGACAAAAATAATTTAGAAAAATTAAATATAATAGATTAAAGTTTTAAAAGTAAAGTGTCGTATAATTTATAATTTGAGGATCGAAAATATAATTTAGTCTATTTAATTTATGAGAAATGCTGAGTTTACAACCCACAAAATATGGATTGAAATTATACAAATCCTTACTTTCCTGGCGCTAATCCAAAACTTTTAATTTTTTTGTATTATATAAAAAAAAAAAATGGAAAGAACTAGTAGGTAAAACTTAGCCTTTAGAGAGCTAAGTTGTCATATTACAGTCCAAAAGTGAGTTATTATTATTAGAAAAATGCTAATTGTATATCCATCTGCGATCTAAAATTTATAGGTATTGAAAGAATACGAAATTTTATTCAGAATAATAAAATTAAAATTATATAAATTTAACATTTCTTGTCTTATTAAATATTATTAGAATTATAAAATTATTTTCTTTAATTTAACAGTAAAATTTTTATAAAAAATGCTTTTTGTACATCCGGGGTGTACATCTTACACCCCACCCATTTAAGGATGGGATGAATTCCACTGTTCACATCGAAGTGACCAGTGAAGAAAGCCCCACCCTTGGATGGGTGGGGTGTGCATCATACACCCCATTTTGGAGTGTGTATGTGTAATATTGTATACAGTTATATATATGATTTTCTAGAATTATTCCTATACTTTGTAATTTTATTCACTTACATATTTCATCATTTAATTTTAAACTTTGAATTTCAAATCTGAATTCATTTTAAAATTTAAATTTAAATTTAAATTATAAAAATATGAATTTGAAATTAAAAGTTGATTTCAAATCAAAATTTGAATTTAAATTTATATTTTAAATTTAAAATTTGAAATCAGAATATGAAATTGAATTTGAGATTCAAATTCAATATCTTAATTTGAATTTGAAATTGAATTGAAAAAATGATTTTGAATTAAAAATTGAATTCAAAATCTAAATTTAAATTTAAAATTTAAAATATGAATAAAAAATCAAAATTGAATTTAAAGTTAATTCAAAGTCAAAATTCCAAATAAAATTCAAAATATAAATTTGAATTAAATAAATTTAAACTGAAATTTATTATTTGAATTGAAATTAAGGGTACTTTCAAATTTCCAAAAAACTATTCACACTCCTCCTGAATAAGAGATGCACATTTTCATAAATTTGAATTAAATAAATTTAAGTTGAAATTTATTATTTGAATTGAAATTAAGGATATTTGAGTCCAGAATAATAGATGCTCATTATCTCTTTATTATTATGATTTTCTTTTTAGGAAACAATCTATTCCTTACATAGTAAAAAAAATTTTGAATAGTTATTAATTAATATTGTCCAAACATTATACCCCGTTTGATAACTGAAATTAGGGAGGGATAACCCTAATTTCAGGTACTTATATCCAAACAAAAATTTTAGGGATGAAAATTTCAGGTACTTATATTCAAACAAAAATTTTGGAGGTGAGAACAAGTTGTTCCCACTCCAAACGGATTATTTTAGGATAACCCAGTGGAGTTGTTCCACCTGGTTTTTTTTTTTAAAAAAAAAAAAAAAAAAATTTAAAATTTTTAAATTATAAGATATTTAAATTTATAAAATTTAAAATTTATTTTTTTAATTTTATAAATTTTAAAATTTTTAACTTACTTTTTAATAAATCTAAAAATATAATTTTTCTATATTTTTTAAAAAAATTATTAATTTTAAAATTTTTAAATTTATACAAATTTTTTTATAAATTTTTTTAAATGTATACTAATTTTAAAATTAAAATTTTTGCTTCTACTTTTGTAATTTTTTGAGATAATTAAAATTAAAATTTTTAACATTTATAAATTTTTAAATTTTAAATTTTATAGCTTTTAAAATTTGTAACTTTAATTTTTAATAAATTTATCAATTTATAAAAATTTAAATTTTATTATTTTTACAATTTATGCAAATTATTAAATTTTTAATTTTAATTTTTAATAAATAATTCACCAAATTTTTAAAATTTTTAAATTTATAAATTTATACCTATTTTTATATACAATATTTTGAATTTTAAAAAAATTATAAATTTTAATTATATCATAAAGAGTAAAATAGTTAATAAAAATTTATATCCCCTCTAACCTTCTTATTCCTCTCTAATTTACCAAAGACAATTTTCTTTATATCCGGTATAACTCTTATACCCACCCAAACATAAATTATATACCCACCCAAACATAAATTATATTTAGTTTCTGCTAATACCATAACTTATACCTATTCCCGGTATAACTAATTTTTTTTTATACCCGAACCAAACACAGCACATAAATTATATTTAGTTTCTGCTAATACCATAACTTATACCTATTCCCGGTATAACTAATTTTTTTTTATACCCGAACCAAACACAGCTTATAAGGATAAGACTCAAATGAAGATGGATAAGAATCAAAAAAAAAAAAAAAACACCCTTGGAGTCTCCTTTTAAAGAGAACCTTTTAAATAAAATTTATTTGAAATAAATCGGATCAACAGTAAAATTAATTTGAATCCACATTTATAAGATATTTTCAGACGTACAAAACAGGATTTGAGCTCTAGGAGGAAGTCCGGATCATGGTTCAAATTGGCTCATTTCTAAATTTTCCTTCACAAAAATTTGAATAATCTAAATTAGAGATTCGGACATAAGAAATCATAATTCTAGTGCCCGGATGAATTCGCCCACTCTAAGCCTATTTTCACGTTAATTTTGCATAAAATAGTTCGATCCGATCATCTTCAAATTTGAATAATCCACATTTATAAGATATTTTCAGACGTACAAAATAGAATTTGAGCTCCAGGAGAAAGTCCGGATCATGATTCGAATTGACTCATTTCTAAATTTTCCTTCACAAAAATTTGAATAATCTATATTGGAGATTCGAACATCCGAAATCATGATTTTAGTGCCCCGATGAATTCACCCACTCTAAGCCTATTTTCACGTTAATTTTGCATAAAATAGCTCGATCCGATCATCTTCAAATGCGTCGATTAGCTATCTGTACACGTAACACCTGCCTATTATTGGTGAAGTCAAAGTTAGTGATGTATGTGAAAGATGCTAATTTGAAAAATTTCACTGACTTCCATTTAAATATTCTTAAGGATAAGACTCAGATGAAAATGGATAAGAATCAAAAAAAAAAAAAAAAAAAAAAAAAACACCCTTGAAGTCTCCTTTTAAAGAGAACCTTTTAAATAAAATTTATTTGAAATAAATCGGATCAACAGCAAAATTAATTTGAATCCACATTTATAAGATATTTTCAGACGTACAAAACAGGATTTGAGCTCTAGGAGGAAGTCCGGATCATGGTTCAAATTGGCTCATTTCTAAATTTTCCTTCACAAAAATTTGAATAATCTAAATTAGAGATTCGGACATAAGAAATCATGATTCTAGTGCCCGGATGAATTCGCCCACTCTAAGCCTATTTTCACGTTAATTTTGCATAAAATAGTTCGATCCGATCATCTTCAAATTTGAATAATCCACATTTATAAGATATTTTCAGGCGTACAAAATAGAATTTGAGCTCCAGGAGAAAGTCCGGATCATGATTCGAATTGACTCATTTCTAAATTTTTCTTCACAAAAGTTTGAATAATCTATATTGGAGATTCGAACATCCGAAATCATGATTTTAGTGCCCCGATGAATTCACCCACTCTAAGCCTATTTTCACGTTAATTTTGCATAAAATAGCTCGATCCGATCATCTTCAAATGCGTCGATTAGCTATCTGTACACGTCCATAATGTTCCGAAACACCTACCTATTATTGGTGAAGTCAAAGTTAGTGATGTATGTGAAAGATGCTAATTTGAAAAATTTCACTGACTTCCATTTAAATACTCTTAAGTCAAGAAGTAAGAAACCATGATCTCATTCATACGAATACTATGGTATTAAATAGTTCGACAAGTTACTACGATGTTAGATATATATTTTTATTTGTGGATGACTACACAAGATTTTTGTGGATATATTTTTTGAAAGAAAAGTCTAATATTTTCTTCAAATTTAGACTTAGCATGAAAAAAAAAAATAAGTGTTTGAAAAATGATGCAAGAGGTAAATTTATATTAGAGAGTTTTAAGAATTTTGTAAAGAACATGAAATTTGAAGACATTTAATTTGTGCTCACATTTTAGATTTTTATAGTCGATTTTGTTAATATGAATTTCGAAGTTCTTAGGTGTAATTGATTTAAGAAAATTATTACACGGTCGATTTTGCACATATGGATGTAAGATTTTTCAGTTTTGTTCGATTTCGCGGTCCTCAAATTCCAATAAATTTGAAGAAAATGCGTGTTGGAGTTTTCAAACATAAAATTTTTTAAATATAGTTTAAAAAAAAGATTAAAATTTTACTGAGATTGATGTTGTTGAATTTTATCATTGTTGTTTTTCTTATGAACACTTTTTTTATCATATGTATTCTAATTATTTTTTTCTTTTTTTTATTTATTTAAATATTTTTTTAAAATACTTTTAATTACTTTTCGAGTTATTTTACGCTTTGTGTAAAAATTAATTATTTTTTAAAATAATTTTATAAGATATTCTTAACTTTTTGTATACTCCTAAATAGAGTGTACATCTTACATTCCATTCATTCAAGATTGGAGTGAATTCCATTGGTAACTTCGAACTCGCTTCGAAATGACCGATAGATTAGCCCCCACCCTTAAATGAGGTGGAGTGTGTGATAGAATGTACAAATAGTATTGTCCTTCCTAATATCTTTTAGAATTTTATTTTTAAGACAAAACGATCACACAAAAATAAATGTGCCTATTAGCGATAATAATTGATTGATTTTAAATCACCAGACACTCAAAATACTTAATTCTAATTATTATTATTATTATTATTATTTATTATTTATTATTTATTATTTATGTCTCTTGTTCTCCCCTCCTGTTCCAAACCCCTCTCTCTCTCTCTCAATCAACTGAGGCGCAGGATTAGGGTTGGGTTGGTGGCGGAGGGGGTTCGGCAATGGAGGGGGGCGGCGGGGAAGAGAGGTGGTGCGTGGTGACGGGAGGGCGGGGCTTCGCGGCGCGGCACCTGGTGGAGATGCTGCTCCGCTCGGGCGAGTGGTGCGTCCGGGTCGCCGATCTGCCGCCCTCCCTCGCCCTCGACCCGCGCGAGGACGGCGGCAGCGGCTCCCCCTTCGCCGCCGCCCTTCTTTCCGGCCGCGCCGCCTACGTCTCCGCCGATCTCCGCAGCAGACCGCAGGTCCTCAAAGGTAGAGGAGATTTCCTGAATCTTTTATGATTCTACTTTTTTTTTCTATCTGACTAACAATTTTTGTAAAAAGAATGAAAAAAAAGAAAATGATTAATTTCATACCGCTCTCTGTAAACATATCGAAAAGTAGATATAAACTCTATAAAGTTTAACTTTTTTATATTTATCCCTTGAGGGGGTCGTTTGGCAACCGGTATAAGGGGATAAGATAAGACCCTCCTTTATATCCAAATAATATTTAAGTGCGGGGGAAACAGCTGTTCCTCCCATACTAGGTTATTCCGGTATAAGGGTAGAACAGCCGTTCCACCCACCTGTTGCTTATTATTATTATTTTTTTAATTAAAATCTTTTAAATTATAAGATATTTAAATTTATAAAATTTTAAATTTTTTTATTTTATTTTATTTTATAAATTTTAATCTCCTTTATTATTCTTATTCCTCTTTAACTTACCAAACACAATTTTTCTTATTCCGGTACAATCTTTATACTCAACCAAACACAAAATTACTATAATTCTTGCTTGTACCTGAATTTATACCTATACCCGGAATAACTAATTTTTGCTTATACTCGAACCAAAAGTCCTAAGTTGGTTGTATATATCACTATCGTCAATATCCGTTAAAAAAATATAATTAATTATATGTTTTGGTTAGTGAGTGAGGTAAATTGGCAAATTTATTTTTTTACTCTTTTAGATATCATACTTAACAACTTGTACAGGGACATATTTGTAAAGGTTCGGTTAAAAAATTAACAATATATATAAACAACTTAGAACCCTTGAAGGGATAAATATGAAAAGGTGAATTTTGTAAGGATATATCTGCTATTCGATATGTTTACAGAGAACTGTGTGAAATTAATCCAAAAGAAAATGTGTGACTCAAAAGAACGCGCTGACAGAAAGGACGCACTCATCGTATTTAAAGGCTCATTATTAGGCCTATTAGCTTTTCAATCTTAGTCAATCTATCTTGACATTAGGTCTATTGTTAGGTCTCTTACCGTTAGCTTTATTGTAGACCGCAATCTCACTTAATTTATTGGACTCACCCAACTCAACATACTACTCTTCTCGACTTATTATCACGGGGCAGAAAGTTGGACCTATCTTTGCGAATAATAAATAGCTAATACTCGAGTACCAACCATCAAGTCCTTTCCTACCTGCATTAAGGACTGTCAGGACGGTCGGTGACACGTCAAGGTTTTGGTTACTCAGTTTGTTTGATTTGAGTGATTTGATTGGCGCACTATCTATCTGCTTTGATGGGAGTGTAGTCATTTAAAGATCCATCATATTGGTAGAGTCGAACGTTAGGTAGCAAAATCAGAACTTTCAAGAGTAGCACTTCCGTCCGCCCCCCGTAGTGTTGTCGTTATGTCTTTTCTATCTGACTGACTGATAATAAAAAGTAAAAGTTTGAGATTTTGGTACCTAAGTTTGTTTGATTTGCGTGATTTGATGGACGTGCTATTTACTTTTTGAAGGAAATGCCATCACGTAAATTAGATGTTGTTACGGGAGATCCATTGAATTGATAGTGTCGAAGGTTAGGCAGCAAAATTAGAACTTTCGAGCGTACTGCTATTGGTTTCCCATAGTGTTGTCGTAAAATTTTGTATGATATCATTTTTTTATTCGAATGACTTAGAAGGAAAAAAAAAGAAATATAAATAGAAAATGTATGGAATTGATTACAGTTCAACGTGTTGGTATCTCTGTTTGATTTGAATTTGAATTTGAATTTCTGCTTGCTATTTGCTTTGATGGGAATGCAGTCAACTTAAATTGAATATTGTTATTGGAGATCCATCGTTTTGATGGAATCAAAGGTTAGACAACAAAATCAAAACTTTCAAGAGTGCTACGGTTGTTCCTCCGTAGTGTTGTCGTTATATATTGTATGATCTCACTTTTTTATCCGGCTGACTTACAAGAAAAAAAAAAAAGAAGAAGAAAATCGATTGAATTGACAGACAGTTCAAGGTTTTCGTACCTCTGTCTGTTTGATTTGGGTGATTTGATGACTGTTTTGTGATTGAATTTGAATTTGGGTATGCTATTTGATTTGATGGGAGGGTAGTGAAAGGTTTGGTAGCAAAATTAGAACACTTTCAATAGTAATAGCCATCGGTCCCTCGTAGTGTTGTCCTTAAATGTTGTCATTGTATTGACACTCGGAGTGTGGAGGGCTCCATGAGTGTTATGTGGATTTGCCAATACCTCAACAACCTAAAAGGGTAAAATTTTGGGGGGATCCAAAGAGTTTCCGTACTTCAAAGGTTTTGATAGTCATCCTAAAATGGGCCAAACTTGTGGCCAGTTATGTAAATGTTCGCCAAAAAAAAGAAGAAATAATTCCTCATTTTGTTAGATAAGTTTGTTAAATGTCTTCCTAATTGAGATTCTATGGGCAACTAATTCTGCCATCGTGTACCGTATTTCGTAGTAATCTTGGTAGATTAGAGTTTATAATAATATGAGCATCTTGTTCACGAGATTAGATTATGGAAGGATCTGTTGCTGAGGTTTTTAATGTTGATTATCATGATTTGCCCTTATTGATGTTATGCTTGTTATATATGTATATTTAAGAGAATGAGGTATTATGTTTGGAAATCTCGTGGGACTAATGACTGTTGAATGGGGCAATATTTGAAACGACAAAGTTTGCTAAAGAGTCTGTTGACGGAGCATACTAGGCGGCACGGAGTGGTTTCCTACTGCTTTTGGAACTTGTTATGGGCATTAACCAAAAATCACTGTGTTTTTGTTATGCAGATTCTTTTCTTCTTTATGCGTCCCTTTTACTTCTATGTTCAGCTAACCACTGACGTTTTTGCAATTGTTGTCTTCTCCCTTTGACATTAAAAAAAATCTGCACTTAAACCCCCGCAGCAGTTTTGTAGGTTTTTTGTTTAGCCTCCTTGCATTGCTGTTCCATTAGTTTGCCTTATGGGAAAGGATAATTTTATTTTAGAATACCCATTCCACCTTTCCTACGGTAGCAACGGAAGTGATGCTTTCCTTTGCCCTCCAAGTTTGATCCCCTTGATCTATTGCTTCGTTTACCCACCAACTTTGATATCCTTCTTATTGAAGACAATATTTTAGTCATGTAGATGTATCTTCACTCTGATGAAAACATACAAAACTCTCCGGTCAGATAATATTCTGTCCCCAACTCACCGTCTGATACATGGCATCCTGTTGAGGCATCGATGCTCCGTATTCTCACAAAACAAAGACAGAAAAGGGCTAAGTTTATGAAATACATACATAGTGGAAGTGTTACATAGACTTTTGAATGTCAGGGTGTGAAAGTGGTGTTTGCGGAAGTGTCAGGAGGTATCCTGCATTTCTTATAAATATGCAAGTTCCTCTATGAGTTATTAGTATTGTTCAGAATGGAAATAACATCAATTATTTGAAGGCTATGGTCGTAAGGTGCGTTGTAATAGACACAATAATTTATGAACCATTGTGAATAAAAATTTTACTATGACATGCTATAAATTAGCTATTTCAGACTGTTTGGTTAGATATGAAGATATACATACGAAGTTTTATCCAACGAAAGAATTAGATTCGTAATGTGTAGTTACTAAACTATTATTGGCTTTTCACATCTTTGTAAGCAGCGGCAGCAGCTAGTGTAGAATCGAAAGATTGGGGATTTTGTGCTGCTAATAAAAATAATCTGTGTTTTGCTTGCTTATTTCCTACACGGTCTGGTTATGCAGCATTTCTAGGGGCAGAAGTTGTTTTCCACATGGCTGCTCCCGACTCATCTATCAACAATTACCAGCTTCATTACTCTGTCAACGTTGAAGGTCAGATATCAACATTTGTTCAATAAATAATGCTGTGTAGTTCTTTTTCAATTCTCACTAGCTGGCGTGTTTATTAAAATCTTCTCACAACAAAGTCTGGTGCCTGTACATTTTCTTAGAAGACTCGTTTGAGAATTGAAATTGGTGATGGTAGACACTTTATAAAATTTATGCTTTGTGGTGAAATCAGGGGATTCTTTTGTTAGGAAATTTATCGTACTTAACTGAAGCATATTATGTGCATCTGCAGGTACCAAGAATGTAATTGATGCTTGCATTGAATGCAAAGTTAAGAGACTTATCTATACTAGCTCGCCTAGTGTTGTCTTTGACGGTGTTCATGGAATTTTTAATGGGGATGAGTCAATTCCCTATCCCGAGAAGGTTGTAACTACTTGCGGTCACTTTTGCCTCACCTTGCAACTGTTTTGATTTTCTGACTTTTCTTATCATTTCTTCTCCAGTTTAATGATTCATACTCAGAGACTAAGGCAGAAGGTGAAAAACTGGTGATAAAGGCGAACGGCAGCAATGGGCTTCTCACGTGTTGTATTCGTCCCAGTAGCATTTTCGGACCAGGTGATAAGCTTCTGGTACCATCACTGGTTTCCGCAGCAAGGGCTGGGAAGTTAAAGGTAATGTAGTTATCACCTCAAGTGTTTCACTGTTTTTGGTTAAGTTCCTCTACTATCTTATTTGTAGTTTTATAGTGTCATCAGTCGTTACTTAATTGAAATAATCAAAACTTGTTCGTAGTCCAATTCATTAAACACTATCTCATTTAGCAAACTTATATATGTTTTAGTATGTTAGGAAAGCCATGGTATGGCATTCTATTGTTGTAACTAAGAACAGTTGAAAAAATTCTTAATTCAAATGAGGTAATGATGGTAACACTTGCTATTCCGCTAATTCGTTGCTGCAGTTCATTGTTGGTGATGGAAACAATCTCTACGATTTCACATATGTTGAGAATGTGGCACATGGTCATGTATGTGCCGAGCGTGCTCTTGCGTCTGAAGAGACCGCAAAGAAAGCAGCAGGACAGGTACCATTTTCTTATTTGTGATGTGTTATGTTTGTTTGAACGTTTCATAACACGATCTTTCTGCAGGCATATTTCATAACAAATATGCAGCCGATCAAATTTTGGGAGTTTGTCTCACTGGTTTTAGAAGGTCTTGGATACGAAAGGTGCATGTGGCTTTTATGTTATGAGCTTTTATGTTCGCCTATAGGCTTAATATGTAGCTAAGATGGGTTTATCTTGCTGTGCATTCTTCGCTATTGTGCTCGTCTCTATTGATCAGCGGCTAAAATTATAATGAAAATAAAACATTTATCGCTTTTTGGTTCCTACAGTAAAATTAAAATTAAAATTTTAGGATAGCATAGATTAGATTTCGTACGTTCTCTCTCTTCTCTCATTATGCCTTTTCATTTTACTTCCTAGGGACCAATTTGGATGTGGAAACAAGTAATTTGGTGATAACTTGTGTTGTATTGGGTCCTATTGTGATTGCAACCTAGGAGTTTGCTTTTAGTCCGCTGCAGGTCCTCGTAATCACGACTCTTTGGGTCTTGTGTTCAAGGTGATTTCTCATATCCTAAAAGAAGAGAAAAACCGATTTAGACATCTTTCATACTCGCCATCAACTAATTACCGCATCCCCCTTTGGGTAAACAATAGAGATTTATTCTGAACAAGATGGTCATGTATACAAGTAGGCTCCTAAAGTAACTGTGGTTCTTGCTTTCTTTCTGTATGCAGGCCTAGCATCAAAATTCCGGTCTCTGTTATTATGCCAGTGGCACACTTGGTGGAGTGGACATATAGGAAGTTTTCTCGTTATGGGATGCCGGTGCCCCAGCTGACACCTTCAAGAATTAGGCTCCTCACATGCAACAGAACCTTCAATGCCTCAAAAGCTAAAGATCAGCTTGGTTATGAACCAATTGTATCTCTTGAGGTTTTTCATTCGACATTCTTCTTTTTTAACCTTTTTCCTTATATTCTTTTCCCTAATAACATTGTGCTTCGGCTGTTATCGTATATGACCTTGTGTATTGTTTCCATTGTTGAAATCGTAGGATGGTTTAAAAAAGACGATCGAGTCATACTCTCATTTGAAAGCACAGCAGCGAAAGCAAATCTCTAAAGCTTCGATCTACCTCGGAAGTGGAAACCGTATGATTTTTTCCTTTTTTCTTTTCTAGATTAGCTTACTTTTTATTCTACCTGGATATGTAATGCTGATAAAGCTAATTATTTGCTGTCCAGTTGCGAACACAGTTCTTTGGAAGGATAAGAAGCAAACCTTCACAGTATTATTACTCTTGGCTACTGTTTATTACCACTTATTTACATGTGGATATACCTTCATTACGGCGATGGCAAAGCTCCTCTCGCTCGCTGCACTATTCTTGTTCATTCATGGGATGCTACCTACCAGAATGTACGAGTTCCTTTTTCTTTTCTCTCTTTCGTCGGAATGAAATAAAAATTGAACAATAGACTAGGATATCACTCTTTCTAAACGAATGAAGGAATAGGATCCCTCTGAATAATCAGGCACTTGCTAATTGCCTGCTTCTACTTGGACAATCTACCCGTTTCAATCAACCAGCCACCCTGAACTTCGTTCAGTTTCCGTAACAATCGCCGACAACGCGAAAGCTAAGTTACTCGTATGCCTAAACTCATTTAGGTATTCTGGTATCCACCAAAGGACGAGGGGTAAGAATAAGACCTGAACTTGCATGGGTCACGGGTGCTGACCATCTGCAAATGCGTGATGCATCACGGGTGCTGAATTTATTATGCAGAGATTAGTTGTGCCTTTTTCTTTAATCTACTTTGCATGTTCCAATTCTTCGACCAGTTTTCACATTAATTCATAGAAGTGACATGTGGAATAACTGTGATTGCAGACTTGGTTACAATATTGAGAAATTGCAGCCTTCAGATTTTCACATGTCACAAGAAAAGGCACGGCAACTTGCCTTTTCGGTCAGTTCTTCGTGGAATTCTGCTGTTGGCATAATAAGATCCCTCTGCAAGGGGAAGGATTGGCCGCTATTTTTGAAGGTATGCAATACTAAAATCTTTGTCGCAGCAGCAGCCGTGAGATCTAATTTAGTCTACATATCATCTGATTGATTACCTTCCGACGTCGAGATTTTCAGGTGGTTTTCTTCCTTCTGGTTCTCAACGTCCTCGGAGCCATGTCAGTGCAGACTGCATTTAAGATAGGTTAATCGAAACATTCTCACTTTAATAAAGCTTGTTTTATTTTTCGTTCTTTTTGGGTATTTTTGGATTCCTTTGAAAATGTGTAAATTACAGCATTGGTCATTGAATTTATCACAAAATTTCCCCTAGGACACTATCTTTGATTGAATTGGGTCTGTTGGCTATTTATTTATGGGTTAAAAATAGGTCCAACTTCCTGCCCGTGACAATAGGCCCAAGAGACTAATAAGTTGAGTTGGGTGAGCCCAATAAGTTGAGTAGGACTGCGGTCCACAATAGACCTAACGGCAAGAGGCCCAACAATAGACCCAACGTCCAGGTGGGTTGAGTCCGGTCGAGACCCGTGGGCGCTGTGTCTATACACTTTAAGTGAATTGGTTGCGTATTTCTAACAGCTCGAGCTTTTGGGATTAATGGTTAGCGCCAATGATCCGACGAGTGGTATCAGAGCCAGTGGCACGGGTTCGATTCCCACACGGTGCAGGTGTTGGGGAGGGGATTGTTGGCTATTTATTTATGGGTTAAAAATAGGTCCAACTTCCTGCCCGTGACAATAGGCCCAGGAGACTAATAAGTTGAGTTGGGGGTGAGCCCAATAAGTTGAGTAGGGCTGCGGTCCACAATAGACCTAACGGCAAGAGGCCCAACAATAGACCCAACGTCCAGGTGGGTTGAGTCCGGTCGAGACCCGTGGGCGCTGTGTCTGTACACTTTAAGTGAATTGGTTGCGTATTTTTAACAGCTCGAGCTTTTGGGATTAATGGTTAGCGCCAACGATCCGACAGGGTCGGACTCTGGAACTCAAGTCTCCCTAACGAAGGGATGATGTGGTTGCTGATTTAGTTGCTGCCCCATCTTTTAGAGATGTTGGGGCGGATAACACGGCAATGATGATTAAGACTGCTACATATATCAGCTGCCAAATCGTCCCCACCTCATATCTCGGAAGATTATGTGGCTAGCTGATTCGGCTGCTACATCACCCTTCTTTAGGGATACTTAAGAAGACACGGAGTGGCCCAATTGAAATAGAAACTGAAGTTCATGCATCAATATAATTGATATTTGAAGTTCGGCGACTTCAATAATTTGTAAACACGCATAGAACTTACTTGGAACTATGGACATTTTGTAATCGACTACCTGACCTTTCAAAATTTTGATTTTACTATCCGTTTTTTCAATTTGTTTGATTTGAGTCATTCAAAAGCACTTCGACTTCAAAATTAAACTAATTTCTTACTAGAATGAATTTATAGTTGCAAGAATTGCATGAAGTATGTTAACTAAACCTGCAGACATAAACGACGCATCCAAATTTTGAAGTTAAAATGTCATTGAATGAAATCAAACAAATTATACTTTTGAAAGGTCAGATAGTAGATTTTAAAATGATCCATAGTTCAGGTAGTTTGTATAAAATGAATGAAGAGAAACATAAAAAGAAACAAAAGTAGAATGATGAAACTCTTATGTTCTGTATTTTCCTTTCGCAGGCGTCCCTCTAACTTTCGCCGCCTTCTACATTTATGAAAAATGGGAGGATTCGATTGACGGTCTCTTCGACGATGCTGCCTCATACATTTTAAAATTGAAGTCGTCTGCTGCCGAGAAATTGTTTAGGCGGTAACAATTTATCGACACGGTAGCCACCTTTGTAATATTGTTTCCCCTCTATTACTGCAGTCATTTTTGGTTTGGTAATACTAATTTTTCATGTCATTGTGATCTTATTATCTTCTGGAATTCAGAGATTGGTTTCGGCGTCGAGATTTTCTTCAACCTTTGATTGTAATTTTATTATCCTTTTGACATGGTGGGCTTGTGATTATGTATGAGAAGACATGGTGTGTAAATAGCATGCTTTTGTTGTTAGAAGATCAAAAATATGATTGAAAATGTTTAAGACCTCCTCAGCTCTTTACTTTTGATTGTTTTGATTGATTTAGGAGAAGGAATTAGGGGTTGATAACTGCATGATTGTAGCGATCCGATTCACTAGCAATAATAACTCGTTGGGCTCAAATTACAATCTAAAATGCGTAAGTCAAGTTATTATTACTAGTGTTTATGTTTCTTATAAATTTAATCATAATTTTATCTACATCTGATATGGGACTATTCGGGGCGTCACAGACTTCTCCCATTTAGGCATTATAGTTTCATCCACATTCGATATGGGACTATTGGGGGCGTCACAGACTCTTCCCATTTAAGTCTATTGGGGACGTAACAGACTTCTCCCATTTAGGCCTGACGTTCTTGTTAGTTCAAACACACGCACAATCCAAGATCACCGGGCGATGTAAGGCTTGTATTGTTAGTCCTGTTATCTAGATCTAGACTCACACACTTTCGGCTGGTTGTTAGTCCTGTTATCTAGATCTAGACTCACACACTGTATTGTTAGTCCTGTTATCTAGATCTAGACTCACACACTTTCGGCTGGTTGTTAGTCCTGTTATCTAGATCTAGACTCACACACTTTCGGCTGATATTAAATATAATGATTCGGCCCACTAATAATAATAAACCGCAGTTCCAAATGCTTAAATTCAGTTATTAGTGTCCATGTTTTTTATAAATTCTTAGGAAACGTCGCAATGATATATAAATATACAAATGCACCAGGTGCATGTTTATTATTTGTCACGTACTTTTAATACTAAATTGAAGCTTAATAGTAAATATAATTCTGCATCATCTTCTGTAATATGATTTCTCATGGGGCATGCGGCGGTGGCGGGGCGGGTTATCGGCGGGGCGGATTCTCTCCACCGCACGATCCTGACCCGGTGCGTGACACTCCGGCAGCTGAGGGAATGCCACGGCCGCGCCCTCGTGCTGGGATTACTCCTCCCGTCGTCCCCATTCCTCCTTCCTATCTCGTCATCCCTCCTCCTCTCCTACTCCTCCCTCCTCGACCCCTCCTCCTCCCTCCGCCTCTTCCGCATCCTCCTCCCTCTCCACCCTCCTCTCTCCCCCTTCCTCTGGAACTCCCTCTCCCGCTCCCTCCTCCCCCACTCCCCCTCACTCTCCCTCTCCCTCTTCCCTCTCATGCTACGCTCCGGCCCCCGCCCCGACCACCTCTCCCACCCCTTCGCCCTCTCCGCCGCCATTGCCGCCCCTTCCCACCTCTCCGGCCCCCAACTCCACGCCTCCGCCCTCAAGCTCTCCTTCTACCCCGCCGACGTCTTCCTCTCCAACTCCCTCCTCTCCTTCTACGCCGACGACGACCTCCGGGCCGCCCGCCAGGTGTTCGACGAAATGCCCCGCCCGGACACCGTCTCCTGGAACTCCCTCATCTCCGCCCTCTCCGCCCGCGCCGCGCCCTCCCAATCCCTGCACGCGCTCCGCGCCATGCGGAGGGCCGGCATCTCCCCGAATCCCGTCTCTCTTCTCGCCGTCCTCCCCGCCTGCTCCGACGCCCGCGACGCCGCCTTCGGCGCCGCCGTCCACGCCGTCGCCGTCATCTCCGGCTGTCTGGACTCTGTAGTCAGCGTCGGGAACGCGCTGGTCGACTTTTACGCGAAGCTCGGGGACGCCGACTCCGCGGTCAGGCTCTTCCGCTCCCTGCCGGAGCGCAATTCCGTCTCCTGGAACTCCGTGATCGGCGGCCTCGTTCGTCTCGGGCGGCACCGCATTGCCCTTCAGATGCTCGCGGAAATGCTGTCGCCGTCGACCACCGATGATGATCATCATTCGCAGCAGCCCAACTCGACCACCGTGTCGATCTTGCTGCCGGCTTTGGCCGAGCTGGGCCGCTTCGATTTAGGCAGAGAGGTTCACTGCTACAGCGTGAGGACGAATTCGGACTCCGACATCTACGTCGCGAATTCCCTCGTAGATATGTACGCCAAGTCCGGATTTCTGAACAAGGCGTCGGATATCTTCGCGCGGATGGCGTCTCGCAATGTGGTCTCGTGGAATGCGATGATCGCCGGTCTCACACAGGGCGGAGCCGAGACGGAGGCGTTTCGGCTCGCTTGCGAGATGCAGAGGGCAGGGGAGCTGCCGAATTCTGTCACGTTCACGAACCTGCTTCCGGCCTGCGCGAGGATAGCTTCGGTCGAGAAGGGGAAGGAGATTCATGCTAGGTCGATCCGGGTCGGGTTCGTCTTCGATTTGTTTGTTTCGAACGCTTTGATCGACATGTACGCCAAGTGCGGGAGGTTGAACGACGCGAGGAGAATTTTCGACCGATCGGAGAGAGACGACGTCTCGTATAATACCTTGATCATGGGATACTCGCAGAGTCCGTGGTCCTCGGAAGCTCTTCACCTGTTTCTCGAAATGAGTTCCGTAGGGCTCGAGTACGATGTTGTGTCATTCATGGGCGTCTTGTCCTCTTGCGCCAATTTATCCGCACTCAAGAAAGGAAAGGAGATTCACTCCCAGCTGATCAGGAGAATGTTAAGCGGCCACCTCTTCGTCGCAAACTCGTTACTGGATCTGTACACGAAATGCGGAAGGTTCGACCTTGCCATGAAGGTCTTTGATAGGATCTTGAATAAGGATGTGGCGTCTTGGAACTCGGTGATTTTAGGGTATGGGATGCAAGGAGAAATAGAAACTGTATTCAAACTGTTCGACTCGATGAAGGACGAGGACGTGGAGTACGACCATGTCTCTTATATAGCAGTTTTATCGGCTTGCAGCCATGGCGGGCTCGTTGAGCGAGGAAAGATGTACTTCAACCAAATGCTGGCTCGGAATATGAAGCCGATGCAAATGCACTACTCCTGTATGGTCGATCTTCTAGGGCGAGCAGGCTTGTTAAAGGAGGCAGCGGAAATCATAAGAGGCATGCCCTTCGAACCGGACTCCGATGTTTGGGGAGCGTTATTGGGGGCGTGCCGCATTCATGGGAACGTAGAATTGGCTAGGTGGGCGGCGGAGCATTTGTTCGAGCTGAAGCCGAGGCACTCTGGCTATTATATTTTGCTGTCGAACATGTATGCGGAGGCCGGGAGATGGGATGAAGCAAATGAGATCAGGAAGCTGATGAAATCGAGGAAGGTGAAGAAGAGGAACCCGGGTTGCAGCTGGGTGGAAAGCGGCAGTCGGGTGGCTGCATTTGCAGTGGGACAACTGGCGAATAGTCCTGAGGCAGAGTTGTGGTGTGGCGAAAATGGTTGAAGAATCAAAAGATTCCCAAGTTGTTGAACGAGAAATTTTGCCCCCACAGGTATGTCATATATTTTCTGTAACACCAGATTTGTTGTAGATATATTTTTCTACTGTTTTGAATGTACCATTTGCATGGAAGTTTTAGTCATTCAAATTCTAAAAGGTGAAACACATGAAGGAAGAATCTGACATTGAAATCCATTTCCTCATTCTCAGGTCTACAATCTTGTTTATTGATGTGATGACTAACTCAGTAGTTTTGCGTATCTGCGTTAGAAATAATAAATAGCTTCCTTCATTATTTTACCACAAAATGAGAAGTATAATTCCTGCTGACAACATGTAATCTTGTGTTTCCCATCTCGGTACGACAAAAGTGAACTGGAGTTGCTATGAATGCCTATGACGAATGTTAAATAATATGAAACAACCGTTGTTCTTTAAGGCTGCGTTCTTTAAGGCTGCGTTTGGTTCAGGGATAAGAAAAGTTTAGTTATACCGGGAATAGGTATAAATTATGGGATAAGTAAGAACTAATATAAATTTGCGTTTGGTTGGATATAAGAGTTATATTGGGGATAAAGAAAATTGTGTTTGGTAAATTATATAGGAATAAAAAGAATAAGATGAATAAGAAAAAATTGTGTTTGGTTGGGTATAGAGGAATAAGAAGAATTGAGAGGGGATAAATATGTGTATTGACTATTTTGCCCTCTATGATATAATTTAAAAATAAAACGTATTATAGTATTAATCAACCTTATAATAAATTTAGATTAATATTAAAAAATTAAAAAAAATTAAAAATTAAATATTTAAATTTTTAAAAATTAAAAATTAAATATTTAAATTTTTTAAAATTAAATAAAAAATATTTAAATATTAATTAAAAAATATTTAAATATTAAATATTAAATATTTAAAAATGTACAAAAATGAAATAAAATAAAATTTTTAGATTTATTAAAAAATACAGTTAAAAATTTAAAATTTATAAATAAAAAAAATTAAATTTTAAATTTTATAAATTTAAATATTTTTTAAATTTTAAAAATTCTAATTAAAAAAAAATATAATTAAAAAGAGTGTATGTAAAAGGAAGAAAAAAAAAAAGAAAAAGAAAAATACCTGGACGTGAGAGAGAGAGAGATGAGAGAGAGAAGGTAGCTTGTGGGGAAAGCAACCCACCCACATGAATGCCCAGTATGCTGCCCTCGATTCCCGTGCAAGTTTTCTCCATCACCCTTATTCCGCCTAAAGATGGGAACTGCTGTTCCCATCTTATCTCGGAATAAGGGGTATGGGGGATATCCCCCCTTTGTACCCAAACATTTTTGGGATGGAGGGGAATGGGATATCCCCCCCCCCCCCCCCCCCCCCCCCCCCCGGAACTAACCCAATTCTGGGCCCCTTCCCAAGGCTGCCTTGGGAAGGGGCATTTGCTTTCTTCTTCTTTTTTTTTTTTTTTTTTTTTTTTTTTTTTTTTTTTCCTTTTATGCTTCTTTTGATTTTTTTTTTTATTAAAATTTTTTAATTTTAAAAGATGTTTAAATTTTAAATTTTAAATTTTATAAATTTTAATTTTTTTAATTTTATATTTTAATAAATCTAAAAATTTTATTTTTTTTTTAAAAAAATATTAATTTTAAAATTTTAAATTTTTTTTTATAATTTTGTAATTTTAATTTTGAAAAAAATATTAAAAAGAAAAAAATATTTTAATCTTTTAACACAAAAGTCAACTCTCTATTCCTCTTATTCTTCAATCACTACCGAACACTAATTTTCTTATACTTGGTACTAACCTAATTCCCAACCAAACACAAATTCACATTATACCTAACTTATACCTAATTTTATACTTATCCCTGGTACTACTAATTCTCTCTTATACACGAACCAAACGAAGCCTAAGGCAGTGTTTGGTATTGGGTATAAGGGGGGATAAGGGGGTTATCCTCCGTTTTATACCCAAACACTAATTTTGGATGGGAGAAACAGCTACCAGGTTATCCCGGTATAAGGGTGGAACAGCTGTTCCACCCCACCTGTTCCACCTGTTGCTTTTTTTTTTTTTAATTAAAATTTTTTAAATTATAAGATATTTAAATTTATAAAATTTAATTTTTTTTTTATTTTATTTTATAAATTTTAATCCTCTCTATTCTTCTTATTCCTCTTTAATTTACCAAACATAATTTTTCTTATTCCCGGTACAACTATACCCAACTAAACACAAAATTACTTTAATTCCTGATTGTACTTGAACTTATATCTATTCCAGGAATAATCAATTTTTGCTTATACCCGAATCAAACTCAACCTAAAAGGTTAAGCTATTAGAGAATGGTGTTTTTAATATTTATATTTAATATTTTTTGTCACGTTTGAACTTAAGGCGTGGATTTGAATTAAATGGCAGAAAATTAAACAATACTAGGAGCCTGGCCGTAATTCAAACTTAAGACTTTCTATTTTGATATCATGTTAAAGAATGTGAAATAACTATTAATCTCCAAAAGCTTAACCTATTAGTAAACAGTGTTTTTAATATTTATATTCAACGACGAACTTCCTGTAGCAACATAAACAAGAAAAAAAAGCGTATACGAAGCAGGAAAATCAAACAATAATCACGATGGACTCGATTAGACAACAAGAAGATCATCTGCTTAAAAGTTGAAACTACCTTTGCCTGTTCCAGAATACTCAGGATTAATAAGTTGGATGCATATGCCAACAGCTATACGAAAATTAATAAAAACGAACGTTTGACCCGATACAATGACAGAATGCCGGAAATCCTTCTTCTCCCAC
Organism: Tillandsia leiboldiana; assembly: GCA_029204045.2. Classification (NCBI taxonomy): domain Eukaryota; kingdom Viridiplantae; phylum Streptophyta; class Magnoliopsida; order Poales; family Bromeliaceae; genus Tillandsia; species Tillandsia leiboldiana. The sequence goes on along the minus strand of CM055081.1, from coordinate 766,423 downwards.
TTTTGACATTACAGGCTTAAGTATTCAAGAATGCGAACAACATAATTGGCTTATTAACTCTGGTATATATAAAGCATGTTGTACACTTTCATCTCTCTGGCCCAACCAACAGAATGTCAGAGGTTGATATTCCCAGATAGTCACTAAGCGCACATGCCAAATCATCTAGTTGTCCATGGTAGCCAGCTAGGAGAAGTCACTCGTGAAGGAGCTGAATGTTGTCAGAAGCACAATCTAGGTTCTATTTCTGGCTGGACCTGCTAGGCGCTGCCCGCGTAGGCAGCTATTGCAGTAACCTTGATTAAATCGCAATCAATAGTGGTTGAAATATAGCAAAAATGTGCCAGAGGTTAGCAAAATCTTGATTACATAAATTGGTGAGCAATCCGATTATCCTATTTTTGTGTTGTTAATGGTGATTCAAAAGAGTAATAAGAACCTGATTCATATTGGTCTGTCGTCTGGCGTTATGTAGCCTAAAGAAACCTTCGAGTAGTTGCAAAATTGTAGAGAAACTCGTGTTCTGTAGCGCAACAAAGGGAGTTAACAGTAATGGTAATATTATTATTATACTTTGAATATTATTTATTCTCATTAACTTTTGTTTTAATGTAGGGCACTGTGTATTATCATCACCATCATCAGCCAAGTCTTCCCCCAGCAATTTGTGCTGGCTAGACGCGACTCAAGGAGAAGAAGGCTGCAAAATGATTATGATCGCCAACATCAACACGCCGAAACATGAGATCAGTTCACAAAGCAAAATCTGACAAAACTGGTGGATTAAGTGATTGATGCACACTCAGTGGTTTAAGCAGGAGCTTCAACCAAATTAGCGAATCGGTGTTGATTTGCTTTAACAAGGAACAATCTCTGTAGAACTTGGGAGAATGTACTATTCCGCAGGAGAATTCAGGTGATATAGATGAAAAGGTAAGTTCCTGTGATGGTGGGTAGTGGAGATCAGATGAGTGAACTGGAACTCTCGTAAAAGAAGGAAGCTTGATGATGGCAACGGAGATAAAAATGAATCTCTTGGTTCAGAGATGACATTACTGTTGGCTATTTATTTATGGGTTAAAAATATGTCCAACTCCTGTCCGTGACAATAGGCCCAGGAGACTAATAAGTTGAGTTGGGTGAGCCCAATAAGTTGAGTGGGGCTGCGGTCCACAATAGACCTAACGGCAAGAGGCCCAACAATAGATCCAACGTCCAGATGGGTTGAGTCCGGTCGAGACCCGTGGGCGCTGTATCTGTATACTTTAAGTGAATTGGTTGCGTATTTCTAACAGCTCGAGCTTTCGGAATTAATAGTTAGCGCCAACGATCCGACAATTACTTTTCTGCCTCGCCTTTTGTGTTCTCTTTGGGCCTGTTTGGTATTCAGAACAAGTTATCCGCTGCCAATCAGCTGTAGAGTTCCAAGAAAATGAATCGGAAGCCCTCGACATTTGCCACACTTCTATCAAACGGTAGAAATAAGCTTCTTGAGTAAATCAAAGAGATGTGCCGAACAAGAAGTACCTGCATCCAAGCAGGCCCCCCGTCCATTACCCACTCAGAAGAGCAATTTAAACTCGGCGGCTTGAAGGTACATTTTCATTTTGGTAGTAAAAAGTAGGATATGGATTGTGTTAATGATGATGTACACTATTGTGTCCGCAGAATTTCATGATCCTGAGTTATTTTTGATGAGGCTCATATGCTCGAGAATTTCTTTGGTAGCCCCGACAAATGGAAGGTATTTAGTTTATAGTTTTTGCTTTTTCGCATATGAATGTTAGCAAATAGAAGAGAATTAATCTAGTTTTGCTTATTTGCATTGGCTGAAACACATTTTACCCTCTTCCATATATCATTTGTTGCACTTTACTCTCCTATAAATTTACTGCATTAGCACTCAACTTTTTAACTTAGCATACTATTCTAACTCTGTCAAATATTCAGTTTTAACATTACTACTTTTGAAGCTGTAAATATCTTTTTTTATTTTGGGGATTAAGTGTAACAAGTGATATATTGAGGAGGGTTATGTGCATTTGAATGTTGACAAATAGACCAGAATCTGTAAGTCTCACGTGTCTGTGTCGGACTCGTGTTCGATGCGGATACGCTATAGACGCGTATTTGATATAGATCTATTATGCACCTAGTTAGAAAAATATTTTTTCTTTTATTTTTTTATGCATATATAATGTAAAATGAGATATATTTTGGCTTTTTAATGAAGCATATGATTGTTTTTTATACCGTATAAATAAATTATATATGATAAATTATTAATAAAAATTATATTGACTTTCATTCGAATGAGTATAGTAATATTTTAACAAAATTAATATTTTATATATAATAAATATATATTATTATATTAATAATATTATATTTTATTAACGGTATCAAGTTATTGTAATTTTTTTGGTAATCCCTTTATTTTAGGGTGAGCTAAGAAACAGAATATTGTCTCCAAATTTACTGTCGAAGCTGAGTTTCGTGGTATTTTTACGGCAGTTTCTGAGATTATTTCTGAGATTACGGTGATATTGGTGTAGCTTATTCTACTCCGACGCCTCTAAATTGTGACAAATTTAAGTGCAATTAAGATCGCCAATAATTCGATATTTCATGAATGTACTAAATATATTAAAATTAATTGTCATTTTATTTGGCATTATTACCTAATGGTATATTTGCCTTACCATTTATATTTTCTCGTCTCCAGCTTAGACTTTTTCACAATGTTTTATACCATGCAGTGACATTAATAGTGTGACGCTCCCAAGATTTGAAAGTCTTATATATATATATATATATATATATATATATATATATATATATATATATATATATATATATATATATATATATATATATATATATATATATATATAGGAAAATGCTATGTGTACACCCCTTTCGGGGTGTACTAGGGGTGTCAACGAGCCGAACACGAGCGAGCTGGGGTCGGCTCGTGTTCGGCTCGTTTAATAAACGAGCCGAACACGAGCTAGCTCGTTTAAATATCGAGCTGAAAAATTCGGCTCGTGTTCGGCTCGTTTATTAACGAGCCGAACACGAGCTGGCTCGTGAACAACAAGTTTAATTTCATTCCTACTATTAGGTGTAAAATTGAAAGAAAATTAAAAAATTAAAATTTTAATCTAACAAATAAAATTCACAAAAAATTGATGGCCTAAAATCTAAATAGTAAAGTTTATATATATATATATATATATATAGAGAGAGAGAGAGCGCGCGCTAGGCTGGAATACTATTAATAGTACCAAGTTATTGGTACTATCAAATTTTTAATCCTTGGATTAAAAAATATGTGGTTGAGATGATAGTGGGCCCCTTCGGTTTAATAGGTGGTTGGAAAACAGTAAAATCTAACGGATGAAAATGATCAAAGAGGTTGATCTAAGGGTAGAAAACTTGATAGTACCAATAATTTGGTACTATTAATAGTATAGTAGCCGGACTATATATATATATATATATATATATATATATATATATATATATATATATATATATATATATATATATATTCGAGCTGTTATCGAGCCGAACACGAGCGAGCTGACCCCAGCTCGTGTTCGGCTCGTTTATTAAACGAGCTGAAAAATTCGGCTCGTGTTCGGCTCGTTTACTAAACGAGCGATTCGATCTCGAGCTCATTTCGAGCCGAACACGAGCTGGCTCGCGAACAGCGAGCTGGATTGCCACCCCTAGGGTGTACATCATACACCCCACCCATCTAAGGGTGGGGGTGTGATGATGGGTCACTTGATGTGACCCGTAAAAAGTATCGCCACCATTAAAATGGTGGAGGTGTATGATGTACACCCCTTCGGGGTGTACAGGTAGCATTGCTCATATATATATATATATATATATATATATATATATATATATATATATATATATATATATATATATATATATATATATATATAGTCCGGCTAGAATACTATCGATAGCACCAAGCAATTGGTGCTATCAAGTTTTCTGCCGTTGGATGAAAAGATATGCGGTTGGGATTATAGTAGTTCCATAAAATTTTTACTATTCAACCAACCATCTAGTAAACCCTAGAGGACCACTATCATCTTAACCACACATTTTTTAATCCAAAGATTAAAAATTTGATAGCACACTTGGTGCTATCTATAGTATTCTAGCCTAATTATATATATATATATATATATATATAATTGAGCTTCTATACTTATAAAAGTATCAAGTTATCTGTGCTTGTGAATTTTTTATCTTTGAATGTAGAAATGTATGGTTAAAATGATGGTGGGCTCTTTGGGTTTAGTGGGTGGTTGGTAGAATAGTATGATCTAAGAGATAGAATTGATCAAAGGGTTAGATCTAACGGTAGAAAATTTACAAGCACAGTAGCAAACTCTCTCTCTCTCTCTCTCTCTCTCTATATATATATATATATATATATATATATAGTCCGGCTACTATACTATTAATAGTACCAAATTATTTGTGCTATCAAGTTTTTTATTCTTAGATCAATTCTTTTGATTATTTAGATCCGTTAGATTTTATTATTTTTTCAATCATTTATTAAATCCAAGCGGCCCACCATCATCTCCATCACATATCTTTTAATTCAAAGATTAAAAATTTAATAGTACTAATAACTTGATACTATTAATAGTATTTCAGTCTAACACACTCTATATATATTATTATTATTATTATTATTATTATTATTATTTTAGAGTAAAATTTATTTTTTTTTCTCTAAAAGAATGAATTTACATGAATAATATACATTAAAAAAAAATTTCTCAATTCTCTTATGTTTTGTGCTACATGTATGTTATTGGATAATGTGAAAAATGTGAGTCTTTGATATGACTAGTATATTAGAATAATAATTTGGGTTTAAATATTTTTAGAGTGTGGTTTGGATTTAATAAGTTATTAGTATTGACATGCTAAGTTGGACGGGTTTGAGATCGGGAGTTGGATGGGCAACAAGCTATGGGTGTAGGGATGTCAATGGCCCCGAATTTTTAAAAATTTGAATTTGAATTTGACGGATTTTAAAAATTCATATCTAAATCCGAATCGATTAAAAATTCAAAATCTGAATTCGAACCCGAAATCTAAACATCTGAATCCAAAATAATTATTATTTTTTCCTTTTACAATATTTCAAAAGATATTATATTAAATTTAAATTTTTAAAATATAAATTTAAATATAATATCATATATTTATATACACATATATTATATAACGTAAAATCAATTTGGGTTCGGATTCGGATTCAGGTTTGGATCGGATACAATTAAAATCTATATCCAAATTCAAATCCGTTGAATTTTTATTTTTTATATCCATATTCGAATTCATATCGTAACATCAAATAAATTCATTCCGTTTGGATTCGGATTCCAATAAAATTTCGGTATCAGTACCCATTGACATCTCTACATGGGTGATTGTTTTTGCCTACCATCTTTTATTCTTTTTTCATGGACTTTGAATTGTATAAGTTGATTATTTTCTTTTTGTGGGCTTTAAATTGTATGGATTTGATTTATTTCTTAGTTGATGTTAATATTTGAGGGTCAATTTATATATAATTTTTCTTTTCTCCTTATTGAGTTGGTTGTGACACCCCAATACTCCCATATCGGATAGGAGTGTGGATATGTTTGGGTATATATAAGATATGGACGCTAGTAATAATAACTGGGCTTAATCATTTTGGACTGTGCTTTGGGTCCAACGAGTTATTATCGCCAGTGGACCGGATCTGTCACTCCCCCAATAGTCCCACATCGGATGTGGATGGAATTGTAATTGAATTTATAAAAGACATGAATACTAGACTCCCCCAATAGTCTCACTCCCCCAATAGTCCCACATCGGATGTGGATAGAATTATAATTGAATTTATAAAAGACATGGACACTAGACTCTCCCAATAGTTCCACATCGGATGTGGATAGAATTGTGGAATTGTAATTAAATTTATAAGAGACATGAACACTAGACTCCCCTAATAGTCCCACATCGAATGTAATTTTTCTCTGAATGGTGATGAAGTCAATCGCGGGAAAAAAAAAATTTAAAAATTAATTGCCAGATTATTTTTCATTCTCTTATGTGTATGTGTTAATGTGAAATATTTTAATAAAGTAAATAAAAAATTTTTAAATTCGCCAAATAATTCTTCTAAATTTTTATTTATCTAACTAACAATGAATGAAAAAAAAAATGAGGAAGGTGGTGAATCGCTTACCGTTTTTATATTATTATTATTATTATTTTTATAAGTTGTGAGGATTTTTGTTATGTTTTTAAGATTTTATGGTAATTATTAAAATAGAATTATTTGACCAAATAAATTGTTTACAAAATTATTTGATCAATTATAAGTTTTTAAAGTGCTAAATTGAAAAAAAAAAAAAAAAACTGCAATTAATGCTAATTTTTAAACAAATTTTAGCTCAATCAAAAATTAATTTCAATCTGAAAATAAGTCATGGTCAAACAAGTGTACTCTTTTTCAGAGTTTAAATGTGGTTTATTGAGCCTATTATTATTATTATTATTATTATTATTATTATTGAGAGAAAAATAGTATGTTATCTATTTCGTTTATTTTTGAAAATAAACTTAGCTGAAAATATGAAGCATTAGTGCCTTCAAACTCGGATCTCGAGTATAAACCAGTAAATATTTTATCACTTGCACTAGGAACAGTTGATTATTGAGCGTATTATTAGATAAACCAAACTTTGGATTCTCAATAATGAGCCCTACATGAGAAGTTTCATTATAGCTTTGCTATAATGGAGTAGACATTGTTGAGGAGTACCTCTTGCCATCAATCACATATGCCACATTAGCAGGCAGAGCATCCTGGAAATATTCTAAGCAGCAGCTGCCAGCTGACAGACAGACTTCACAGACCCCACCCCTGCAGACTGCAGTAAATGCAAAACTTACTCTCACCAACTCAAAAATTGTTACATGGGAATGTAAAATCTTAACTCACTTATCTAAAAATGAAAAGAAATTAATTTTTTTTAATATTACAAAATTAATAAGACTAATAAAAAATTAGTAACTTTTTTATTAAACAAAATGTAAAATTTATATTCTATTTATCTAAGTAATTTTTAATACAGGAGATTACTTAGTCAGTAGTTAAAGAGCAAGAAATTTTTTTTTTCCTTTTTTTTTTCTTTTTTTTTTTGTCTTCCAAATATTACAGGACTTGCTCAAAATGGCATTACTCTCTCTCTCTCTCTCTCTCTCTCTCTATGTATATATATGCTAAATTATAGAAAATCTTTCTATAATATTCCGTTTTTTTATTTTACCCTCCTATCTTAAAAGTTTATATTTTGCCTCATCGTAATTACCGAAATATACATTTATCCCCCGCCGTCATGATTCCGTGAGTGAACCGTTAGTTTTTTTAAAAAATATTATTGGATATACTCAAAATATCCTTTAAAAATAACGAAAAATAAGTCTAAACCCCTTTCTCTTTCCTCTATTACCTTTTCCTTCCAATATAAGGTAATGGCATTTTCGTCAATTTATCTTCTCCGTTAACGTTGTTGCCTCCTAAAGACAATTCAGTAATTACGAGGGGACAAAATGTAGGCTTTTAAAAGACAGGAGGACAAAGTGAAAAAGCGGAATATTACAAAGAAAATTTTTGTAATTTAGCCCCATATATATATATATATAGTTTATAAAGATCTAGACGGGTATATTATTAATAACATCAAGTTATTAATACTATTATTATTATTATTATTTTGATGAAATAATGTACTGTATGAATTTATGGAATTCAATTTTTTTGTTCAATCTTTAGGAATTATCCATGAAACTACAGCTTCACATTCGTCTGCCTCTAATAGAGTAGTGTGAGTGCATTCATCCTGTAATAAAATGAAGGTTGACTTATTACACTCTTAATAAAATATATATCTCTTATTAGTAGGGTGTCAAAATTACAAAAGCATTATTTTTTAAAAAATAACATGCTATTTTTCTCCAAAAAAAAATAAGCAAAAAAATTTAATTTTTTTTTCTTATACTCCCTAAAAAAAAAAGTATAGACTCTATGCTCTCTACTCTAGAATGTACAAAACACAAAAAAATTTATAAACAAATAGAATAGCTCAAAAAATAAATAAAAATTCTACTTGTATATTCCAGAAAAAAAATATATTGATCTTAAACTTTCATTCTAAGAATTATAAAATTCCAAACGGTTGTTAATAAAATACAAAAAAAAATATATAAAGAATAATAACCTTTGGATAAAAAAAATGTAAAATATATATCTTATGTGACCCCAATAATTTCATATTGGATGAAAATAAAATTATTATTGAATATATAAGCGATAATAAACACTAATAATAATAACTAAGCTTTAATATTTTGGGTTGTGATTTGGACCTAACAACTTATTATTGCTAGTGGGTCAGGCTACATTTGGTGTGGCACCCCAATAATTCCACATGGACATGAACACTAGTAATAATAATTGGCTTAAGTATTTTGGACTGTGATTTGAGTCCAACAAGTTATTATTGCTAGTGGGTCGGATCGTTACATTTGGTATCAGAGCTAACCACCAGCCGGAAGTGTGTGACGAGTCTCGACTGAGCCTGGGCTTAAGCATTTTGGGCTGTGGTTTGGGCCTAACGAGTTATTGTTGCTAGTGGGTCGGATCGTTACATTTGGTATCAGAACTAATTACTAACCGGAAGTGTGTGACGAGTCTCGATTGAGCCTGGATCTAGATGACAAGGCTAGCGAGACAAGTCTCACATCGTCTGGTGGTCTGATGATTTTCGATTGTGTGTGTGATTGGACTCAAAATGGAGAAAGTTTGTGACACCCTAATACTCCCACATCGGATGGGAATGAAATTTTAATTGGATATATAAGAGACAATGAATACTAATAATAATAATTAGACTTAAGTATTTTGAACTGTGGTTTGGGCCCAACGAATTATTATTACTAATGGACCGGATCATTACATCTTACTTTGAAGGACGCGTTCGTTTCGAGTTATCTTGCCAAGATTACCGGCAATCCTCTCAATATTATCGAAAAGTGAGTGTAAGATTACACCAAAAATATTACCGAGAATGGGTGGGTACAGACAATCCTGTATGTAAAATTACCTCCTCTATCTCTCGCCCAACGAACACCGCACGCCCTCTCTCGCACCGATCTCTCGTGTGCCTCTTTTTTCAACCGACACCGCGCACCCTCTCTCACATCGATCTCTCGTGTGCCTCTTTCTCCGATGCACATCACCTATTTTTTTTCTCGAGAAAACAATGTGCACTTCTCTCCATTTGATAATGTAATATGATTATTTATTTATTTATTTTTTTATAGTTTAAATTATTTTTGTACTTAATAATTATTTTTCATATTTGGCAATTTTATTTTTATTTCTTATTAATAGAGTTAATTCAATAAGTACGAAGTATATTTTATTATGATTTAGTAAATAAAAAAATTAAATAGGTGGTTTAAATTAATTTTTTACTTAATAATTATTTTTCATATTTGGCAATTTTTTTTTATTTCTTATTAATAGAGTTAATTCAATAAGTACGAAGTATATTTTATTATGATTTAGTAAATAAAAAAATTAAATAGGACCATAAAAAGTAATTTTGAAAAAAATGATATTTTACTATAGAGATTACTGAATTTTATAAACTGAACTAAATATAGTAATACTATATACACTGTAATTTAACATTACATTACTATATTAAACCAAACACAATAATACTATATTAGTAATAATCCGACTCAGAAATTTTAGTTATGCCGATATAATCTGTAATGCTATATAACTTGAACCAAACGTGCCTGAAAATAATATACCGATAGCATTGCTCGGCATAATCTTGTAATGCTATATAACTTGAACCAAACGTGCCTGAAATATACCGGTAGTATTGCTCAAAATAAATAGGGTAAAATTCAAATTAGCCTATTTGGTTGAGCACGTAATCATTCTGCCTTGGAGCAATTTAATTTTTATTTTATCAAAAATAATTTATATAAAATAAAATAATATTTTTTTGAAACCCTAAATTCTAAAAGTAAAAATTTAAAATCATAAGTATAAAAATCAAACGACAGAAAAAAGTATTTTTTTTTTTGAATCCGTAGAATGACAAAATGAAAATAAGTAAAACAACGGGAGCAATTTGAAGTTTAGCAGGGCAAATATCGCACTTTTTAAACGTGACTTAGAGAGTGTTTGGTTGATTGTTAAATCGTAAAAAATAATTTTCGATAGATATAAAAATTTGGTGAAAAAAATATTTTATGTTATGTAATGTTTGATTTGTAGAAAAAAAAATTATCAATATTTATTTGATTGAAATAAAAAATATATATATATTTATTTAGTTTAATAAAAAAAATAAAAATTCAGTGCTTAAATTTTTATTTTTCATCGATTTTTAATAAAAAAATAAAAATATACTATTTTTTAAAATTTTTATAAAATAATTTTTTTTTTTAAAAAATAATAATTAAATAAGCATAAAAAATAATTTTTACGGTAATTCATGCCCAACCAAATAGGAATATCAACGGATCGAATTCGGAACGAATTTTTAAAAATCTGGATCCGAACCCGAATCCTAACCAACTATCAAATCCGAATTCGAACCGACGGATTTTAAAAATCAATATCCAAATTCTAAAAAATTCAAAATCCGATTCCGAATTCGAATCCGAAAATTCAAATCCGAAATAATTAAATTTTTTTCTTTACAATATTTTAAAATATATTATATTAAATTTAAAATTTTTAAATATAAATTTAAATATAATATCAAATATTTATATACACATATATTATATAATGTAAAATTAATTCGGATTCGTGTTAAAATTTGAATAAAATTAAAACTTATATCTAAATTCAAATTCTTCAAATTTAAATTTTTTATATTTATATTTAAATTTATATCCGTTTAATATCAAATAAATTTATTTTATTCGATTTTGAATTCGAATAAAATTATAATTATCGGTACCCATCGACATCCTAGGACCCAACTCACTTTAATATTAGAGGTGGAGAGAGGAAAAAAAAAAAAAGGAGGGGTCGGAGATGGCCCAATATAATCCCCATCCCCATCCCCATCCCAAAATCCCCAAAATCCCAAGACCATGGAGTCCGAGACCACTCACCTCGAGAACAGCAACAGCAGCAGCAGCAACGGCGACAACAATGGCGCCTCCTCTTCTTCCTCGTCCCACCCTCTCCTCCACGTCGTCGCCATTCCCTTCCCCGGGCGCGGCCACATCCACCCCATGCTCGCCCTCGCCCGCCGCCTCGCCTCCCGCGGCCTCCTCGTCACCCTCCTCCTCACCCCGGAGTGGCTCCACCTCCTCTCCACGCCGACAACAAACCCTAACCCTAATTCCGCCTCCTCCTCCGTTAATGGCGACGAGGGGCTCCTCCGGCTCCGCGCCATCCCGGGCGCGGCGCTGCCCCCGGAGCGGTCGCGGGGCGCGGCGTACGCGGCGTTCGCTCGCGCCGTGCTCACCGACATGGCGGCTCCGGCGGAGGCGGCGGTGGCGGTCGCCGGCCCCGCCGTGGATTTCGTCGTCGCCGACGCGCTCCTCCCCTGGGCGCCGGCGATCGCGCGGCGGAGGGGCGTCCCCGCCGCCGCTCTCTTCCCCCAGAGCGCGGCGGTGCTCCGCGCCCTCCTCGCTCTCGGAGATGGAACGGAGGAATTGTGTAAGTTCCCACTTATTGCTACTGCTATACTACTCATAACATTAAGAAAAAAAAAAAAAAAAAAAAAAATCACACTACTCATTTTTCACTTTATTTTTTTTTTTATTTTTTTTTTACGTTTCCAATAATTAATGTCAGAGTTTTTTATATTTTTAATAATTTTTATATTTAAAAAATTATATATATACTTTTTTTTTAATTTATACTGAAAATATTTTTTAAAATAAAATAAATATTTTAAAAAGTTATATTTCTTTCTCGGTTAATTTGGTTATATATTCTATCCTTTTTTATTGATGTTATAATTTTTTAAAAATATTATTTAAATTTTTAGAGTAAAATATAAGTTTTTAAAAATTAAATAAAAAAATTGAAAGAGTAGGTATCTAGAGAGAGATTTTTTATATTTTAATCATATTTAATTTAAAAATAAATTAAAAATTTAATTATTTTATATTTTTAGTCATATATATTAAAAATAATAAAATAAATAAAACGAGCAGCATTCTTTTTTTTTTTAAAAAAAAAATATCAAAATGAATTGATCATTATTTATTATTATTATTATTATTATTTTTTGCTCTTGCTGTGTTATTCCATATAAAATAGACTAAACAAAATAACTGGACTACAGTATTTTGAATAAATTTTTTTTTTAGATTTGTATCTTATATTCTTATTTGGTGGTAAGTGGTAAAGAATTTGATAGTTGATATTCGAGATTTCGAATTTGAAGTATAGTTAACTTCATATTTCTAGTTAAAAAAAAAAATTGTATTGCTCGTGAGAAACTAGCATAGGTATTCTTTAAGATAGCGTTTGGATTGGGTACAAAGGGACCTTTGTACCCAAACAAAAACAGAATAGGAGGGAAATGGGATATCCCCCAAACGAAGTTAAACCCAGTTTGGAGGAGAGATATTCCCTTCCCCCCACCCCTCGAACTGCTTTCTGCCTTGGGAAGAGACATTTTTTTTTTTTTTTTCTTTTTTTTTTTTTTCCCTTTCTTTTATGTTTTTTTTTATTTTTTTTTAATTAGAAAGTTTAAATTTTAAAAAAATATTTAAATTATAAATTTTAATTTTTTATATTTTATATTTTAATAAATCATAAGTATAAATTTTTATTTTTATTTTAAAACATAATATTAATTTTAAAATTGTAAAATTTATATAATTTTTTTATAATTTTTTTAAATTTAAAAATTAAAATTTTTACTCCCACTTAAAATTTAAAAATTACTTTTTTTTTCCCACTTAAAATTTTTATAAAAATTAAAATTAATAAATATTAAAATTTGAATAAATTTTGAAATATTAATTTAAAAAAAAAATTAAAAAGAAAAAAATATTTTAATCTTTTAACACAAAAGTCAACTCTCTATTGCTCTTATTCTTCAATCATTACCGAACATTTTTTTTTTTATATCTGGTATAAGCCTAATTTCCAACCAAACACAATTTCATATTATACCTAATTTATACCTAACTTTATACTTATCCCTGGTATAACTCATTCTCTTTTATCCTCAATCCAAACGATACCTAAAACAACATAATTGACCTCGACTCATCACGGACTGAAGTCAATTACAAATAATAATAATAATAATAATAATAATAAAATATTACAGAAAATTTTGTTTTTCGGATAGGGTTGCCACCTTTCTCATCCAAATATATTTGATTGTTATATTAATTTTTTTTATTTAATTTGCGTATTTAAAATGTAATGAAAAGTGATTAGTTTAGTTTTATTTATTTTTATTTTTATTTTTTTTATTTTTTTTATTTTTTTTTTAGCTAAGTTTGTATATTTGAAAGCTATAAAAATTAGTTAGGTGAGTGTTGGTATCTCTTTTTCTTTAAAATTTATGTACGAAAAAAAATAATTTAATTGTTTTAAATATATTTTTAAACTATATAGAGATACAATTATATTATAATTTATTATTCATCAAGTTATTTAAGAGACAGAATAGAGAGTTATATCTTTTATATCATTAACTTTTTGTTGAACAAATAATAAAATTGGAGGAGCTTCACTTTCGCAGCTACAGAAATAAATAAACGACGAAAACTCTACTTCAACCGAAAGTTCACTTTAACCTAAAAAGTTTCACCTTCGGTGGAACAAATATGTCCTTACTTTACCGCTCAATTTGAAGCGCGCAGAAGCAGATTTTGAATTGATTTTTGGCAGATCTTAGATTACAATCCTTGGATTAAGTGTTGTAATCTTACTAGTAACATTTCTCTTTTATGTATTCATTTATTTTTTTACTTTTGTGTCTTGCTTAATTCTCATGACACTATAATAAAATTATACTATAGCGACATTTTTAAGTATTTTTAAAATCTAAAAAAAGTATCGCTGGCAAAAATACCGACACTTGTGGTTAGTGTTGCTATATGTGCCGTCGCTAGGGTGTATTGCGATAATTTTTATAATGTGTTCCAAAAATATATCGCTATAATCTAATTTTGAATATAGATGGAACATAGATAGGACACTTATATAAAAGTGTCACAAATATGTGTCCCTATAACATAATTTTGTTGTAGTGTGATGATATAGGAGTGTGAGCTAATTAGTGGTGTCAGCATGCATGCATGTGTTGAAAACAGGTGAGGAAGGGAAGAAGGAGGTGGTGCAAGAAGCACTGGAGTACAACCCCAGGGGCTCATCCCCTCACCTCCCAGACTTCACCACCCTGTGCTTTGGCCAAAGCATGCACACCACATTCCTCAAGGTCATCTCATGGCTCCCCAGTGCCCACTCCATCCTCTTCAACTCCCTCCATGAGCTTGAGCCCAATGCCCTAGCCACCCTCTCCTCCAAACTCCCCATCCCACTCCATCCCATTGCCCCCTCCATCCCCCACCTCACCACCAGCAATTGTGAGGCATCCCCACAACCACACTACTTCCAATGGCTCAACTCCCACCCCACAAACTCCATCCTCTATGTCTCACTGGGCAGCTTCCTCCCTCTCTCAAAGCAAGAGGTCAAGGAGCTTGCCCTAGGGCTCAAGTTGAGTGGCCACCCTTTCCTGTGGTCCATGCACATGGAGGAGGAAGATGTTGTTGTGGTGGGAGAGAAGGGGATGGTGGTGCCGTGGTGCGAGCAGTCGAGAGTTCTTTGCCACCCTTCGGTCGGGGGGTTCTTGACGCACTGCGGGTGGAACTCGACGCTTGAGGGGCTCTACGCGGGCGTGCCGATGCTCACTTATCCTCTGGTGTGGGATCAATACCCTAACAGCAAGATGGTGGTGGATGAGTGGGGAGTTGGCTTGAGGCTGAAAGAAGAAGAAGAAGAAGATGATGATGATGATGATGATGGTGGTGGTTGTGTTAGGGGGGAGGTGGTAGCTAAGCTTGTGAAGAAGGTGATGGACTTGGATGATGGTGAGAGCAAGGAGATGAGGAGGAGAGCAAGGGAGCTCAAGGAGATGTGCCATAGGGCATTGGAGGAGGAGAAGGGCCCTTCAATGAGGAGCATTGATGCTTTTGTAAATGATATTGTAATGCATTCTTGTAAGGGTAGCAAAGGATCATAGTATGACAAATTAAGTAGTCAAATTTAAGATGATTTTTTTTTTTTTTTTTTTTAAAAAAAAAAAGTTGGTGAGGATTGATCACTTGGAAAATAACATATACAACTGAAGGAGATGATAGGCAAGTGCAAATAATGAATGATTTAGGGATGTTTGGATTCTAGTGCAGTGCTGTTTGAGTTTTTCTGACATTTTGATATAATTTATACAATCTCAAAGTTAAACATAATTACTTTGTTTGTTTGTTTCTGTGTAATTTAATGCTGGTGTGATTAGTTTGTTTAATTTTATTATTTGTTTTGATATAAGTGAATGATAAATTTATTCTCACAAAATTTAACATATTAAATCATTAAAAATTTTGTTACTATTTAAAGGTAATTCTAATTCATGGTAAAATTTATGTTTTAATATTTAATAAATTTTTTTAAAAAAAAATTGAGTGGGGTGGAACTTGAGTTCTATATTCTAGAAAGAAAAGTCAAGAATAAATAAAATGGAAGTCTAATGTAACTTGAGTTATATATTGGTTGTGAATTTGATTTGTGCATTCTGAATTACCATAAATTAAGACTGTAATTCACAATAAATCTAACGACAAGAGACCCACCTGTTAGGGACTTAAAAAATTTTAGTCTAAATTTCTAGCCCAAACCGAAGTGGGCTTGTCAAGGTGGCCCAACATCATTTGTGGGAGGCGAAGAGATATTGGGGAGGTGAAGAGACTTACAACCACCACCATTAATGTCAAGAAAATGCCAAGAGTCATGGATTATAAATATAGGCTTAGAGGGTGAGTTGTGCATAAGCCTATAAATAGAAAAATTGACTAAGGTCAATTCAACAAGAGAGAGTTGTATCTTGTAGTGTTATTTTTCTAAGTAAAGAGAGTAGTTAGTTTTTCTGCGGAACCACTACTCCTTTTTCTTTTCTCTACTTTTACATTTAGTCGTAAGGCGCGAAGGTCCGGACTAGCAAATAAAGAGCAAGGCTTGTCCTCTTCGAGCAGGAAGACGAGTGCCACACGAATTTTTGCTAGGCGAAAAGCTTAAGTCCGTGACACACCGCTGCTATTACAATCGATACCGGCAGCGAGAGTGTTAAAATTCACATGAATTTTCTTTTGTCATTTTTCCTATTTGAATTGAACAAATGAGGAGTTACATTCACTACACAAATCCAACAAATTAGGGTTAGTAAATAAATAATTGCAAAAACTGTGCAATCCACTACAATCTTACTGCCATCATTAAAAAAAAAAATTACTCAGATTTGAAGAGAAGCAATGAACATGACCAACCACTGAAAACCTTTCATTAGAACATCAAATCCACTGAAAAACAATTCGAATTCAAATCCGCGTAAAAATCCAGAATATGTTATCAATCTCACATCTCTCTACACTCCTAGAACAAGCTCCTTGCTCTCAAAGAAGAAAAACAAACACAACTGATGCAATTACCTAACAACAAGGCGAATAAAATGGTGCCTTGATGCAGCTCACCACTTAAAACAAGGGAGAAAAAAATACGAAAAAAAAAAAGAAAAGACACATATTCTACTCTCAACTTTCCTAAAAGAAATGAAAAATTAAAATTAAAATCAAACATTAATTCTCACACTATGATAAAAATCAAATCAAATCAAATCAAATCGAGCTCACCCTGTAGTCCTGTCACCTGGCCCAGCAAGCATGATCTGGTATTAACCAAAAAGAAAAGAGATGTTTAGTTATGGCTTCAGTATGATATTATGAGATCTCTTGAACAAGCTCGCAGTTTAAAACATACATACGAGACCGAGAACAGTATTACCGCACGTGGAATTTAGCTAAAAAAGAGTTCTTATTTTGAGCTTTGGATTCTTATATTGCTAAATACAATGATAATTCGATAAAATCTAGCTGTTCTGAACACTTTCGTTGATTATTATTATCAGTTGATAGCTAATCGACCTGTACTTCAAAAAGCCCTATAGTCGAAAGCAGTGCTTACATTACAATCAATGGCGAACCTCCGAGCAAGCGTGATCGCTGCATTCCGCTCCCTCACCGACTCGAAGGCTAAGGTGAAGTGAAGGCCCTTCTTAGGCCGCCAGAAGAGCGTCTGAGCTACAGCATTTCCACCGCCTCGAACACCACATAGCTGAAGATTAGCCATAGGAGATGATTAAGTCAGATCTTTTTTCCTCTTTTTTTTTTTTTTTAATCCGATCTTCTAACAAAGGAGTGTTCTATCTCCACTCTATACAAACCTATTAGCATGATCTTTTTCTTGACACAAGTTCCTGTTTGGTTTCATGCAAATTCTGGAAAACAATTTTCAAGGGAAAAAGACTGTCCAAGAAAACGAATATGAAATATGATTTTTCGGGCATCATTGTGGGGTTGAAATATAATTTTTGGGGCTCTTTTACATGGAAAGAAAGTACCAGAAGTTTCAGGAAGGCGTCTCAGTTCTTCAAATAACTGTATTAACCATGTTATAAAAATTAATGCTTGTATATATTAAAGTAAAACCGTAAAACAACAGGATAAGAGATCGAAACATATCCTGGGAGAAATGAAATAATAATTTCATGACACACTCAAGAGAGACAAATTTACCAGCACTGTTGTAAATTTTGCCAAGGAAAATGCTAGGACATGCTAAAAAAGGGATTCAAATGATTTGTAATGAGTAGAGATATCAACTATAGTAAGGCCATGAAACTTTATTTCCACCAATTTGATAATAATCGTTGCTGATATCGTGCGAATGTTAAAATTGATATAATATGCGTAGAGAATGAAGGAACTTGAAAATGTAAAGACGAGGCAATGTCGACTCGGTATAAAGGACAAAGCAGAGAGATTCAATGGTACTTTAAGATGAATAAACAAATGCATGAGACTCATTCATGTAATGCGGTAGAGGAATGGAAAGCACGAGTAGAAAAACAAAAAAGGTTGAAACATAAAGAGATTCGTAAGTTAAGCCTTTGTGATGAACATAACTAGCTCTTCACAAAGCAGGTTTTTCGCAAGGATTTAAGTGCCGTGGCACGGGGTCGCGCCGAAAACTTGCCGGCACGGTACGGCACGGTGCGTGCCGATCTGTGCCGATGAGTACCGGTCAGAAAAAATACATGCGTGCCGACACATAATGGCATGAAATATTTATTTTCTTTGGCAACAAAATTTTTTAATTGCTTATTATATATTTTTATCAAATATTTTGAACTTTATTGAGAAAATTACTTAGTAAATTTAAGAAAAAAAGATTTTGAACTGTGCCATCGGCACGAGGGTTGTATCGTGCCGGTATCTTGTTGGCACGGTACGGCACAATGGATACGGTCCGTGCCGATGGATACTTAAATCCTTGGTTTTTAGCAAGGATTTAAGTGTCGTGGCACGGGGTCGTGCCGAAAACTTGCCGGCACGGTACGGCATGGTGCGTGCCGATCTGTGCCGATGAGTACCAGTCAGAAAAAATACATGCGTGCAGACACATAATGGCATGAAATATTTATTTTCTTTGGCAACAAAATTTTTTAATTGCTTATTATATATCTTTATCAAATATTTTGAACTTTATTGAGAAAATTACTTAGTAAATTTAAGAAAAAAGGGTTTTGAACTGTGCCATCGGCACGAGGGTTGTATCGTGCCGGTATCTTATTGGCACGGTACGGCACGGTGGATACGGTCCATGCCGATGGATACTTAAATCCTTGGTTTTTAGTCATCCTCATAAAACTGCAGACCGCAATGATTTTGTATCAGAAGAAAGGGTAATAATACCTGCATCGATGAGGAATAGAATTCCTTTGCAACAACCGCCTTTCCTCTACTAAGTTTCATTCTTAGTCTCCCGATATTAAGGACGTGAATTGAATCTCCATCACAATCATTCCCATTCTCTTGAACAACAACAACCTGCAATAGAAGGTACGATAATTAAAACATTGCCCCCAAAAAATTATAGCATAATAATTTTGAGATGATCATTCCCTCGGGCACATAGTGGATGGAGTTAATACATTATCATAAAACCACTTGCTACATTCTTTTTTTTCTTTTACCACAGTCCCTGCTTTTACGAGAATCATCATTCCAAGAGCAATATGTTATAATGACAACGAAATCATATGACATACTTTCCAATCAAGTGACGGAAAAAGAGGAAGAAAGCATACATTGAACTCAGTTTCAGGTTTCCGAACAAGTTCTTCTACGTAACTTCCCAACCCTGCGGCTGTTTGCAAGCCAAAGTCACTACGGGTTTTGGTAAAATGACAATAAAAAAAAAAAGATTACACCGACAAAAAAGAGGAAACTTACCAGGATCTATTGGGCCAGCAGTCTTCACTGTTACACTTTCATCACCGGAAGTTATTTCAGCCTGCAGGAATCGCCCAACATCAAACGGCTCTGGAGCATACACTGGTTTAGTAGCTCCTGAAACATTAATTGGTTAACAAATCATTTAATACAATAAATTTGGTATATACACAAAACAATCATATCAATTGAAGTTGGACTATCAGATGATATTTGTGTCAGAAAAACCAGTAAGTGAAATTCCCATCCCCGACGAAGCAAGAAAGCAAGTGGATAGATGAGAAAAATGGCAAAGAGGAAAGAAATGAAAGCTGAAAATGATCTAAAATAGCAAAAAGAGACAACCCAAATGATTTGTTTTGTTCGATTCCACTTGCTCACATTTTGAAACGGTGAAGGGAAAAGGTATCATCAACCCAATCAAGATCAAAAAAATGAGTCTCTTAAATCATGGTGAAAGGCCTAAGAGCAGAGTTTTCCAAAACAGTGGAGACTAATAAATTACTAAAGACATTAAAAAAAAGGCTAAATTACAGAAAACCCCCCTGTCATATCCCGCTTTTTCACTTTACCCCCTGTCATTTAAAAGTCGACAACCTGCCCCCTCGTAATTACCGAATTGTGCAATAACCCCCCGCCGTCAGTTGACCGTCAGTTTTTTTGAAAATATATTTTCATATACCCAAAATACCCTTGGGAAATATTTCCTAAAAAAAAAAAAAAAAAAAAAAAAAAAAAAAAAAACGACTTCGAAAAGAAAAAAAAGACTTCGAAAAAAAAAAAAAAGATTTCGAAAAAAAAAAGAAAAAGGAAGGGCATTTTCGTCAATTTACCATTTCTGTCAACGTCGTTGCCCCCTAAAGACAATTCGGTAATTACGAGGGGGCAGGTTGTCGACTTTTAAATGACAGGGGGTAAAGTGGAAAAGCGGGATATGACAGGGGGGTTTTCTGTAATTTAGCCTAAAAAAAATAATCAAATTAATTCAGATCATTAAGAGTTGATGTATAAAAATGACAAACGAATGAACATGGCTTATCTACCTGAAATTAACTCTTTCTTGCTTCCCACAGGCTGTATACGGTACCATTGGATTAAACAATCAGATATGTCTGGAGCGTTATTAGTCCGGCGAATAATAAGCAAGCATGAGCCTAAACTTTCGAGACCCTCCAACTCATACATGCAATCCTTGTTCTCTTTGAGAATCTTGTGCATTGCGAGCTGCGGAAAGGAAAAGTGAATAAGATTTACAAAGATAATTCTTTGTAACAAAAGCATGCCATTTTAAAATAAATTTTGAGGAAAACAGAATATCAAAGATTAAATGTAGAAAAGTGGAAAAAGGTAAAGCGAGATTTTGGGCAGAGTATACCTCTTTGCGAAGCTGGACGGAAAGTGAAGCCTTCTCAGCAAACTGAATCCGTAGTATTTGAATCTCATTTTCCATGTCCATCACCTGTAAAGGTGTTCCACTATCAAATTCAGAAAAAAAAAAACATGATCACCTAAGCACATCTGAAATCAAACTTGAAGTGTTACTAATATTTCAAAAACAAAATAAATTAATTAATTTCTCAAATTAAGCAAGTACAACTCCAGATATGCATGTCCAAGAATGGTCTGAGAAAGAGAGACAAATTTTTCTGAAAATAACCACCTAAAGCGACAGGATGATTTTTGTATATAGAAGTATTCTTCTAAGAGTTATAAAACCCTACCTTGCTGCGATAATGAAGCATTTTGATTCTTCGGGCCGCCTGAACTTCTGTCCTGAGTTCTTGCACATCCTTTGAAATCACATAGAGATATAATTCACATAGATAAGGCCATGGCCATACAATTCAACGAAAAGAGAGCTTCAGCTTCACTACTAGCTATCAAAATTTGATGCGGAATGGCACTGATTATTCAGAATCAATAGAAACATTATAAAGTATATTGTTGACTGTTGAAAAGCAAAACAAAAAAGAGAGTTCTCATAATATATTAAAGTTAATAATGTCAGGCATAATTTCATTTGATCAGCATGGCAAGCTACTATTATAGGTCAAATTATTAAGAACACCATGAACTAAGCCCATTAGTTAATTAACAGTGGCCTAGTAGTATCTCAATGATTGAGGGCAAATAAGAACCAAACTAATAGAAAATGCAGTAAAAAGAAGATGCCGTAATAACAATAATTTTGATAAGCTTTTTGTAAGATATGCGTTTATATTTTACTACACAGAGGTTATACTATGTTCTATTGCAATTAGGCTATATAAACAAATTAGTCAGTTTCCTTATACTAGTTAATAAAATATTATTAGTTTTATTTGTCTATCAGATACGAATATAGATGTTGTATTTGAAAACCGCCTTATATTGTAAAACCTGTTTGGCCGGGCCAGCTCATCCGGACCAAACAAGGCCATTGCGATCTATATGCTGGTGAACTAAATTACTGAACCGAGATAACAGTCCATTTCTTTGATCTCGTTCTTGCTTCTTAGTCTTTAGTTGAATTTAGCAAGTTAGGAATCTTAGTTATATTTCTGCGATTATGAAATTCAAATTTCAATAGCAACAACAAGAAAATTGGAAAGAGAAATAATGCTTCTAAAATGAAAATCATTCCCATACTAAATGTACAGAACATTAAGAGCAGTTCTATGCAAGATTTTGAAGGAATATAATGTAGAGAATGTACACTAGCACCTTAATTGTTATCAAACAGATGGATGAGAATATAGTAATAAATAGTAGTTTGAAAGCAATTATATAACATCGTAAGTCGACACTTCTTTGGCACCTGCTTCTCTGCTCTTTGAGATAATTCTTCGTGCTCATGAAGGGCTTGTTGTACTCTTTGCACTGCTGCTCTAGCACATTCAATCTCAATACGGGCATTAACTCTTTCTTCGTCAACAATTCTTTTGGCATCTTCAGAAGCCTAAAAGCAAAGAGTAAGAGAGGAAAAATGAAAACTCCTGCAGTCATAGCTTGCAAACGAATCAATATGAATATAATAGCTTGAGCATGAACATGGTCATAAGTTCTTGCTCAGTTTAGATGTTTGCCTTTATCAACTGGTCGAGAAAGGTTTTTAGAACTTGTACAAGATGTTCTTGATTGCATAGCCTATTACCGCAGGATTTCTTATTTTCTTTTGAGATCATGTGGCTTGCATATAAAAATGCTTCGCTTGTACATTGCTCCATTGTATTTGGCAATGCATCACAATGAAATAGCACTAACTCATTGCAAAGTTGTTTAGAAATCATGTCCAACTCTGACTTGGGCTTCCCAGATTTAAATGCTAGGCTTCTAGGCACAACCAAAAACTCCAGATATTTTCATTTACCAAATGCCTAGATCTTCTCGAGGGGAAATCTATTCTTCGAGCCGAGCCAAATAGCCATTATGTCCAGCTGCAGCTCTTGGTAGCAGTTTTTACACAGTATACTCGACTTACGTGCTCAATTGTTTTATCCTAACCTTCGAATATGCTCTAAAGAGTCCTACCACTTACCTCAAGCAATTAGACTTCCTAATATACTCCTATTGACCAGTTGCTCATTTACGAGTTGACTCTACTGTAACCAAACACCCATCAGTGCTTCCTCCGACGGCTCTATAAAAGAACACTTCTTTAAAGCACCGGAAGGGACAGACAAGCCCCAAAGCAGAGAAAGCATACAGCAAGATGTGCTTCCATAAGCTTTCATAATTACATTTTATTGGTGTACAAAAATAAGCTGATGGTTCTAGTAAACCAAAACTAGAATTTTTTTTTATCTACTTGGCTTCAATTTCCTTTTACAGCACAAAAATTGAAGATCTAGATTTTGTAGGAGCTAAACTTTTCTATCATCATCCATAGATCCTTTACCATACTTAATTGGAATAGTAAATCCAATCCAAAAAGTTATGCGTCGCGACTCCATATCCACGATACAGTTTTTTGATGCAATTTCTAATTGGACTTTTGATACAAATCGTGAGAACGTCTATTTTCCTCTAATATCCTATTGAGACGAAGGATTAAACCATTCTAAGAAAAAAAGTATTTGATCAGAGTTCGAAAGGGAAAAAAAAAAAACAAAAACTGAGGGACCGCTTATCTATTTAAGTTGCTAATAGAGAGAATCACACAATGTATACAACTTTCTTAAAAATCGTGTGTTGACTACAGCAAGAGATTTCTCTTGAATCTAGAACTTAGCCCAAGAGAACAATTGGGAGAGGAAAGGGTCCAAGAACACGGTCAAGATGGTATCATAGATGTTGCAAGTGCTTCAAATTGTGGATTCTTAATTATCAATTTCCCCACCTTTATTGTCTGGGTTCCGTCATCACCACTCATAACATGCCGCATGGCTTTCTAAAGGTGGGCTACTAATCTTGTTCCTGTGTCTTCTCCTAATAGATCAAACTTTTAGTCTAAGGATTATCATATGATCTCGCCTACGTCATTGGCGTTATATAAAACCTTATACTATTGATAGAAAAGCACGAGCCACGTGTTATTGGGTGTTTTCCATTTTCAAGTTTCTTGCGAAACTCTGTTGAGAAAATGGCAATAGACAGTCGAATAAGGCTAGGATTTTGCATTAAAACACAAGGAAGTAACACATAAATTATCTTTCATAGTGAAAGGAAATATTAGAAAAGTTGTAGTCTACAACATCAATTAGAACATGTGGGGCTCAAAGCCAAAATTGCATGCTGGATGAACAGAACTGTCGTTACATATGTTATACACACGCTTTAATTACATATACTTGCAATTGTATGAGAAGTAACTTTCCACAATACCAGTTTAAGAGAGGTTGCTAACTTTTTCACTTCTGCTTTCTGCTGAAGCAACTCTCCTTCTCTTTGAGGCAGCAGAACTGCTAATTTCTCCGCCTAAGACAAGAGTAATGATGTCAATATAAACTATGCATTTTTAAAAGCACGTAAAATTGGCGCTTGGCTCTAACACAATACAAACTAAAAAACAGGTGCATCTAGTAAAAGAAGTTAAAGGGTCTTTTGAACTAAAGTAGGTCATAAAAACTCTTTTGAAATAGGTGCATAATTGATGGTTTAACCTCCTTATTTCAAAGTCATAAAACTAAAGTAGGCACCACACAACTCCAGACTATCCAATAACTTAATAACTATTGCTGATGTATTATTCGTCAGCCTACTTTCCGTGTTTGTACAGCTGACGATAATGATAAATGATAATGCAGTATTTTTTTTCCCTTTTACAACATATATATGTGTAAGAAAATTTGACTGAATACAATTACAAAATTAGGTCATAAAATATCTCGAAGCATAAGTGCATGCCTCTGCGACTAACACAAAAAACGGAAGTTGACTCAATTGCAACACCACGCAGCTCAAGAAGATGCAATTTGTGAGAGGCAAATCTATGCACGAGGTGAAACACCATAAGAACATATGCAATATTGACGAGAAACAGAAACGAACCATAGATATAGAAGACTCAACTTCATCCCTATTTTTGCTAACCACACGTCCTCTCAGCGACTCCATTACATCCCTTAGTTTATCCACAAGTGCATCTCTTTCCAACAAAGCCACCTGACCCCATTTAACCTGAGATTCCAAACAATCTAAGTTAACATACGACAAGTGAACGACACTCCTGAAATAAACAAGTTACTGAGTAAGCATCTGTAAACTCCGATATATATATATATATATATATATATATATATATATAGGGCATTAAACCTCATTAGACAACAAAGTGGCAGTATATAGGCCCTTCTCAAACTTTTTAGCAAGCTCACGAACAGAAAGACGCTGGCGACGATCCAGCAGGTCGGCGGTCTCCTTGGCAACAATCTCTTTAAGAGATGGCACTTCTGGGCCTCCGTTGGGCTCGATTACAATATTTTTCGTCCCAATCTTGTAGTTTGGGAATCTATTCATAAGGAAATTGGTATGCAGCGGCACAGATCGAAATGCCTCATTATGCAGTTTGTCTCCGTAATCACGAGCCACCCTCGTCATCTACCGAGTCCTCGCGACTCTGTTTTCCATCGAAAAACACCATAACTTAACAGCAATAAACCGAAAAATGATGAACGAAGAGAGTATATCACAAATAAGCTACTTTGGCCTCACGGGAGCTTCTGCAAAAATGCTATTTAACTAGCGTTAATCAAGGGCAAAATAATAACCTTTTCATTCAAATGCCCTTATCAGCTGCTCCGTGATGTAGTTAAAAGCAAAAGTTTCAAATTCGAACTTCTGCTTGAAGCTAATGCGAGCTTCCCTCCATAGCCAGAAGTTTCAGACCTTTTTCTTACCAAAAGCTCAGTTTCTGCATGTCAAGTGGAAAAATTATTCCAAAAGCAGAACCAAACAAACAATAATTTTTTTTTAAAAAAAAAAAATCAACAAAAGGGACAGCCATTACATAAATTCAAGAAACAAATTTCACAAAAATGCCAATAAACAACAAAAAAAGATTGAAAAATTAAGCTACAGAACCCTGAAAATTGAACCATTTAGAAACACTAATCACTCAAAACCAGATAAAAATCTACAATAACAATAAAATAAACAATAATAACAGCATCACACACTCACATCAATTCACAAACTATTTTTACCAATTGATTGGAGATTGTAACACCCACTAAATCAAATCTCTCTACAGATCAATCAAAGCCAACACCGAACTTTAACCCTAATTTGCCGCAGCACAAGAAAGAGATCAAGGAGACATCAAAATTTGCAGCGAAATCAACACCATTCGAGACAAAATCTACCTCAAACGAAGCCGAGTCACAGATCCCTAGCTCATGAATCGTCCGAATCCAACTCAAAACCCTAGTTTTCTGGCTCTTCGGTCGATTTAACAGCGCCGCAAATTCGATCACAATGCACAAAATTTGGGGCTCTCTTAACTCTTTCCCCTCTCTCTCTCTCTCTCTCTCTCTCTATTATTATTACTAACCCCGCTTTTTTAGGGGTAAAATGTATTGTTAGTCCCTGCACTATCCCTATATTACAATTTAGTTCTCCTTTTTTTCCAGTTAAGTCCCTTATTAGTCCTTAAACAAAAAAAAAAAGAATAAAAAAAGAGAGAAATATTTATTAAATACTACATTTATGATAAAAGTATGAACACTTTATGCTGTAATGTCAGGGACTAAAGTGCAAAAGTGTTCAAAAGTGTAGGGACCAATACGCACAATAAGAATAGCACAGGGACTGATTATACAACATACAACGCCTTTTTTGCTTCTTTTTTTTTCTTTTTTTTTTTTGATTAATTAATCCACTGATCGAGCGGGATGGTGCTTTAAATGCTGCGCTACTTTTCCGCGAGTGACAACTGGAAGATCCCCTACAATTCTAGTCGTATGAATAATAATACAACAGGAAAACGTGTCAGTATCTCATTGGCTGTAGTATTCTATTGGCCAGTAAAACAACGCCATGTGTGAGGTTGAAGGGTTTTAGGTGGGGCCCAACGATCGGAGAGGCACTTCCGTTGTCCGTGGACCTAAAACACGCCAACAACTCCGATTTCGTTTACTACATGACCGCCACGTGGCAGTAATCTATTGGGTAGTTGAGTTCATCGTTGTCGCCCATTTAATACACGCGAACCAATCGTTTTTGGACGCGTACCGTAGTTGTACGAAATTTTTTGTAACCTCGGTTGTAGAGGATCAATGCACTCTAGGCTCTATCTATTTATTTTTAAAATTTTAATTTAGTGGTTAATTTTTTATACTCGTAAATATATGAAATAGCAAATATATCTCTATAAAATTTAATTTTTTATATTTATTTTTAAAAAAATTTTAAATTAGTCATATATGTCCCTCTCTCAGTCTCTCTTAACAAAATATAAGTGAAATGTCAATTTTGTCCTTACTAATATATTTTTTAAAAAATATCGTATAATATTTAAAAAAGTAAAATAATAAATTTATCTCATTCACTAACCAAAGTTAACTATTTAATCTATTATTAACTATATATATATATATATATATATATATATATATATATATATATATATATATATATATATATATATATATATATATATAATATATATATATATATAATTTGTGAAAAGATAAAATATGAAAAATTAAATTTTAGAGAAATTTATATGGAGCTCTATAAAATTAATCTTTAATTTTATTTTAAAATTTAAGTATAGTTTAATTTTAAAATTTAAATATATTATTTATATTTACAAACTTAATTAATGTATTTTATGTAATATTGTTGGTTGATTTAAATTAAATAAATTAAAATATTAGATAATAAATTTTTTTTAAAAAATAAGTAGTTGATTAGATAAGTAATATACATTTTTTTTCTGAAAACCATGGACCCGGTTCTCGGATGACGTGGTGGACCAGGTCCACGGAAGCACCAGCGCGCTTTGTTAGTTGCAGTAGTTATAAAACGCGTGAATTTTCACTTGAGTTTGTACAGCTGTCATGTGGTGGTCCCCGACCCCCATCAGCTGTCCGATCTTAATCGGACGGTGGGATTTGAATCTGGGCACGCTCTTCGTACGGTGCAATTCGACCGTTACGGAATGATATGATATGATATAATTGTGATAGAAAATAAAATAAAATAAAATAAAAAAGGAGGGCCCTTTAAAGTTCGCAACTGTCCACACTCACAAAATAAATGTTTTCAAGTCGCTGATTAGCACGTTCAACTAATTGTGTTAAGGAAAATGCTACTTGTACACCCGTAAGGGGTGTACATCTCACACCCTCACCCATCTAAGGGTGGGGGTGTGATGAGGGGTCACTTGATGTGACCCGTAAAAAATATCGCCACCGTTAAAGAGGTGGAGATGTAGGATGTACACCCCTTCGGGGTGTACATGTAGCAATCCTCTTGTGTTAATTCAGAAAAAAATTATAAATATTTAATTATTATTTTTTATATTTATATTTTATATATAATAAAAAAATATATATTTTTAAGTAATATTTTTGAAATTATTTCGAGTTAGATGGAAATATAAAAATATTACTGAATTAATAATCATATAGTGGAACCACTAACACAGCGCATTAACACCATAAATATTTATTTACTTTTAAAAATTTTATTTTATATATATATATATATATATATATATATATATATATATATATATATGAGTGGCAACGAACCAAACACGAGTGAGCTGGGGCTGGCTCAGTGTTCGGTTCGTTTAATAAACGAGCCAAACATGACCTAGCTCGTTTAAATATCGAGTTGAAAAATTCGGCTCGTTTACGGCTCATTTATTAACGAGCCGAACACAAGCTGGCTCGCAAACAACAAGTTTGATTTTTATTTCTATTATTAAGTGTAATGTTGAACAAATTTTAAAAAATTTAAATTTTAATATAATAATTAAAAATCATAAAAAATTAGTAACCTAAAATTTATTTTATATATGAGTAATGCTACATGTACACCCCGAAGGGGTGTACATCCTACACCTCCACCCTTTTAATAGTGTCGATGTTTTTTACGGGTCACATCAAGTGACCACTCATCACACCCCAACCCTTAGATGGGTGGGGGTGTGAGATGTACACCCCTTACGGGTGTACAAGTAGCATTTCCCTTTATATATATATATATATGAGTCCGGCTACTATGTTTGTACAAGCACCAATCAATTGGTGCTTCTAATTTTTCTACCGTTAGATCTAACATTTTGATTAATTATACCCCTTAGATCATACTATTTTACCAACCACCCACTAAACCCAAGGGGTCCACCATTATCCTAACCGCACATTCCTACATCCAAGGATAAAAAACTCACAAGTATAAATAACTTGGTACTTTTACTAATATAGAAGCTCAATTTTATATATATATATATATATATATATATATATATATATATATATATATATATATATATATATATATATTTGATTTTTATCAAGCTGAACACCAGCTGGAATCATTTATCGAGCCGAACACGAGCAAGCGAACTCCAGCTCGTGTTCGGCTCGTTTACTTAACAAGCAATTCGATCTCGAGCTCATTTCGAATCGAACACGAACTGACTCGCAAACAACGAGCTGGATTGTCACCTATATATATATATATTATTTTAGTATCTTATTTAATTATAAAATATTAATTTTTAAAATTTAACCGACTTAATAAAACAGGACCGATTTATTGGTACGATTGTTGTTGACTACCGATTCGAATGATTCAAAATAATTTTTCCACTTATTCGACTTCAAAAGTTGAATCGATCAGTTTTATAGACCGGATCACAGTTGGATTAGTCGAACCGACCAATTCGTATTTATCTATCGAAATATAAAATAAAAAAAAATTCTGCTAATATTTATAAAATCAAAATAGTTCAACAGTTTATTAGTTGAATTATCGATCTGAACAAGTCAAAGCGGGTTTTAAACAATTCCAATTTCAGATCCGATCGACTTAACTTGAATTTTAAAACATTGGTTAGTTGATTTATATGAAAACAAAAAAAATCCAAATGTACACCAAAATATATTTGTAAATCCTACGCATAATCTACGTACCCTGAGATTTACAAAATCCTACTAGATTTTAGTATTTAAAAAAAAAAAAATACTACTTGTACATACCCACCCATCCAAGAGTTTAGACACATTTTTTTAATATTTAATAATTTAAAAAAATATATTCATAAGATAAGCATGAAAATATTAGTCTTAAATAGATAAGATGTTGTAACGACATCCAAATTATTGGTTCAAAATATTTAAGTCTAATATAAAATATTTAAGCGCGATTATTTTACCACTCAAATCTTGACATAACTTATTATATTGTCCTTTAGATCTTGGCTCAGTCGAGATTCGTCACACACTATCCTGACATAATTTATCATCTTGTCCTTCAGATCTTGACTCAGTCGAGACTCGTCACATATTTTTTTGGCTCAGCCGAGAATCGTCACACTAGCAATAATAATTCGTTGGACTTACACTACTGGCTCAAAACCCTAAACCTAAACCCTCAACCCACTAGCAATAATAATTTGTTGGACTCAAACTGCTTGCTCAAAATATTTAAGATCAGTTATTATTACTAATATATATGATCTCTTATAAATCTAATTACAATCTCATTTTCATTCACATTGCTTTTCAGGCTGTTTGGTTTATTGTTTGTAATATTCTAGTAATGATCCATATTTTTGGAAATATTAAAATTATTATTATTTAACACAAATTAGAAGTAATAAAAATATTATAAATTTTTAGGTGATAAAAATATTAGATTATTATAGGTCACATGATATTTTTCATTTTTATGTTGGATGAAAATCATTAGTTATCCATTAATACAAAAGAACTAATTTTTAACTATCTTTTAACTCAAGTGACTTGAATTAATAACACACTTATCAGTATAAATATAAAATAAATAATAACAAATCAGCTCCTTTATATGAAAAATAAATTTTAATGTGGAGCTCTCCTAAAGCTCCAATCTATCGTTACGTGTTATTTTAATATCTATCAAGAATAATAATTTTTTTAAAAAAAAATTTAAATTTTATAAAAATATTTAATATTAAAAAATATCAAACGAGAATTATTGAATAAAAATAAAACTAACACATGACAATAAATCTAAGACGCTTTGACGTTGAGAGCTCCATAAAAAAGAGTTATGAGTATATTCTACGTAGAGATGTGGATATTATTGATGTTAATCATTAATTTTAAAAATTCAAACGATTAAAAATAAATAATTAATTTATTTAAAGCGTACAGATACAGTGTCTATGAATTTCGACCGAACTCAACCTACCTGAACGTTGAGTTTATTATTGAATCTCTTACCGTTAAATCTATTATGGACAGCAGCAATCCCTCTTAATTTATTAAACTTATCCAATTTAATTTATTAGTCTTCAAACCTATTATAATTAAATTTATTTTAAATTTATAAAAAAATAGCCAACTGGCTCTACTTGTTGTTTCGAGCCCACACTTTTTTTAAAAAAAATTGCTTCATTAAAGAGCTCCAATCCATCACCACGTGGCCACTATCTAAAATTTATAATCCTTTTCTCTAAAGTTTATTTTTTTTTCTAAAATTTTAATATTAAAAAATATCAAACGAATATTAGATGAAACGAATATTAAAATTTTAATATTAAAAAATATCAAACGAATATTAGATAAAATTAATATATGACAGCTTAATCGGTAATTCAAAATATCAACCAATTGCAATAAAAAAGAGATAAAAATGTAGATAACTAATCCAAACTATAAATTATTTTGATTTAGTTATCTAATTAAAATTTTAATTTTACTATCCCAACTTTTAATGGGACACTAAAATTAATGTCTGAAATAAAAATCTCATAAAAATTAATAACATAAAACATTGATCTTATTTTATATAAGATAAAAAAATTACTATCAAAATTTTATGTAATTTAAATATTTTCACACTATTAAACTTACAAATATTAAAATTATTAATTTTGAACCCCTTTAATCACTTGATAAATAATATAAAAAAAAAATTACGAAATTTATCCTCCAACTATTTCAAATAGTCTATAGGCCCAGATGAGTTTGGTTGTAAATTTAATATTATAAAAATATTTAAATCATATAAAATTTTGATTAAAAAATTATTATCTATATAAAATAATATCAATATTTTTTAATCTAAAATTTTAACGTTATATTATAATTTTTTATAATATTTTTATTTTCAGCAATCAATTTTGAACCCCCGTATCACTAAATAAATTATATCAAAAAAATTATAAAATTTATTTTCTATACTCTAAATCAAATTTAAAAAAGTCGATAATCAATTCAAAAGTCCCATCATCTGAAATGACTTAATAGCACAAACCTCTCTATGATTCTAAAAGCTCTCCGACTTATTTCGTATAAACACATCAGCAATCTATAAAAGCAGCATTTTAGCGATTTTCTTCTTCGTTTTAAGTCCACAAAGATAGCAAACCCTATCACTACCAAGCTTGGTTTGATTAGCTATTATGATTTCTTTGCATGCAAGCAAATGAGGGATCATTTTGGTTTGGCTTTTTTTTTTTATTTTTTATTTTTTTATTTTGTCTCATTTAAGGCCAACCACCACCTCCAAGAGAGCCCTACCAAACACATGAATCAAAATCATTTGTGCCATGTAAAAAGGTGCTCTATATGTTAAGGAGAAATTTAAGCTATATTGACTAGGAATTTAAGCAATAATACTCTGGCCACTACAAAAGGCAAATGAGTGCTCTTTTAATTAAAAAATAGGGTTAATTACATACGACTTTCCGTAAACATATCGAATAGCAAATATATTCCTACAAAGTTCAACTTTTTATATTTATTTCTTCAAAAGTCCAACATTATTTATATATATCCCTCCGGTTTATTATCGTTAGTTCACTGTTTATTTTTTAACAGATTATATATAAAATGACAGTTTTGCCCTTTCAAAAATATCCCTCCAAAAAATAATACAAAAATATCTGAAAGGATAAAAAGATAAATTTACCTCACTAACTAATCAAAATTAAATATTTAACCCTAAACCCTAAACCCTAAACCCTAAACCCTAAACCCAAAAACCCTAAACCCTAAACCCTAAACCCTAAATCCTAAACCCTAAACAGTTTTGCCCTTTCAAAAATATCCCTCCAAAAAATAATACAAAAATATCTGAAAGGATAAAAAGATAAATTTACCTCACTAACTAATCAAAATTAAATATTTAACCTATGATTAACTAGATTTTTCTAACAGAGATAGACGGTAGGGATATATATGAATAACATTGGACTTTTGAATGAATAAATATGAAAAGTTGAACTTTGTAATGATATATCTGCTATTCGATAGGTTTACAAGAAGCCGTATGTAATTAACCCTACAAAATATTGCAATTAGGAATTTTCTAAGCTTTGAGGCTTCCTTTGACATGCATGTAAAATATTGAAATTGTAGTTTTACATTAACAAAAGCATGTTCTTAGTGCACTCATCTGGCTACATTAAGTAGGAATTTAATTTATATTAGCTAGCTAGAAATAAATAAATAAATAAAGAGTTTATAAGGTAAATGAAATAGACCGCTTCCAGAAAGAGAGAGAATGATAACATGCTATTATTTTTGTAACGATTCGGCCCACTAATAATAATAACTCGTTAGATCCAAACCATATCCCAAAATACTTAAGCCCGATTATTATTACTAGTGTCCATTTCTCTTATATACCCAATCACCCGATGTAGGACTATTAGGGCCCGTTTGGATGTGGGCTAGAACCGAGAATAGCGGGTTTATCTCCCTTATTCTACCAAACGCATTTGGAACCATCTGGTATTGCTTATCCCAGAACAACTAGAATAAGCTGGAACAACAGTTCTTACCCATTATTTTATAATTTTTTTTTTACCAAACTACCCCTCCTCCCCCCCTTTCTCTCTTCCCAATACACTCTCATCATCACAAATCCCTCTCTCTCATCTCTCTCTTTTTCTTATTCCCAATACACTCTCATCATCACAAATCCCTCTCTCTACTCTCTCTCTCTTTTTATCACATATTAACTCTTGAGGGCAAAAAGGTAATTTACCCAACTTATCATTTTTATTCCTCATATTCCTCATTATTAAACCAAACACAAAATCTCTTATCCCTGGAACCATCCCAAACGCTTTTTCGCTCTAGTTCCGTACTTTATACTTATCCCCGGTTTAGCTAATTCTACCTTAACCCGATTCCAAACGCAGCCTTAGAGTATCATAAACTCTTTCCGTTTAGACCTGACGTTCTCTTCAGTCTAAACACAGAAAACTCAAGATCACCAGACGACGTGAGACTTATCTTGCTAGTCTTGACATTCAGATCCTAACTCGGGCGAGACTCGTCGTATACTTTCGGATGGTGACGGACTCCGATACCAAATGTAACGACCCGGCCCACTAATAATAGTAACTCGTTGGGCACAAACTAAAATCCAAAATGTTTAAACTCGACTATTATATTCATGTCTGTTATATACCCAATCGCTCGAAGAACTATTGAGGTCTCACAATTATGATTTTTTTTTTTTTTAAGAAATAAATTTAGCATTCTCTTTCCCATTTTTTTTTAAAAAAAAATGCAAATGTATCCTAACATTGTGACAGATTCAATTCTATAGATGAGAACGAATGCATATACCAATTAATGAAAACGATATCACAACTGATATATCTATTCCAACAAGATGAAAAGGTCAACAAATGGTACTAAATATTTGAAAAAAAAAAATATGTCCTAAAAAAAAAAATCAACAAGACACGCACAATCTATAGATGAAAACGAATGTATATAACAATTAACGAAAACGATATCACAACATGCGACGATATATCTATTCCAACAAGGTGAACAATTGGTACTACATATTTGAAAAGAAAAATTGTCCTCGAAAATAAATCAATAAACACACACAAACACACACACACATATAATATATATATATATATATATATATATATATATATATATATATATATATATATATATATATATATATATATATATATACTTATGTGCTTTTAGAAGTATGGATGACTCCGTACTTTTAAGTTGTTTTCGATGTTTGGACTTCCGAATGAACGATCGGCTCCGTTAGACTTGATCTAGAATATTTAAAAAATTTAAAAAATAAATTTTATAATTTTTTTATATCATTTATCTAGTGATTGAAAGGGTTCAAAATAAAAATTTTTAATAATCGTAGTGAGCCGTTTGCAAATTTAACAGTATACAAATATTCAAATCACGTAAAATTTTAATAAAATTTTTTTTATACTTTATAAAATAAGATCAATATCTTTAATTTAAAATTTTAGCATCATATCATCACATTTTGTGAGAGTTTTAATTTCATCCATTAACTTTAAACTCTTTATATCACTAAGTAATTGATATCGAAAAATTGTGAAATTTATTTTGTAGATACTTCAAATATTTTATATCAAGTGTAACAGAGTCGATTGTCGATTTGAAAGTCCCAACATCGAAAACAACTTAATAGCACAAAAATCTCCATACTTCTAAACCTACACAAGTTGAACTATATATATATATATATATATATATATATATATATATATATATATATATATATATATATATATATATATAATTAGACTACTATACTATTAATATCACAAAGTCATTAGTACTATTTAATTTTCAGTTCTTGGATAAAAAAATTCAGGAAGATAACGGTCCCTGGGATTTAGTAAGTAGTTGATGGTATAGTATGATCAAAGAAATAAAAATGATCAATATAATAGATTTAACAGTAAAAAACTTGATAGCACCGAATACTTGGTCCTATTTATTTAGTAAACGATGGAGGAAAACATTTAAAATTTATTTCTACGACCTTTATATACCCTAATTTATATTTAATAGAGTGGATAGTTAATTTAAATATCCTAAGATCGATAATACTCAGATATTATAGATAGTATAGTAACCTAGCTCTATATATAGGTCTTTTGGCACATTCATTTGGACTAGTCAAGATTAAAAACCGATTAACTAGTACCACCAGAGCGCAAACCACCAACCCAAAATATTTAAACCAAAATTATTAATACTAAAATGTCTATAAATACCATTTTTTTTTAGTATTCAGTATGAGACTACTGTTTGGTAACGGGATAAGACAGAACTAGCTATTCCAGAGATAAGTATAAAGTACAAAACTAGTGTAAAAAACGTTTTGGATGGTTCCAGGAATAAGAGATTTTGTGTTTGATATGAGAATGAGGAATAAGAGGAATAAAGAGTTTTAATTGAGGTAAATTACTTTTTTACCCTCAAACTTTATTATGTAATAATGAGATGAGAGATGGTGCCTCGGTAGACGTAAGAGGGTATTTAAGGAAAAAATAAGAGGTGGTTGGAAAGAGTGAGAACAGTAATTCTCACTTATTCTAGTTGTACTGGAACAAGCTATACCGATTAATTTTTGATACGTTTAGAAGAATAAGAGGGATATCCCTCCTATTCCGGATTCTATACCGAATCCAAACAAACCCTTAATGGTATTATATATTTTTCCTGTTTGCACGTGCAAACCCTAACGTTCTCGTCAGACGCATTCATGCAATGAGAGATTTTAGAGATAACTCTTATCAGTCACTATACTATGCCTGTGATACAGCACTATGTCCTGCATAACATTTATTAGTTCATTAACCAGCAACTTGTCACGGACTTAAGCTTTTCGCCTAGCAAAAGTTCGTGCGGCGCCCGTCTTCCTGCTCGAAGAGGGCAAGCCTTGCTCTCTATTTGCTAGCCCGGACCTTCGCGCCCTACGACTAAATGCAAAAGTAGATAAAAGAGAAAGGAGTAGTGGTTCCGCAAAAAAAACTAAATACTCTCTTTACTTAGAAAATAACACTACAAGATAAAGACTTGCCCTCTTTGAGCAGGAAGGCGGGGCACCGCACAACTTTTGCTAGGCGAAAAGTTTAAGTCCGTGACAAACTGCTCTCTAATACTATGAGTTAAGAACCAGCTCATTAATAATAACAACTTGCTAGACTCAAACTACTAGCCCCTAATCCTTACATATCCATACATAATTCCTTTGCTATCCAATATGGGCCTGATTTGTGGTGTATTTGGAGGGTAACACAAATGGACAGTAGTTTCATCTTTCAAGTCTGGTAAAATTTCAATTATGTGGTCTAACCTAGAAAAAAATTCATACTTATTTTACAAAGTAACCATTTTACCCCCTCAAATGCAAAAAAAAAAAAACTCATTAGGATTGGTTACTTTTACACTACAACAAAATTAGGTTATAGGGACACATGTTTGTGACACTTTTTACAAATATCCCATTTATAATCCATCTATATCCAAAATTAGGTTATAGAGACATATTTTTGGGACACATTATAGTAATGTGTCGCTATACAGCGACACTAATGACA
This sequence comes from Tillandsia leiboldiana, assembly GCA_029204045.2. NCBI lineage: Eukaryota > Viridiplantae > Streptophyta > Magnoliopsida > Poales > Bromeliaceae > Tillandsia > Tillandsia leiboldiana. Next base: position 728,730 of record CM055081.1, on the reverse strand, counting down.
AGTGTCGGTATTTTTTTCAGCAGTATTTTTTTTTAGTTTTAAGCAACACTTAAAAGTGTCGCTATAGCATAGCTTTGTTGTAGTGTTATGGGATTAAAAGGGAGATTAAGGAGGTTAAATAGGAAAACTCCAACAAATCCCCCTGGTAGTTTAGCAGGTTTTCATTTTTGCCATTGATTTATAACATGATAAATTTTATCATCATCCTATGGTTTATAAAATTTGCCAAAATCACAAACAAAACCACAAATAAACATACAGAATAGCAAGGTGCAGTTGTGTTTATGCCAAAAGGGTGGTCAAGTTAAAGTGCCTTGTTAACAATTAATAATTAGAACTAGTAAACAGTTTGACAACTCCTTACAAATTCAACTATTCACTAACCCCTGGACTTTAGCTCCTTTGCAAATAGGAGTTTGAACTTTCAATTTTGGCCAAAAATCTCCTTACTTTATCAAATAGTTCAATGGACCTCTCTCTTCAATCAAAGAATTATGTGCACGACATTCAATCAAAAAATCAAAACAACTGTATAATTAATAAGGTCGAAAATGCAGCAGCATAGATCTGTATCTGTAGCATAGGAGAGTAAATCCACAACACATGATTATTTTTCACTAAAAAGCATACTATAGTTATTCTTCAATAACTAATAAACTAATTATCACATGTATTCAATATTTTAAAATAAATCAGCTACAGCAATTTTATGCAAGTATCAATGTGCATGAAACATGATTTACGAGAATGGAATTTATGCATATCTAACCCAACTATAATAAACACGCAAACCACATTGAGTGATATATATGTTCTTAAAGCAATGTTCCAGAAAAGCAAACAGCAGGAATTTAGCGGAGCGGAGCGGAGTATTCGTACCAGATGACGAAGGGCGAGCGACATCGCGAGGGCACCATGAACCCAAGGCGAACTTCGAGCATTTGTTAAGTGATTGAAACAAGAATGTTAAATACAGCCACAAAATCTCACGTGAAATCATGCAACAAGTAAATTTCTACAAACTGGGGATCATCAAACCGTAGAAATCTGAGAGCATCAAGAAATAGTAAAAAGAGGTTTTATAAGCTATGACTTCTAAAATCATTGTGAGGGACATGAAGCATCTAATAAATTGAAAAAAGAAGTTATCGATAACCTTAAACCTAAAAAGGACTTCCATTGAGATCCCCAAATTTCAACACGGAAAATACTTCCAAAATCAGTGAGAACGAAGAGAAGCATCTCGCAAAATGTGATTACTCTTCTCCTCCCTTTTACGCTTTCTATAATCTACTCTAACTTACCGACAAATTAGGGCAACTCTCTTCTTGTTTTCTTTTATGATACTATATGGATCTGAAAAGTTGCGAATTCTATTACTAGATCCCCTAGTACTCAAAAATCAAAATACTTGGTTCAAAGCCACAGCCGAACTGACTTCCCATGCCGTATTATCCGTCATGAACCCAAAAACCATGTTATGCTAATGAGGCTCACACTATGAGAGTAATCCTTGATTTCCACCATAGCAGCTGCCGTAGAGGTCATGTCGATCCATTTTGGAACAATGATTTCGAGTAATATACAGTTACAAAAAAAAAATGACAAATCTATATACAATCATTTGTGAGACCTGGAATCATGTATACTTATCATTTCATATTTACTTATCATTTCATATTTACGAATAATAAAAGTATACAAGCCCATGAAAGATGAATAGAGTTTGATATACAGAATATGTATGCACGCAAAGATTACAGAAAGATGCATTATTCGTTGAGGACTAACAGTGGATAATCTATAATTATGGAGTCCAATAAAATTTTTGTAAAAACAGAAAGATTAGCTCTTCTGGCCAGAGAAAATAATCTTAAGTTGCCCATTCGCCCTGAGAAGCTGCTTTAAACAACAGTTACAGGCCACAAGATCAGTTAAATACTGAAGCAGGACTTCTCCCTTTCATCCTCTCTTTTTTTTACGTTTTGTGTGTGTGTGCGCGTGCACACGTGCATGCGTTGGTTGAAACACCAAGCAGCTGCAATTCTTTTGCAGTTTCGTTAATGAAAAAGACTAAAAAGAAGGGGAAAATGTTTGAAGGACATTGTATTGCCAGCTAAAGAACATAACGGATTTGAGATACTCGCGGCTTGCTAAATGAGTTCATACTTCTGAATAGTCAGAGCTAGACCCAGTTAATTTTCTACTAGTTTTGACCTTTAATTTCGGGACCAATATTCTCTTTTCATCTAGTTTAAATATAAATTCACCATTCATTCTTTTGGGTTTTTCTTTTTTACTTATGCTACATTTACTAGTGTTTTATTACATTGCATTGCTCTCAATCACCTATCCCACCAAGGACACAAGCTAGCCAATTCAGTGAAATATTCATCTAGAGTACATAATTTTGAAATTGAAATCCTTTCAGAGCAAATAAACTTGAGACTGAAGCTTATAAGATACCATGCATGCCTCCAAAATGACAGTTGTAAAAGGCGAAAAGCTTCTACTAAGCGCAAAATATATGTCTATAATATTCAAAATGAATATGTGCATGTACCTCTCACTACGACCTTCCTAAGTGAGAGTAACAAATCCAAAAAGATAGGAGCAGAACTCACAAGTTCATCATGATGCAAAGGTCTTCAACACGCATCTGATTTTGCTCCTTTGCCCCCTTCTTTCCGAATGCACCGCTTGCCAATCTCTTCTTTTTGTCCTGCAACTCCATTATCTTCTCCTCGATGCTACCCTTCACTACCAATCTCACTACCCTCACTTCCCGCTGCTGTCCAATTCGGTGCACTCGATCCATTGCCTGCTCCTCAACCCCTGGGTTCCACCACGGCTCAAATAAATACACTCTCGACGCCGCAGTGAGGTTTATTCCGGCACCTGCAGCCTTGAGGCTCGCCAGAAGCACATTCGGTGCATCGGGATCAGTTCGTCCGAACTCTCTAATAACATCTGCTCTCTTCTTCGTGGTCATCGATCCATCTAACCGCAATATATTAAACCCTGCAGCTTTAAGAGGCTCCTCGAGCAAGATTAGCATTTTTCTGAATTGAGAGAAAACGACGGACTTCGTTAAGGGGTCTTGTTTCTTTGACAAAAAAAGAAGTTTCAACAAGGTCGAAACTTTCGACGAGATTGGTCGGCTGCAATCAAGAGAACTCAACTCGTCTTCCAAGGAAGATTGGGATTCTGGGGCGAGAAAGAGGTCGGATTTTGATAAGGGTTGACGACACATGGGGCAACGGGCGTTTAAGTGCTTGAGAGTCTTAAGTATGCAGGATTGGCAGAATAAGTGAGCACAGCATGTTATAACAGTTTTGATCGGTGGGCAGAGGCAGACAGGGCAGTCAAAGTCGTCTCCGTCTTTGACCAGCGAGGCAAGCTTCTTCAGCAACTCTGGATTCTTAGACACATCTGCATAAGGAAATTCATTTTTCCTATTAAAATAATTAATTGACAAACAAGTGGGATAGATATACGAAGTTAAACCAAAATTTTACATCACAAATGAGGACGAAATGATCTCTAATAGGTGATATTTCCAATACAGCCCCAAGAAGATACTGATTTACTAGATAGCTGAGATGGCAAATATAGGTACCAGCAAATACAGAGAAAGAAACTCAAAATGAATTTTGTCGACTCTTTATTTACTATAATACAGGATGACGCTAGCAGTGCCAAAATGAGGGTCGAAAGAATGACGACCTACACATAACAACTAACAACATTTACTGGTTAAGTTGTCCAAATAAATATTTGGGAGACATGGCAATAATTGTTTTATTCTAAAATATTAGACTCAATTGTTTTTAACATATGATATAAACTACTGGCGCTGCAAACTACAAAATCAGCAAGCAAAAATTATCTACAAAATAGATACATTTTGGTTTCTTAATGCCAAATGCTTGGACTCTTGACTGATGAAACTAGCTCAGTTCCCATAATTAATACGTCAAACAAATTAGCAACAAAACACTCTAAAAAAACACATCAGCCTTTTATGACAATAGTCCTCATTTTCCAGACGAATTTGAGATTGATAACGTGCAAGGTTGATATTTATGCAAGTTTTCTGCAGGGGGGCAGTTTGATCACCAGCTTAAGTGCTAGAGGGGTTTTTTATAATTTAACCTTTCTTTTGTAAATAAGTGGAATGATGCAGAGAAGCAGTAGAAGCATCAACGGAAAGCCAGAAAATAGGAAGAGGGCTTCGAGTAATGAAGCAACACTGGACAGACTTCAAAATCTACTCATTCTATTTCTGGAATTACATTCAAAGTTGCAAATCAGTACAGTTAGAAACCCTTCTGACCAAAATAAAACCCTGTAAAACTTACTATACCTATAAAATTTCGACTTCTCCATTCAATCACATCTAGTGTAAATCTCCAGGTTCAGCTTCCTCTAAACAGAAGAAAGCAAAACCGATTATAAACCCGAATAATTCTGCACTTAACAGAACCCTAAAACAAATCCATATCACAGCTATCAACCAAGTTTGTTTGCATGTCAAACCTATCATCCTATTCCTCCGCCTACATTCTTCCAATGTTGAATTACCGAACAGACAATTAAATAAAAACTCCATCAGGATTATACATTTCATGGCAGAACAGTGCAAACTAGACTTCTCAATAATACTGAAACTCATAGGGAAGAAAATTTGGTTCAAGGATGGAATGATTTAAGAAAAAAAAAGAGAAAATTCAGCAATTTAATTGGGGAACAATCAATCAATATACGTCTAATCTCATCTCAGCTTTGATGGGAACTTTTCCAACGAGAATTATGCTCGGGTTAATCCAAAAGGCTTGAAGCAAACAAAATTATCTTGGGACTACTAACTGCTTTATTTTATGTTTGGGACTGCTGCATTTTATGTATGGAAAATTTTGAAGATCGATAGGATGGGATGAAAATAGAGTTAATAATTACTCCGATATGTTTATAAACAACAACTACAATAGGAAAATATTGGTTTGACGATTTGAGGTAGAATCTGACACCAAGCTACTCCACCTGAACAAGCCCTAGTTTATTCTTGGGCACAAATTTGGCATTTCAAATGCTTTTGATCTAATTAGTAGTAATAGGCTCAAGCTCTCAGTAAATCAAGTGTGAGAAATTAACTAACTCTTTATAAGACATTGAATGATACCGGCATAACAAGTTGTCAGATTTTGTAGAGTAATGAGATTTAAGATGGGTTATGTGACACCCCAATAGTCCCACATCGGATAGGAATGGAGTTGTGATTGGGTATATAATAGATATGAACACTAGTAATAACAACTGAGCTTAAGTATTTTGGGCTGTGGTTTGGGCCCAACGAGTTATTATTGCTAGTGGGTCGGGTCGTTACATTTGGTATCAGAGCCAATCACCAGCCGGAAGTGTGTGACGAGTCTCGGCTGAGTCTGGATCTAGATGACAGGACTAGCGAGGCAAGTTTCACATCGCCTGGTGATCTTGGGCAATGTGTGTGTTTGGGCTGACGAGGACGTCAGGCCTAAACGGGAGGAGTCTGTGACACCTCAATAGTCCCACATCGGATGGGAATGGAGTTATGATTGGGTATATAAGAGACATGGACAATAGTAATAATAACTGGGCTTAAGCATTCTAGGTTGTGGTTTGGGCCCAACGAGTTATTATTGCTAGTGGGCCGGATCGTTACAGGTTACCATTAAAAAAATTCACTTCTTATATCACTAAAACTATTATTTAACATAAACTAGCATCAATTTCACCAAAACCATCAAAACTAGAATCAGATTCACTCAAACCAACAAAAGGAAATATACTTCAAAAGAAGTACACAAAAAACACCCATTACTAATGATTATATTTTGACTATTATTTTATCATAAGCTATAAAATAACAACACAAGAACCAGTAATTAAGCCCTCCCAGTTACTTCTATTTTATATTATACTAATAAAAAATCAATAACTATTGAAGGTACACGATATCGATGATTACCATTATTATACAGAAAAATTGTATTGAAGAAACTATCAGCTATTTTAGTGAACTATCTAACGATCATGGCATAATTATCTTAAATGATAAAATGATAAGATAATTATGAGATTAAAAATAATATAAAGAATCCTACCTTCAAGAGTGTCTGATGGAAATATGGATTTGATGTCCAAAGGACACAAAGAAACATCATTACAAATTTGGCGAAGCCGCAATATGATATAAAGTACAGTCGAGTAATTGCGCATTACAGAGTCTGCATCGATGTATGCCCTCAGTGTGTTTTTTGCTTCCTCCTCCAGTCGATCATAACAGTCACGTTCCTCAGAAGAAAGCTCAACAAAACATGTTTCAACAATTTTAGGTGGCAATCCAACCATACTCTTGTTACCATTCTGCATCTCTTTTGTTCTTCGCAATGAGATAGCTCCAAGCAAGGCCTAAGACAAGTGCAGAAGAAGCACATTTAACATGACATAATGTAAGAATTTACCAAACTTCACATATTGAGATCTTATTCACAGCACAAACATTCTATCAGCATGAATAAACAAATACATTAAAGATAGTTCCAGATTCCAAGGATGAACACATGATGAGTAATCCTTAGAAAACAAGACAGTTATAACGGAACAGTTTACCAAACATAAAGAACTTTAACATCTATATTAGGTACCTGCTCTAACCATCAAGATAAATAAAGACGAACCAGGAACATACAACAGGAAAACTTACTTGCAAGCGCGACAACCCGCTCTTACTCCCTTGATCTAACGGGCGCTGCACCAGGCTATGCCAATAGCACTTGATCGAGAAAGGCTGAAACTTCAGAAAAGCCATGAGCGAGAACAGATCAAAGGAGCGGTTCTGAATGGGCGTACCCGTGACCACCCACCTCCTCTCGGCCTTCAATGCCATAACAGCTTTCGTCTGCTGGGCTGCAAAATTCTTGATCACATGGGCCTCATCAAGAATTACCCTAAACCATTCTATCTCCTTCATTGGGGAATCAGAATCATTAAATTCTGCAGACAACGTACTATATGTCGTGAACACAATGTCGTACTTCATAAGCTCCTCCTTCTTCCTGGTTCTTTCTCCGTGATACATGTACACCTTCAAGCTACCGGGCTTCGTATGCTCTTCCAATTGGCTTATCCATGAAGAGAATACCGAAGGCGGGCACACGACCAATGTCGTCTTCGAGGTTAAAGAACCCTCCCCCTCATTCTCTCCTGGGCCATCATCATCAAGCTTCCGCCTTTTCCGGGAATTCCCGGCCTTTTTACCCAATCCCTGCTTCGGACCAACGCAAGAGCTCATCTTTTCGCCTCCGCCACCCGAATTCTCCTCCGAAGAAGCAAAAACTGTGTCTTTTTTATTCATGGCAATCAAAGAGAGCAAGGTTAGGGTCTTGCCCAAGCCCATATCGTCCGCAAAGATCCCGCCCCGCAACGGCTCCGGCTGGTCCTGGGTCTCATAGTTGGTGAGCACGTTCCTGAAACCCCCGCCATCCGCCGCCTCCCAGAAAGGCGGCAGGTCGCAGGAATTCTCCCGCCGGACTAAGAACCCTAACCCTAGCTTCTGGTGCTCGAACAGCTCTGAAACGACCACCTCCCTCGGCGGCTCCATTGGATCGGCTGCCGCATTGACCTTCCCAACCAGGGCGAAGATCTCGTCGACGTTCCGGGCTCCGCGCTCGGGGAAGCGCTCGGCGACGGCGGCGGAGGCGGAGAGCGGGAACTCGGGGTCGGAGGGGTCGATGAGGCGGAGCCCGGCGGCGGCGACGGCGGCGCGGACGAGGTCGGCGGCTGCGGGGCGGGCGAAGAGGTGGACCTGGCAGGGGAGGCGGAAGGGGTTAGGGCTGGAAGGGGGTTTGGGGACGAGGGCGTCGGCGGCGGAGAGGAGGCGGGAGTCGAGGAGCGGGACGAGAGCGGCGGCGGCGGATCGCTCGAGGTGGCCGATCTGGGCTGAGCGGGTGTTGAGGACCTTGATGGCGTTGGGGTCGTAGGGGTTGAGGGGTTCGCGGACGAGGACGACGAGCTCGCGCCCGCTCACGCGCCCGGAGTAGTAGCGGAGCCCCACGATGTTCACGACGACGAACCCCACCAGGTACGGCTCCTCCTCCTCGTTCTCCTCCTCGCCGCCGCCGCCGCCGCCGCCGCCGCAGACATCGTCCTCCGCCGCCGCCGCGGAGGAGGAGGTCGCCATGGATGAGGAGAGAGAGAGAGAGGGTTTAGGGTCTTGAGAAATGGGCGGTGGCGAAGGAGAAGGGGACGAGGAAGAGGAAGGGGAAAGGATAGAAGAAGGGTAAAATTGTAAATATATATATATTTAAAAAAGGAAAGGGAAAAAGGGAAAAAATAAAGTAATTACACTCTCAAAACTGTGGACATGTGGAGTACGGATGTGAATGAGTTTGGATACCGAAATTTGAATAAATTTATTTGATATTACTCGGTGATTGATTCGGATATTAATATAAAAAAAATAAAAATTTGATAAATTTGAATATAAATATAAATTTTAATTATATCTCATTCGAATGTAAATTAATTTTATATTATATAATATGTATATATATAAATATTTGATATTATATTTAAATTTATATTTTAAAATTTTAAATTTAATATAATATATTTTAAAATATTGTAAAGAGAAAAAATAAATAATTATCTCGAGTTCGGATTTTCATATTTGAGTTCGGATTTGGATTTTGAATTTTTTGCCCGATTGGAATTTGGATATGGATTTTTAAAATCCGTCGGATTCGGATTCGAATTTGAATTTAATAGACGGTTCGGTTCGAGTTCGAATTTTTAAAAATTTAAATCCCAGAGACTAGAGTAACGCATAAAAGAGTAGCACAGCCCGGACCTAGATTCTAAAAAAAAATATTTTGCATAATTAAATTTGATTAAAAATTAGTATTGGGCTAAATTTAAATTAGAAGTGATTTTTTAAAATTATTTCGTAACAAAAAAAATTTCTTTATAAATAATAATTATTTCTAAATTTTATTTTAAAATAATTTAAAATTTGAAATTTAAATTTTTAAAATTTTAATTTTGAGATTTAAAATTTTAAATTAAAATTAAATATTTAAATTTTAATAATTAAAATTTAAAATTTTAAAGTTGAAATTTAAAAGATAAAATTTAAAATTTAAAATTTAAAATTAAATTTAACTTTAAACTTTAAATCTAAAATCAAAATAAAATTTAAAATTTATATTCAAATCAGTTTTTAAAAACAAAATTTTAAATATTTCTGATTTTGGGTCTCGAAAATCAGAAAACTAATTCTAAAAGTTAGAATCAGATTTTAAAAATTTAGTTGTCAAATATTTTATTGAGTCAAAAATTATTTTTCATAAATTAGGCCAAATACTCGATGCTTATTTTTCTTCTTATTTAAATTAATTATATTATTGCTTTATTATTAAGTCGTAACAAGCCTTTATTTTTTTTTATTTTGTTGAATTTAATTGAATATATATTTCGGTTAAATAATAAAATTATATATTTTTCTATGAAATTAATAATTAACTATATTTTTTAAAATTTGCTCAATTTGCAAACAAATTATTTTTTCTTAGTTGGCGGGTTAAAATTATTTTGCCAATTTGCATAAAAAAAATTTATTGGCTTTGAGATTTTACAAAAGTAGGTTGCTATTTTAAATTTTGCAGATTTGGTTTGAATTTTTAGAAAATTGATCAAAATACTTTTATTCTTTTTTCTCTTTTTTTTTTTTTTTCTCTCTGACCCTCCTTCCCGCCTTCGCGGCCATCCACGACGGTAATGAGGATGGCGCTGCCTTCTCTTCCGCCACTTCATTTCTTCGTCGACGCAGGCACCGACGCTGGTGCTAGAAGAAAAGAATGCTATCGCGAACGCGGATGAAAGCGGAGCAAACGGAGGCGATGAGGTCGTGGCTAAGACAGTACTCGCTGTCGCCTGTAAATGTGAGGACGAAGATGCGCCCGCCCTTCCAACGGAGGCGGCGGCTGTGCTAAAGGGCGAGGGAGAAGCCACAATAGAGAAAAAAATATAGAGAGTAAAAAAAAAAGAAAAAATTTTAAAAAAGATATTTTTTTCTACAAGAAAGGTCAAAAACCAGATAAGAATGAAGAAAAAGATGAATAGAAGATTTTTGCATTGTTTTAAACAAAAAAAAATATTTTTTTGACAAAAATTATATTATTTGAGATAAGAGTAATTACACTATTTCTCCTCCTTCTCATCCTCTTTCTCTTCCTTTCCTTCTACTTTCTCGTGTTTCTTCTGGGCCCATTCGAGGCTGGCGACGCGTGTGGTGGAGGTGGAGGAAAGCACGACGACGCCGAAGATGAGGGTGAATGGTGCGCTTCGTCGTATGGCCACTCATCGTCCTTATCCTCTTCTCCACCCCCAGTACGAGTAAGCGCACAAGATTTCACTTAATTAAGTGAACGCAAGGCGCACAAGATTCCACTTAATTAAGTGAACGCAAGGCCCTCATACGACTCTTCCTCCTCATCTTGGATTGGCGCAGAAGAAGTACAAGAAAGCGAAGGGGGGAGGAGGAGAAATGCAACTTTCGTCTAAAAAGTATAATTCTCATCTCCTTTTTCACGCTCCGCAGGGAATGTGCTTCATCGTACGGCTCCTCCTCATCGTCCTCATCTCCTCCTCATCGTCCTCATTCTATTCTCTAGGGCTAGTATGAGAAAGCGCACGAGGTACCACTTAATTAAAAAATTGGAGGCGAGGCCCTCGTACGACTCCTCCTCCTCCTCTATTGGATTTTATTCAATAATAATTTTGATGATAACAAATAAATTTGAGGCTTATGTTTTCATTTAGTATTTTTATATTTTAATTGAATTTGAAATGACTTAAGTCGAATCGGAATTGAACAAAGATAAATTAACAATCTAATTGTCAAAATAGTCTGGGCAAGACCAAATTGCACCGGATTGTACAAGTGTTACAACAATATTACGAAGGATTTTATAATTTTATCAAATTTGAACCGGTCAACAGAATCATATTGCCCAATCCATCGCATGAATTTGCTTTGAGCTTAATATAAAATTATCCATTAATTTTAATATGGTATGAAAGAAATTTGATATATGTTATAAATTCAAAAATGATTTTATTATGCCATGATTTCAAAAAGTTAGAAATATAATATAAATAATTTTTTACAAATATGATATGAATTCAAAATAATTTTACATTTGTGGTATAATTTCAAATAAGCTTTTCAAATTTAGTAAATTTGAATTTTACTTTATAAATGTGATATGAATTCAAAATGATTTTATATTTGTGGTATAATTTTGAATGATCTCTTCAAAATGGTTTTACATTAAAACGTCAGGCCTAAACGGATGGTCTAGGAGGAGTAGGGGTGCAAACAAGTCGAACACGAGCGAGCTGAGCTTGCTCAAATTTGGCTCATTCGAGCTAAATTCGAGCCGACTCGAATTAATTTTGCACCAGAATAAGATATGTTTGAATTCGAATCCAAAACTAATTTGAGTCGAATTTAAGCTAATCGAAATAGATTTTTGTTTTTCTATTTTCAAGTTAGTTTCAAGCCATGTTCGAATTTGTCTCGAAATTGTTTAATTCCGAGCCTGCTCTTTTATAGCTCTAAATTAATTTTTTCATTCTTTATATTTATTTGAATTTTAAAATATCAATAAAATATTTGTTCATATAGAAAATGTATAAACATAAGTTGTATTTGAAATAAAATATTTAATAAAATATAATTATATATTATTAATAATATAGATATTATATATATATAGAGAGAGAGAGAAAGATGTAGGCTGGTATGCTTTTAGAAGTACGGAGTTATTCGTATTTTAAATTATTTTTAATGTTAGGATTTTTGAATGGACGATTGGCTTCGTTAAACTTGATTTATAGTATTTAAAAAATTTTAAAAATAAATTTCGTAATTTTTTGATATTATTTGTCTAGTGATAAAAAAAATTCAACATTCATAATTTTAATAATTGTGGTGAGCCGTTTTCAAGTTTGATAGCATAGAAATATTCAAATTACGTAAAAATTTAATAGAAAAATTTGTATACTATATAAAATAAGATTAATATTCTTGATCTAAAATTTTAATATCATATCATCATATTTTATGATATTTTTATTTTTAAGTGTTGATTTTGAGCCAATTCGATCACTAGATAAATAATATCAAAAAATTATAAAATTTATTTTTTAGATATTTTAAATATTATAGATTAAGTCTAGCGAAATTGATCCTCCAACTAAAAAATATATACATTTTTTTTTAAAAAAAAAATTATAATCAAATAATAATTGAATGCAAATGCTAAAACAAACCCACATAAAACCCAAATTGAACCCCAAAAGGAGATAGATCACAAAAAAAAGAAAAAAAAAGGAAAAAGAAAGAAGGAAACAAAACTAAAAATGCGAATTGAGGGCGAAATCGACGAAGAAGACGACGACACGATCTGCATCGACAGCTCCTTCTTCGTCGATCGAAGGTAAAAAACCCCCAAAACCCTAAAAATTTCGTTTTCCCCTCCCCCCGTTTTTTTTATCACGATTTAATCCCATTTTTTCTCTGATTAATTTGGGGTTTTTACTAAGCTACGAGCTCACCACCTTCACCTTCGGATCTCACGTGCTCCAGCTCTTTTGCCTTCGATCCGCTTCTAGTAGGCCTCATTTTCTCTTTTTTTTTTTTTTTTTTTTTTTTTTTTGTATAATTTTTGATTGGTTTTAGTTTAGATTCTCTGTGTAGTTGTGATTTGAGCATGCTTAGTTTAGGTTTTTTTTTTTTTTTTTTGTTGTATATGGTTAATAGTTGAGTTTTAATTTAACAATTTTTGTTTAAAAAAAAAATCATATGAGAGGGTTGTAGATATTCCTTGTAATTGTTATGTTTCATTGCCAATTAATATTTTGTGGTAAATTGAACTATTTCATGGAGTTCTAAGCTATTGAAATTATGATTTGATGACAAAAAGAAAAGCTGAGTTTAGTCCTAATTTTGATTTGGCATCAATATTTGCCATTTCATTTGGTAATGGGTGGATTCATTGCATCGAATCGAAGTTCGCGGATCAAATTCGACTAGGAAACCAAAAAGTTAAGAGGGTTACTTTACGACGAGCTAAATTTAGTGGGCCAAATTACAATTAAGAGAGAAATTGATGTTCTTTATAATTGTTATGTTTCACTGTCAATTAATATTTTGTGGTAAATTGAACTATTTCATGGAGTTCTAAGCTATTGAAATTATGATTTGATGACAAAAAGAAAAGCTGAGTTTAGTCCTAATTTTGATTTGGCATCAATATTTCCCATTTCATTTGGTAATGGGTGGATTCATTGCATCGAATCGAAGTTCGCGGATCAAATTTGACTAGGAAACCAAAAAGTCAGAGGGTTACTTTACGCCGAGCTAAATTTAGCCGGCCAAATTACAATTAAGAGAGAAATTGGTGTTCTTTATAACTTCAACCATGAGAAAAATTATGTTGCACGCTTGGTTCTCAAACTTCAATTTGTTATAATTTCTGGCTTGAACTTTCAGAATTGTTGCAATCAAGTTCTATAATCCAATTTAGTTGACTAAATGTTGGCGCATTATTGATGTAAAAGTGATATAGCATCTTAATTATTGGTGTATCATCAATCACAATACTAATATATCACTTTTTCATTAGCAATATATTAATATTAATATTTCTTCGATTAAATTGGATTATAGGACTTGCTTACAACAATTCTGAAAGTTCTATCTAGAAAATGCAACAAATTAAAGTATGAGGACCAAACGTGCAATTTACCCTTATGACAAACCTTTAGCGCCTATGATGAATCTTGGAGGTAAGGACTTTCTTAAAAATTAGCCTTGTTGGAATTTTTATTTGCAAATGCATAAGCATGACAGAATTTTTCTTTGCAAAAATAGGCTTATACCTGGTGAGCGATTAATCGCTTTATAAATACGGTAAACAATTCATTGCTTTTTGTACTGCAATAGTTAGCGAGCCATTTATGTATACGACATAAAATGCGGCGAATTGTTTACCGCACCACTTTCTTCGAACACCCCTAACATGGGGCAAACATGGCTAGTTCAGGATTTCAGTTTTATTTTTACAAATAAAATTTTCACAAGCTTACCTTTACAAATCGAAACTTCAACAAACCTGATTTTAGAAAAAAGCTCTGGAGGTAATGTAAAAAATGATAATAATAATACTAATAATATATAAACAAGGAGTCCGCCTATGGTGCTTTTAAAAGTACGGAGGCCTCCGTGCTTGTAAGTTTTCTGCCGTTAGATCTATACCTTTGACCATTTCTACCCTTTAGATCATACTATTCAACCAATTACCCACTAAACCCTAGGAGACGACTATCATCATAATTGCACATCCCTAAATCCAAGGGCCGAAAACTCATAAGCACCAATGACTTGGTACTTTTAAAAGCATAGGAGCTCAATGCTATAAACAAGTGCGTGAAACTCTTGCAAATGAAAGGTTTGTGAACAGCAAGATGTTCACAAACTTAGGGCATGTTTGGTAAAAAGGAACCACACCCCACCGAACTCGGCGAATTCTGTCTGTGCGGTGGAGCTTGACTTCGCTCTTGTTGAGGGCGAAGTCATGAGCGAGCGGGCCGCGAAGGCCCCACGGAAGTCAAGCTCTGCGACTCCGTCCAAATGCTGGCAAACTCTGATTACAGGAACTCGGCCACATCGACCCCAACTTCAATCAAAACAAACACGCCCTTAATTCTGTTACCATAGGAGATAGTTTCTCTGCTTTTTTTAGTCCTCTTTGTTTAGTATAATTACCATTCTACCCAATAAACTACAATATCCTCCTCGCGTATTGTAGTAAGTACGGGGTTAAAATTCTCCATCCTAGCATGTAAGTAAACAAACATAAGCGAATCATTACTCGCATCTATAAATTTAGGTTCTTCATCCAAAAGTACTTGCTACTACATGTAGGATGGTTATTTCCTTTGTGGGTGAAAATGTATGAAGAGCCCGCCAACTATAGGCCATTTTTGAAATGGCCCAGTCAATTTTTAATCGACACCCTTTTAACCTTTTTGATTTTTCGAAATCAAGTGATTGTAGTCAAATGAATTGGGGATTATATTAAATTCATCGATGATTTCATCAAATATGATGGTTTTAATCACTTTTTAGCAAATAAAACCGAAAAATTCAATGGCTAATAGATAATAGAGTCATTAAATTTGAGGTACCTATTTAGGGGGTCTCTGTATAATATTACCTGTCTCTAAATTCGGTTGCATTGGCTTGCATAACCAAATTAATTCTTGGTTTCCGTGGCTTCGAAAGATGTTGATGTTTTAAAAAGTAAGAAATTATAGTCGAGGTAAAACAGAGGTCTCTATGCACAACACTGGCATTTGTTTGTTGCTGCAGTTCTAATGTGCTTACATGAAAACCTGTGTCGAAGTTCCCAATTCGTAGGAGAAATTCTAATGAAGGCCATAAATGTTTTCCATTTTCTTGAATATGCTCGAATCTTAACATGCTTATTATTTAAGATGGTACTATTTTTCTCCTTGTAGTAATGGCTTATTTTTGTAAACTATTTGTTTGCATGGCAGCGGACTATGATCTTACCGGGCAGTTAGTATGGCCGGGTGCAGTTCTTTTAAACAATTTCCTCTCACAACATGCTGAAATTCTCGAGGGACGTTCCGTGATGGAATTAGGATCTGGAGTTGGTAAAGTTTGATTGGTAACCAATTCTATTTTATTTATTTGGAATTACTCGTAAAACCGACGTAGTTATGCTCTCTTTTTAGGCATTACTGGCATACTATGCAGTCGGTTCTGCCGGGAGGTTGTCTTGACTGATCATAATGAAGAAGTTCTCGAGGCAAGGTCTAATCACCATTCCATAAAGTATCATTTATAGATATTATATAAATAGAACCGGACAAATAATTCATTTTGTTCATATATGTGTAGCTTTTAATTCATTTTGTTATGGACAATCTACGCTCAAGATGCTTTGCTTGTGCATTTTCTGTAATTTTCAAAGCCAACATATAAGTACAATTGGGTGTAACTGTAAGTTTGTAAAATAAAATTATCCTCAGCGATATTTTGTTTTAGTTCTTCTGCTTGTATTTATTTATTTATTTTTTGTTTGAAGTCCTCGGCTATCTATTACATTTTAATCTCTTAACTTGCCATTTTCAGATTATTAAGAAGAACATAGAACTTCAGTCATCGCTGGGTAATCCAGGATCGACAGGTCGTAGGATTCAATTTTATAAATTTCTCTACAGTTTGATTTCTTTATATAGTTCGAACAGGCGATGACAACGACGACTAAGAAATGTGCATCAGAATTCAGAAAGCAGCATCTGCTCGCAGGAGCTAAATCGAACACAAATTTTGCTGTAATTTTGTTTCCAGGGCTCAAAACTGAGAAGCTAGAGTGGGGAGATATCGATCAGATTAGCCAAATCCTGGAGAGATATCCGAGGGGATTTGACCTCGTTCTTGGAGCTGATATTTATATCCTTTTCATCTAAGTTTTTTACTTTACCTTTTCCCTACTGCTTGTTACGACCATTCATCTTTATCCTTAATGGTTAGCAAGCTTTCAACAGTCGAGCGTTCCTCCTCTCTTTGACACGGTAGAGAAGCTTCTGCGCACCCAGGGGAGCAAATGCAGATTCATTTTGGCCTACATTTCTCGAGCTAAGATGTATGTGTTTTATCCACCCAATCTCATTGGTTATATCTCTCCACTTAAATCATATATCTGTTTTTTTTTTTTTTTTTTCTCTTTGTTAAGACCTCAAATATGAATCAACTGTTTATAAATATAAGGTCCTATTTTAGGAAGACTCTAAAAGGTACATATATTTAATTGTTTTCTATTTCTGTTTGTGGTTTATAGCACGTAAATTATAAGTATATAATGTGTCACTCACATGCGCATCCGAAATTGACCAGTAGAATTTCTAGTGTATGGATTCTCAGTAGTAAGAATTGATTACCGGAGTAGATCATCTTGTACAAGAAAGGTTTTAAGTGGCTATCGGCACGGGCTGTGCCCACCGTGACGTACTATACCGATAAGATATTGACATAATATAAGCCCCGTGCGAATGACACGGCTCAACAAGCTCTTTTCTTTGTGAAATTAGTAAGCAGTTATCTTAATATAGTGCAAAAGATTTGATAAAAATATATAATAAATAATTAGAAAATATTGATCCCAAAGAAAGTAAATATTCCATGTCATATTTTTGTGACAAGGGCTCATCTGCACAGCAAGGCGCATGCCGTGTCGTACTGTGACAGCAAGTTCTCGAGATGATCCCGTGCCACGGCATTTAATTCCGTGTGTACAAGTCAATCCATGCAAGGATACATCGATACTACGAAAATAATGCACTACTATAAAAACGATCGGCAGAGTTGATCTTGTACCTACATTACTAACCTTCGGACAAATTGAATACCTTTAATTATCAAAAAGTTCCCGTATCTTCCTCCTGATCTCAGTATTTTCTATTCCCGGGTTTTTCAGAGGAATATGAAATGGCTTGAAACTGTCCAATGTTACACAACTATCTTAGGATTTGTTAGTTTTCTCCATCTTGCTTTGTCGAGCAATGGACATGATCTCGTTTTGAAGTTCATCGGTAATGACCTTTTAAACAAGGGGAACACCACATATATTCTTTCTTTTTCTTGGTTTATTTTGCTCCTAGGCGTTTCAGAGAAGTAAACTGCGTCTTAAAAGTGTCCTACGATTGATTTTTCAAATCCTTTACTTTTTGATGATCTTCGCTCAGCTGTTTGAGTATTCTCGTATTGATTTCTCTCTTGAATAAGCCTGTTGCTTTTCCTGTAATTGAAAGATAGCTCTCTTGCATACGAATTTGCATTCCTTTATCGTTGCCTTTTGTCGTACAAAATCGATCTAGTTTGAGCATCCTTGAATTTTGATAGTGCTTAACGCTCCGTAAACTTTTAATAACGCGCCAAATTGGCTCATTCCATCGTGTTAAGTTCATCGATAGAACGATGACGACGCATAGACACTAAACTAATATCTTTTGACAAATGGGGCTTGGGACTACCAATGCAGTTAATCCATAAAAACTTAAATGTCCTTACATGCAAAACTAAACAGAGTTTTACGCTTTTGCTGTCGTCTCTGCCGTTAGCTTTTGTTTAAATTATGCTCGTCGTGAATCGTAGAATGATTGAGGGCGGAGCGATTTCTCTACTGATGCTCTTTTTCTTTGTTGAGCAGTATGGATACTGTTATAGTTGATGAGGCAGTTAAGCACGGGATGCGGATAGACGAAGTCGACGGGACGAGAACAAACATAGCGAACCTCGAAGGAGTTGTATTCGAAGTTACCCTTAAATGATGTCTCGATCGATTCCGATCGGATACACTTATATCAAGTATGTTAGGATTTGATTATATTTGTAGTTGAATCCTAGTTGGATTAAGATTAATATTTAAATCTTAAAGAGATAAGTTTGTTAAAATTTAAATATTAATTAGAACAAAAATCTATTTAGATTAGGATTTGGATAGTTTTTTATGTAAGCTATAAATATAGTATATGTGTTATTATTTTAAGGTGGTGTTAACGTGGTCACAGAGACGGTGGTGGTAATACTCATGGAGGTGGTGGGAGCTAGGATTTAGCCACATCCATATAGTGGTATCCACATCCACAGTGGTGGTAACACCCATGGAGGTGGTGGGGGTTAGGATTTAGCCACACCCATAGTCTTTTAGGTTTATAGAAGACGAGAGAAGGGTGAGAGAGATTCAGGAGGAGGGCTCAGGTGGAAGCTACTCTATTGCAGAAGAGGAGTCGGTGTAATCGGTGTAATTCTTCTTTTGGGTAATGAATCTTATTTCACCCGCATATTTTCTGTTTTGGTTTTCTTCTTTTTGTGGTTGTATTGGTTTCAGTTTTGTTGAGAGGACGGGTTTATGGTAAAAATCTGATTTGACGTTTCCGTTGCGGAATCTCAACTCTAGGCGGTACCAGAGCGGATTGCCGTATCGAAGCGGGTTGCGGATTCAGAGAATCTGGTATCGGGACGAGTCCCGAATTTTTCCAACAAAGTAACTTACTCTTTTACTCTTCTCTCTTGAAATTTCGGACATTGCTATTTTTTTGCTCGATTTTAAGTGAGGAATATGTAGTACATAAAAGAGTGTACAATGCATGGATACACTCAGCTAATTTTGGTTAAAATGTATAGACACTGCTTAAACTTTAACCTATTTTGAAAATAACCCTCTGAACTTTTTATTTTTTTATTTTTTTTTTATTGATTTACAACTCCTCTGCTTACTAATTGTTTGATGTACACTTTGATTTAGTTCCTTCCACTGATCAGGAATCTTCAAATTGATACCATTGAAATTGGTCTACATTATTAGAAATATTTAGTAACCGAATTTTGTAATTTTAAAAAAATATTATTAAGTTCATCGAGAAGTCGAAAAATAAATGATAAAAAATGATTAATCTTTTGAAAATAGAGCTACTACGATGGTAAAAGTATAAAATAATTGTTGCTGGTAAATTTTCTACCGTTAGATTTATTTTTTTCGACTAATTTTACTATTTAGATCATGCTATTGCTATTCCACCAACCACCTACTAAAATCCAAGAGATTCACTATCATATTAATCACACATCCTTTCATCCAAGGACTAAAAATTTATAAGCAATAATAAATTAATACTTTTAAAAATATAAGAGCTCAATTATATATATATATATATATATATATATATATATATATATATATATATATATATATATATATATATATATATATAATTTACTATCAGATATTTCACCAGGTTCGGGTTTGGATTTGAGTTCGGATTTGAAAATTATTCTAAACCCTACCCATTAAAAGCTCGGGTTCGGGTTGGATCTAAGTCAGTTATGGGTATAAAGTATCCGTATCGATACCGAAAACTTTAATGCGCAAGTATTTTTACTTGTATACTACCCATTTTTTATCGGGTTTGGGGAGGATTCCGGTAGGATCCAGATCGGGTATAGAATATTGGGTATTTTGGACAGCTTTAGACTCCTCACAGGGTGTACTTGAATCTGACGAGAACGTCGCAGCTTAAAATGAGTAATAATGTGACAACCCTAGGATTTAGAATATGGCATATATGAGATATAGTTCGACTAAACTTCTTAACTCAATTATAACATTCTGGACAGTAGTTAGCCCTAAAAGATTAAAAAAATAGCTAAATTACAGAAAATTTTCCTGTAATATTTCATTTTTTCACTTTACCCCCCTGTCTTTTAAAAGCCTACATTTTATCCCCTCGTAATTACCGAATTGTCTTTAGGGGGCAACGGCGTTAACGGATGAGGTAAATTGACGAAAATGCCCTTACCTTATATTGGAGAGAGAATGAGTTTTAGTTTATTTCCCGCCATTCTTGAAGGGTATTTTAGGTATATCCAATAATATTTTTTAAAAAATTGACGGTTCACTCATGGAATGGTGACGGCGGGGGGTAAATGCATATTTCGATAATTACGAGGGAGCAAAATGTAGGCTTTTAAAAGACAGGGGGGCAAAGTAAAAAAGCGGGATATTACAGGAAGGTTTTCTGTAATTTAGCCTAAAAAAATTAAATATGGTAGGATCAGAATAGTTTTAGTATAAGTAATACTCATCAAAGACAGTGGCAACAAGATAAGAGGGGATTAAGTTATAATAAAATGAGTGTTTAGAAGATAATAATTTTAATCACAACTTGTCTAATAGGCAATATTAAGATGGGCTAGTACTAGTCACCTTCAAAATGGAGCTGGTGAAAAGAAAAAGATCAAAAATAAACTCTAATTACCAATCTTACTTATTTGTGGTTTTTTATTTATATAGTAAACTTCAAATTGTACTTGTGGTTTAGCTCATTTTCATTTTTATTATCTTATGATTTTTTCTTTTTCTTTTTCTTTTTTAATCCTATTTTATATAATTTTTTTGATAAAATAAAAATTAAACCACATATGGATAAAATGAAACTTTTTAACTAAAAGGATGGCAAAGTAAAAATTACCCAAATATTAAAATTGGCTTGAAATAGAGCAAATTTGAAACACCCTAGAATTTGAAATAATTTTATATATGAGATATAATAAGGCTAAACCTCTTAATCCGGTTATATTATTGCAAGTGGAAATATAATAGTGGAAGTGGCAAAGGATTTGGTGATTGATATCCGTGACCTGAGTTCGAAGCCTAGTTGCTTCACATTTCCAGCTAAGTTTATTTCAAAAATAAACGAAGTGGGTAGCATGCTACCTTTCTCTCAAAAAAAATAAATAAATTTGGGTGGTGATTAGGTCTAAAAGATTAAGAGTGTTGAGCATGTTAGAGTTAGAGTAGTTCTACGATAGGTGACCCCCTGAAAAACGGAGTGTCACAGTTGGTATCAGAGTCAATCACCAGTCGAAAGTGCGAGATAAATCTCGATTGAGCCAGGATTATATAATGGGTAGAGCGTGGCTTCCTGTCTAATGATCGTTGTGGATAGAATGTAGCTTCCCACAAGATCGACTAAGGCTAGTGAGACGAGTCTCGTATCGTCTGTTATTTGTTAGTGTGCTTGAACCTGACGAAGACATTAGGACTTAAAGGAGGAAAGAATATGACACTCCAGAATTTAGAATAATTCTATATATGAAATATAATAGAGCTAAATCTCTTAATCCTTAATCCGGCTATAGTTTTTTATATTATGGCTAGGCTGAAGAGATTAAGATTAAAAGGGTTGAGCGTATTAGAGATAGAGCAGTTCTAGGATGGATGATTCTTAAAAATCAGTCGTCACAAAATAAAAAGAGAAAATAAAAAATAAACTCTAAATATCAATCTTAACTACTTTGAGTGTTTTTATTAATCACAAAAAAAAAACATTAGATTAGCAATGATTTATTGTTTTCTCTCTACCTGATGGATTAATCACACTCTTGATTATTATGAAACATCTTAATGCTTGATGATGGTATCATCAATTGGTCAAAGATTCTCTTTAAAGCTTTTGAGAGGACTCTCAAGTAAACAACACATCAATAAATAAGAACACATGACATGGGAAGTGCTTTTTCTACAAATTTGAAGTCATGAAACCTTAAAATGTGCCTTAAAAAAAAAAAATAAATAAATAAAAAAATTTGTATATATATATTTGGATTAATCACACACACACACACACACACACTCTCTCTCTCTCTCTCTCTCTCTCTCTCTCTCTCTCTCTCTCTCTCTCTCTATATATATATATATATATATATATATATATTATTTTTAAAAATTTGTATTTTATTCTTTCAAAATTTTAAATTGATAAATTTGGCCTCCTTCTGTCTGTTATGTTTATTTCTTATAGTTTATACCGAAAATATTTTTTAAGATAACAGAGAAATGTATTATAAAATTATTATTTTCCTCTGGTACTAGTATAAGAATAATTTAGTTATTTTGTCTTCTCTATTAATGTCATGACCTTCTGAAAATATTTTTAAAATTTTGAGAGGGATAAAATACAGATTTTTGAAAGTTAGAAAAAATAAATAAAAAAATAAATGTTTACTGAAAAGTTTTCTAGCTTTTTAGTCCCAAAAAAGAAAAATTTGAGAGGCAAAAATAAAGTACTACACACTTCGTTCATTTTTTAAAATAAACTTAGTCGGAAATATAAAATAATAAGACTGAGATCTTAGGATCTCATGTATTTATTATCAAATTCTTTATTACCTGCACCATGAAAGATTATTAAATAAAAAAAAAAATCTGAAGTGATAGTACGTTAACATTCTCTTAAAAAAAAAAAAAAAAAAAAAAAAAAAAAAAAAAACTTCAACAATGAAAAATGCACATTTATGGCAAGTTTACTATTTTCTTCTTTAATATTGCAACATAAAATTTAAATACTCCAATATTTGAAAAACTACCCTTGACATTTTTGTGGTTATCACTTTGTCCACTGGATTCAGAATGTTCAAGTTAATTATTCATATTTTTAAACACTGCAATAAAATTATGCTATAGTGATATTTTTAAGTATTTTTAAAATTTTAAAAAAGTGTTGTTTGCAAAAATACCGATACTTATTATTAGTGTCGCTATATGTGCAGTCGCTAGGTTGTATAGCGACACATTATTGTAATGTATTTCAAAAATATGTCCCTATAGTCTAATTTTGAATATATATAGATGAAATATAAATAGGACACTTGTACAAAAGTGTTACAAAAATATATTCTTATAACTTAATTTTGTTGTAGTGAAATATGATATAGAGTATTTGAAATATTTAAAAATACAATTTCAAGTTTTATTATGTTTTTAACCTAATGATCAAATCATGTCAAAATGAAAGGCGGCAACGAACGACCTTTAAAATTGAGGATAGGGCTTTTAAATTCAAGATTGAGAATATAGACATTGATTTAAATAGTTTAAAATATTTTTCATCATAAATTTAATAAATTTATATTCTTATATGTCATTAAACTACAAAGTCATCATACTAGCAAACTCATCATACTAGCAGTTAAAAATTGACAACTTTGAGATGGTTGATTATAACATGAACGTTGTCGAAAAGGTATAGAATTTTGTTTTCAAAAACTTCGAATATTTTAGACTAGTTTAACAATGTGAATTATTGATTTGAATATTTTAAGATTGAAGATTAGACTGTAATATTTTAATATAAAATTTAGGTGATCCTTCTAATAAAAGAAAGTTATGCATTTATTAATTAAGCAACCCATTTGTTAATTTATGGATTCAACTACATGTGTATAAATGAACACATACAAAATTCCAAAAACTACATTCATATACTTGTAGTTAGTGATCAATTTTGCTTACTAAATAGTGGTTAGTGAATAGAGTAGGATTGTCCACTAAAGCTTTTTTTTTTTTTTTTTAAAAAAAAAGAAAGAAAAGAAGGACCTAACCTTTTTAACCTTATTCTAATGGATCTCATCAGATGTACAACCCTCATGGGGTGTACACTTATATTTACCCTATATGAGGGATGCTAGGTGTACACCCCATAAGGGGTGTACATCCTACACCCCATCCCATCCTAGGGTGGGGCTTCTTTCACTGGTCACATGATGTGACCAGTCGAATTCACCCCACCCCAGGATGAGGTGGGGTGTAAGATGTACAACCCTCATGGGGTGTACACTTATATTTACCCTATATAGCCTTTTTGTATTTTAGCTAATCAATCATAATAATAAAAAAGTCCTAATAATATACTGTGACGCTCCGCTTTTCAGGGGGTCACATATTTTAGAAGAGGATTGCTATATGTACACCCCGAAGGGGTGTACATCCTACATCTCCACCCCTTTAAGGGTGGCGATGTTTTTTAGGGGTCACATCAAGTGACCCCTCATCACACCCCCACCCTTAGATGGGTGGGGGTGTGAGATGTACACCCCTTACGGGTGTACACTTAGAGTTTCCCATTTTAGAACTATTATAGTTTTAACATGCTTAACTCTCATAACCTCTTAAATTTAGCCACTGTCCAAAATTTTATAGCCAAATTAAGGGGATAAGCTCTATTATATCCTACATATATTAAGGGGGGAACTCGTCGTGAAATTACCGAGCACATCTCAACCCACACAGCACACGAGCGTAGCGGAAACAGGATCTTTCGTAGATGAAAGTAAACGAGAACGATCGTGAAAAATAAGCATGAAAATAACTAAACAAATAAAACAAATAATAAAACATAAGATTTACGCGGTTCGGCCAATAATGTGTCGACCTGCGTCCGCGGGCAAGACCATCTCAATGCGTTTTTTCAATTAATCCACGGCACAAAAATACAAGGAGTAAAATTAGATTACAAGAAACTCTTTCACGGGGGCTCTTCATGTTTTTCCTTTTAATTAGGATTTTTTCGAAGCCCTAAAAAAGAAAAGATGAATCATAAGAATTAATATAACGTTAAAAACCTAATTCTAATAGGAAATGATCTCCACCGTCTATTCGAACCTCCGATTCACTTCTAGTCGTTGATCTCCTCTTAAAAATCCTCTTTAAAATATTCTTAAATCATCCCAAATCTTTAGGAACAAGATCGGATCAAATTAGGATCAAATCGAACATATTCAACCCATCGCGGAGTTGAGTACCGTGATATTGATTCGAAACATGATTTTACATAATCCAACAATTCTCCTACTTAAAAACATGTGTCAAATTCCATAAAATACAAAATTGGAGATCTTGCCAAATTCTCACTCTCCTCACGTAGCTCCAAGACCGAGAGAAGTCATGCTCCAATTGAACTTCTCTCGAGTCACCGGCTTTGTTAAAATATCCGTTGGATTCTCATCTGTGTGAATTTTCAACAATGAGATAAAACTCTCATCCACCACATCTCTCACAAAGTGATAACGAATATCAATATGTTTCGTCCGAGAGTAAAACGCCGGATTCTTCGCCAAGTGTATTGTACTTTGACTATCACAATTCACTCTCACTATATCTTGCTTCACTTTCAATTCTCCTAAAAGTCTTTTTAGCCATATAGCCTCCTTACAAGAATGTGTCACTGCTATATACTCCGCCTCCGTCGTCGACAAAGCGACTACCGACTAAAGTTTCGACTCCCAGCTAATACCACCACCGCTCATGGAGAAAACATAACCCGTGGTAGACTTTCTTTTATCTTTATCTCATGCGAAATCTGTATCCACATATCCGACGCACTCCAAACCCGCAGAACCATAATAGAGTGAGAAATTCGTTGTACCTCTCAAATATATAGGAATGCAGTTGTGATTGGATATATAAGAGATATGGATACTAGTAATAATAATTAGGGTTAAACATTTTGGGTTGTGGTTTAGACCCAATAAGTTATTATTGTTAGTGGGTCAGGTCATTACAGCCTATAGCCACCGCTCAAAATGTTATAGTTAGATTAAGAGGTTTAGCCATATTATATTCTACATATAAGACTATTTCAAATTTTGAGAGAACAAATTATGTAAAATTTTATTAATAAAAAAGATTGTGCTATAATGGAATACTATCAAAGACATGATTGCAAGTGAGAATATATTATTTTTTTGTCAAGAAAATAATTTATAATGAAGATAATGGAGAGAGGAATTAGGAAGTTCAATCAAATTCAAGAAAATATGGTGAAGGATTATTTGTTGAATATATGCATCATCAAGATTGATTTCAATCAACTCAAGAAAGAAAATTATAATTGTATTTTATTATTTCAATTTATTTTCTTTTATGCATATAATACCATTTGTAATATTTTGTAAAATTTATATATTGAATAGAATGAGAAATACTCACAACCATAAGAAGAAACCATTCAAATAATTTTTGAGTTTTTATTTTCCCTACTTTTCTTTGCACCGAGGGTAAACAAGACTTAGAAAAGTCTTAATTTGTGACCCGACCCGCTAGCAAAATAATTTTTAAGTTTTTATTTTTCTTACTTTTCTTTACACCGATGGTAAACAAGGCTTAGAAAAGTCTCAATTTGTGACCCGATCCGCTAGCAAAATAATTTTTAAGTTTTTATTTTCCTTACTTTTTTTTTTTACACCGATGGTAAACAAGGCTTAGAAAAGTCTCAATTTGTGACCCGATCCGCTAGCAATAATAACTTGTTGGGTCCAAACCACAGCCCAAAATATTTAAGTCTAGTTTTTATTACTAGTGTGTATGGTCCCATATATCCAATCAGAATCTCATCCCATTCGATGTGGGACTATTAGTTTGTTACAAACTCTTCTCGTTTAGACTTTAACGTTTTCGTCAAATCCAAATCAGATCACAGACACATAACAGATCAGATTACCAGGCGATGTGAGATTCTAGAGATGAAGGCTCCCACCAAATTCGTGGTGTAGCACAAGGCTTAGGAAAGTCTCAATTTGTGACTCGACCCGTTAGCAATAATAACTTATTGGGTCCAAACCACAGCCCAAAATATTTAAGCCCAGTTTTTATTACTAGTGTGTATGGTCTCATATATCCAATCAGAATCTCAATCCCATCCGATGTGGGAGTATTGGTTTGTTACAAACTCTTCTCGTTTAGACTTTAACGTTTTCGTCAGATCCAAATCAGATCACAGACACATAACAGATCAGATTACCAGGCGATGTGAGATTCTAGAGATGATGGCTCCCACCAAATTCGTGGTGTAGCACAAGGCTTAGGGAAGTCTCAATTTGTGACCCGACCCGTTAGCAATAATAACTTATTGGGTCCAAACCACAGCCCAAAATGTTTAAGCCCAGTTTTTATTACTAGTGTGTATGGTCTCATATATCCAATCAGAATCTCAATCCCATCCGATGTGGGACTATTGGTTTGTTACAAACTCTTCTCGTTTAGACCTTAATGTTTTCGTCAGATCCAAATCAGATCACAGACACATAACAGATCAGATTACCATGCATTTTACCCCGCATAGCACTTAGCTCTCACACTTCCGACTGGTATTCTTCTCTGATACTATTTGTGATGATCCGACCCGCTAGCAATAATGTCCAAACCACAATCCAAAATACTTAAGCCTATTTTTAATTACTAGTGTGTATGATCTCATATATACAATCAAAATCTCTCAATCCCATCCGATGTGAGACAATTTGTTTGTTACACAATCATAAAAAAAAAAAAAAAAAAACAGAAGAAGAAGAAGAAGAATTATTTTCTTTTTTGCCATTTTAAAATGGTTCATAGTTGAGTCAAGGGGAAAGGGAGGAGGGTTTCCCTACATTTTTATCCTAAGAAGTAATGTTTCTAAAGCATTGCTATGGTTGGTGCTCCACATGAAGTCACAAATTAATGTTGAAGAGAAATTCAATTAATTATATTTAAACACACAACCAGAATTTCTCTGGAAGATGTTGAGTTTCTTTGCAGCAACTGCAACCCTCACCAGCAAAGAATGTGAGGGCCCACCAAACTACAATATTTTGTTGTATCATGTGCTTCACAAAAAATAAATAAATAAATATAAATATATATATATATATATATATATATATATATATATATATATATATATATATATATATATATATATATATATATATATATATATCTGTTGGATGGTCAATTTTAACTTCTAGAACAACTTAATTATATATACATCACTTTGACAAATATTTTTTTGTGTAATTTATAAATTATATGCGAACATCACCACGATCAAATTATTTATTTATATTAATACTGCAATAGCTGGACTACCGATCGATCGATCGATCAATAACTACGTAGCCCAACAATTTGGTGCTGTCTCGTCGATCACAAGATCACAATTAAAAACATAAATGATGAATTTTTTTTTTTTTTGAGAGAAAGACAGCATTCAAGGCGGAGATGAATTTAGCAACAGGGCAATCGGTATCTGCAGTGGAGCAGCCGGGCCCAAAAAAAAAAAAAAAAAAAAAAAAAGGACAGTTCCTCGGCACAGAACCTAGTCCAGTACGAGCGGGAAAGTCTGATATCGGCGAGAATGACGCCTACGCTACGATTCTTATTTATATATGATGAAACTTATACAAATTATTTTTACATAACTTTGAAATGCTTTATCCTAATAATATTTATGTTACTTGATCTTTTTACAATTAGTTGAGTTTTATATATATTGAACAAAGAACTTATGGTTAGATATAAGTTTTTGTATGAGACCTACTTGAGGAGTTTTTTCTTTGTATTATGTAACTTATAAAACACGTTAATTGTACGTACTATGTACTACAGATTTATTATGGGTATGGTTGGACTTTCACGTCGGGACTTGGCAATTTGAATTATTGTTAAAAAATAAAATAAAATATAAAAAAAATGTAGAAAAAATAATTTTCTTAGTAGCTTGGAGTAGTTGATTGCATGAACTACATGATGGAAAATATAAGGTACGATAATAAAATAAAATCGAATACATATCAATATTTAGGATCATAAATAAAATTATAAAATAACTTACAAAATGTCATGGAGAATAAATTTTTGATTAAACAGCGGAAGCAAAAAAATCCGGGAGCAATTAGAATAGTATCGACCGAACTAGCTAATCTAGTTTCTCCTCCTTTCTCAGGCGCGGCACTCTCCCGTATAGTGTAAATTTAATAGATAGTTTTACCAGAATGCATGTAAGTAGGTGGCAGGACCAGTACCTCTTTATATAGATTCCAGATCAACTTACCATCAAAGTCTGATTAGAATTCTATTTAATTTAAATGGATGGGAAAGGGATAAGATATACCATATCAAGTAATTCTATATCCTTTAGGATTGATCCTTATCAATAGTAAATTTAAATTTAAATATAATTAATTAGACCACATATATGAAAATTCTAACACTACATGCAAAGCATATTAATGCTCAAATCCTTTTTTTTCTTGGTCAAATTATTTGATCACACTAATCCATATTTTATATCCAAGTTGAATTTTTCATGATAAATGGGTTCTCATCACATAGAGAGATATCACTATCCACTTTAACCAATCCAAGTGGGATGGAATATTTTTTTATTCTCTTGATTATTCAATTAGTCATCTCTATACTAATGGATACATTTTTCTTTTTCTTTTTAAAACTTATTGCAAAATTTTGATCATTAATTACAACTAAGAAGATGATTAGTGTTGTAGTTAATTAGGTCTTTGTTATTGAACATATATATATATAACCTCCACAAGGATTTCATGTGTATATATATTAATAGGAATAAGGCTATTATATATATATGCTTTCAGAAGCATGGTCTCCGTGTCTTACTTTATTTTTGATAATAAAATATTTAAATCGATGATCAACTTTGTTCAACTTAATTTATACCATGCATTTGAAGTATTTAAAAGTTAAATTTTATGATTTTTCGACATCATCTATCTTGTGATCAAGTGGTTTTAGATCACACGTACTAATCTTACTTTAGATAGTAAAATAAAATATATATATATATATCAAAATCTCACCAAATTTGGATACTTCTGCAATCGCTTTATTTAGACTATTAATATATTTAAATTTTAAGACGTTTCAATTATTAGGTAAATGATGTCGAAAAATTACGAAATTTGATATCTAGATATTTCTAATAGTACAGATTAAGTGTAACAGAATCGATTATCGATTCGAATGTCCCATCATCGAAGACAAAGTGAAAATATAAACGCTCTCATGCTTCTAAAAGCATAGTAGCTTTATTCATTTTTTTTCATCTCTTGATTATTCTATTACTCATCTCTATACTAATGCATACATTTTCTTTTGTTAGGATTTGATTAGATTTGTAATTGAATCCTAGTTGGATTAAAGTTAATATTTAAATCTTACAGAGATAAGTTTGTTAAGATTTAAATATTAATTAGAATAGAAATCTATTTAGACTAGGATTTGGATAGCTTTTAATATAAGCTATAAATATAGCATTTGTGCTGTTATTGGATGGGGGTGTTAAGGAGGATATACCCACGATGGTGGTAATACCCATGGAGGTGGTGGGGGCTAGTATTTAGCCACACCTATATAGTGGTATCCACAGCACGGTGGTGTTAAGGAGGATATACCCACGATGGTGGTAATACCCATGGAGTTGGTGGGAGCTAGAATTTAGCCACACCCATATAGTGGTATCCACAAAACGGTGGTGATAACACCCATGGAGGTGGTTGGGGCTAGAATTTAGCCACATCCATAGTCTTCTAGGTTTATAGAAGACGAGAGAATGGTGAGAGAGATTCAGGAGGAGGGCTAGGGTTGAAGCTACTCTATTGCAGAAGAGAAGGCTGTATAATCGGTTTTTGTTGAGAGGACGGGTTTATGATAAAAAATTTGATTTGACGTTTCCGCTGCAGAATCCCAACTCTAGGCGGTACCAGAGCAGATTGCGGTATCGAAGCGGGTTGCGGATTCAGAAAATCTGGTACCGGGGCGAGTACCAGATTTTTCCAACATTTTTTTTTTTTTTTTTTTTTGTTACTTATCACAAAATTTTGATCATTAATTACAACTAAGAAGATGATTAATGCTGATTAAATCTTTATCATTGAACATAAACTTCACAGGGATTCACATATGTATTAAATGGTGGCACCTAACAACTCCCTTGAGTATTGAATCTAATTAATTAATACTCCATTGTTAGGATAAGAGTCATCTTTTCTCTTCAATTAATTTTAGGTGGTTGGTTGGGATTATCTTAACCTGTAGATGTTGAAAATTGGAAATGCACCAACTTTTTTTTGTTCCTTTTTTTTGTCCTTTTTAATTTATTTTTTCTTTATTATTATTTTTTTTTTTCTGAAAATGGTACTTGAGCAAAAGATTTAATTTCTTATTGGTGAAAGGATTTTGACCTTGCAAAGGCCCATCATTCCCTCTAAAAGAAGGATCTAAACACAATCATTGTAATCCATCCATGGAATTATTGATGATTATGTTCTCATGCCTTTTAGAGTTTGACCAATGCAAAGTCTCATAAGAAAGTGTAGCCAGCTTATATACTTTTAAATAAATAAATTTAAATATATTTATAAATTTTTTATTATAAAATTTGTATTGAAATCTGTATTATTATAAAAATAACTAAAAAAAAATACAATAATATAATTCTTAATACAAATTTAATGATAAAAAATTATAAATATATTTAAATTTATATTTTTAAAAATATATAAGCTCTACTCCCAATAAATTTATAAATTTATTATTATTATTTATTGGTTTACTAGTCTTCTACAGGTATTCTATTACTTTCAAATTAATGATATAATACTATGTGCCAATTTAAATGCATGATCATCTTCATATTGAAAATGTGATTAAAATTTAGAAAGATATGTTATGTTCGGTTTCACTATCACTTATGCGGAATATGATAAATCATCTCGTATGAAAAAAAAAAAAAATGCTATTTTGTTAAAACATATGTGTCAAAACTTCATCTTCATACTTCCCAAATAATTAATTACTGGAATGTCGATGACGGATCGCTGGCGCTAACCATTAATTCCAAAAGTTCAATCGGTTAAAAATGCACAGTTAATTCATCTAAAGCGTACAGATAAAGCGCTCACGGGTCTCAAACGAACTCAATCCATCTAAACTTTAGGTCTATTGTTGGACCTCTTACAATTCAATTTATTAGTCTTCTGAGTCTATTATCACAGAGCAGAAAGTTGGACCTATTTTTAATTTATAAGCAAATAGTCAATATGAAAAACTTATTCTGACGCCCAAACAACGCATTAGTGTCTGTTTAGCCTGACTTCTAGGATATATTTTTTACTTCAAAATGCTAATCAAAGCTTTTCTTATTGTTGGAAGCTGAAATAACATACTAGGCTTCAGATCTTAATAAGGAGTGTATCAATCTCTTCTTGCTGCTTCTGCTTCTTTTCTTTTATTTAATTTCTTCTTTTGGTGATTGAATCTTTACCTTCTTATTTTATTATTATTTTGCTTCTAAGGTGGTAACAAGAGCCATTTCCAAGCCTCTCAGAGAGAGGAGAGGGGGGGTGGGGGGGTTTGGTTCCTTGCAATGGCATCAAAGTACCTGTACTCCATGTTACTCCATGTTCCCTTTAGCTATTTTTTAATTCACTCCCCTCCTATATAGCTTTATTCCTCTTTTTTTTTTTCTTTTCTTTTTTCCTTTTCCTAAGTTCTTTGCTTCCCTTTGGTGCCACTCCCCCCTCTCCTTCACTTCTTTATATATATATATATATATATATATATATATATAGAGCAATGCTACATGTACACCCCGAAGGGGTGTACATCATACATCTTCACCATTTTAATGGTGCCGATATTTTTTACGGGTCACATCAAGTGACCCATCATCACACCCCCACCCTTAGATGGATGGAGGTGTGAGATGTACACCCCTTACGGATGTACACATAGCATTTTCTGTATATATATGGCTTTATTCTTTAGAGAAAAAATGCCTTTGTCTTACACCACCCTCCTCCTCCTCCTCCTCTCTCTCTCTCTCTCTCTCTCTCTCTCTCTCTCTCTCTCTCTCTCTCTCTCTCTCCTTGTGGGACCCACCTTAAGGCATTTCTTTAGGTGCACAATCCACTGATATATTCCTCCACCCCCTCCCCCATTCTTTGTGGTTTCCTATGACTTAGAGAGAGAGAGAGAGAGAGAGAGAGAGATCCTTGTGTTTGGCTTATGTGAATGGCCCTATTATTTTTGCATGCATGGGTCACACAATGCCCTAGGCCACCAATCACCAAGCACCACCTTTTCATTTTCTCATCCTTCCAATGAAATCCTCTTTCACTCTTTCATTGTAATATTGGTATTACTATTTTAATTAAGTCTTATTTTAGTTGTTTATGACCATAATATTGATTTTGAATTGGAAATAGTGAGGGAAGAGAGAAGGGAGTACATCAGAAGAAAAAAAATATTAAGTTCAAATTTCTATCAGACACTTAATTAATTTTTTTTATTTAATTGTACTGAGTTTAGATATAAGTACTAATGCTGAATATAAATATTAAAAAATACCTTTCTCTATAACTTGAGGTTTCAAAGAACAAGGTTGTTAGTCTCTATAAATAATTTCTTAGTAGAAAGGAGAAAAATTTTATTTATTATTTTTTTATTCGCGAAAAATAATTCAAAATTTCTGTCCATGAAAGAAGAAATAAGAATTGAGCTTCTATGCTTCAAAGAGCATTTTACTATAATAAAATTAGGTTATAGGGATATATTTTTGTGACATTTTTTTACTATTATCCTATTTATTTTTCATATATATCCAAAATTAGATTATAGAGACATATTTTTGGGACACATTACAACAATGTGTCGCTATACACCCTAGCGACGGCATATATAGCGATATTAATAACAAATGTCAGTACTTTTTCTAATATTATTTTTTTTTTAGTTTTTAGGAATACTTAAAAGTATCGCTATAGCATAGTTTTATTGTAGTGTTTATTTCTAACCGCAACGAAAACCTACCAGACAAAATTAAACACCTTTTAGGGCATATTCTATTCTTCTGCATCTCAATCTTGGATAAATTGTAATATTATCGATCTCGGCAACAAGTTCTCTCTTTAGCAAAACCAGAAGCACCAAATCACAACTCCTCCATCCGTGGCTCAAAATTTAATTTCAGCTTCGCATAATAGCAAACGCTCTTAGTTATCAGGAATAGCTACAACTGCAGCTGTAAGTAAAACCAGAAGAAGCAGAACAAATGGCAGATTCTTAACTAGAAGAAATAGGTAACATGTAACATATACAGCAAATACTTATAAAAGTAGAAGCAATAGGTAAACTGGTCCCCAAGAGTTGGTTGAGCTTCTTTGAGATGCAAATCTCTCTTCTTTCTCTTCTTCTACTCAACATCTAGAAGACACTGGAAGGTTTTTTCTGTCAAGCTTCACATAACAGCTCTACATATATATATATATATATATATATATATATATATATATATATATATATATATATATATATATAATTAGGCTGGAATATTTTTGATAGTACCAAGTCATTGGTGCTATCAAGTTTTTAGCCATTGAATTAAAAAATATACGGTTAGGATAATAGTGCACTACAACAAAACTATGCTATAGCGACATTTTTAAGTGTTGCTAAAAACTAAAAAAAATATTGCTGAAAAAAATACCGACACTTGTCATTAGTGTCGCTATATGTGCCGTCGCTAGGGTGTATAGCGACACATTATTATAATGTGTTCCAAAAATGTGTCCCTATAACTTAATTTTAGATATAGATGGACTATAAATGAGACATTTGCAAAAAAGTATCACAAACATGTATCCTTATAACCTAATTTTGTTGTAGTGGTGGTTCTCTAGGATTTAGTGGGTGGTTGGTTGAATAGTAAAAATCTTAGGACCCGCTATAATTCCAACCGCACATATTTTAATCCAATGGTTAAAAACTTGATAACACCAATTACTTAGTGCTATCGATAGTATTCTAGCCGGACTATATATATATATATATATATATATATATATTCTGCTGCTTCTTCCCTTTGTTTTTTTGCTCTTTTCTTTTTATCTGAACTACCATCCTCTATTCTTTGCATGTACATATAAATATATGAGGTCATAGTACATACACTTATTCCACAATATTTATAGTACCAGTAACCAAATTCCACACTGATACTTCTCCCAGGATGCTTTGGAGAGAGAGAGAGAGAGAGAGAGAGAGAGCAAGCTTTGAGTTGTACTATGAAGTGTGATACAACTCCATTGAAAAAGTGAACCTACCTCACATGCTTTATTTACATGCATGTGTTTTCCCATCTACCCTATTTAATCTCCCTATTTAGTGCTTAACCTATGCATGTTGTTGATTGGATATGCTCCACCACACATTACAAAAATATGTCGCTATACATCCTAGCGACGGCACATATAGCAACACTTATAATAAGTGTCGGTATTTTTGTCAGCGATACTTTTTTTAAATTTTATAAATATTTAAAAGTGTCGCTATAGTCTAATTTTATTGTAGTGAGATCACGGAACAAATCAGGTCCAATATTTGAGGGGATATCTTATGTGTGGCGTTTAGATTGACTTGGTCCGCTAGACATGGTCCAGGGAAGACTGCTACCCCAAATAGGGGAAGAAAGGTGGAGCCTGCAACTATCATCAAAGGGGTGGGCTGACAGCATTGCCTCATTTATTGATCCACAATTAAAAGTTTTAACTGCCAATTAAAGAGGGCCCCACCTCCCAACTACTCATAGTAATGAAGTGGTGGGGACTTTGTATGTGACCATTGTATCCATACAAAGATGAGAGGAACTGCATTTGCCCCCATCAAAATGACTCTGATAAAAGCACCATAGAATTTGTACTATTACTGTCACTGTTACTAATATATACTTTTTTGAAATAAAAATGTACAATATATATATATATATATATATATATATATATATATATATATATATATATCAATTATAATTTATTTTGACTCTTTAATTTGTTTGATTTGAATGCGTTAACGATATTTTGATTTCAAAATTAATTTAGTTATAGTTGCGAGAATTGTACACACTGAAGTCAAAATGTCGTTAACTGATTTAAATCAAAATGTTCCATAGTGTTGGAAAAATTCGGTACTCATTCCGGTACCAGATTCTCTGAATCCGCACTCCGCTTCGATACCGTAATATGCTATGGTACCGTCTAGAGTTGGGATTCCGCAGCGAAAACGTCAAATCGAATTTTTATCAGAGAAGAAAAATTCAATACAAGGAAATATGCGGGTGAAATAAGATTCATTAATTAAGAGAAGAATTACACCGATTACACAGACTTTTCTTCTGCAATAGAATAGCTTTAATCCGAACGCTCCTCGTGAATCTCTCTCACCCTTCTCTCGTCCTCTAGGTCTTCTATAAATCTAAAAGACTATGGGTGTGGCTAAATCCTAACCCCCACCGCCTCCATTAGTGTTACCACTATCGTGGAGATGGATACTGCTATATGGGTGTGGCTAAATTCTAGCCCCTACCACCTCCATAGGTATTACCACTACCATGAATATATCCACCGTCGTAAGTATGAATGCCACTATATGGGTGTGGTTAAATCCTAACCCCACCACCTCCATGGGTATTACCACCATCGTGGGTATATCCCCCTTAACACCTTCGTCAAATAATAGCACATATACTATATTTATAACTTATATCAAAAGCTATCCAAATCCTCATCTAAATAGATTTTTATTCTAATTAATATTTAAATCTTAACAAACTTATCTCTTTAAGATTTAAATATTAATCTTAATCCAACTAGGATTCAACTACAAATCTAATCAAATCCTAACACATAGTTTAGATAAAAATTAATTTAGATAAAGCCAATCTGTTGTTTGCTTGATGAGAGAATTAATTAAGATAAAATTAACTTTTAGTTGAACTATAATTTAGATAAGAATTAATTTTCTAATGTTGTTTGTTTGATGAGAAATTAATGGCTTCAAAACACAAGTTCTATCATTTTCTATATTTATTTTATTGAAAGCTCTCATGCTATCATATATATATATAAGGGGATGAAAAATAAGTTCAATTAGCTAATCATTTTGTAGGTTTTTCTATCCCTTTTCTTTCTATAATTGTTTTCATCAGCAATAATTATGGCTTTTGGAAAAGTAAAATTACTATTTAACTTAATTTAAACAATTT
Source organism: Tillandsia leiboldiana (assembly GCA_029204045.2). NCBI lineage: Eukaryota > Viridiplantae > Streptophyta > Magnoliopsida > Poales > Bromeliaceae > Tillandsia > Tillandsia leiboldiana. Next base: position 691,365 of record CM055081.1, on the reverse strand, counting down.
CTTTACTTGAGAAGTGAAAGCTAATTATTTTTTATTTCACTAAAGCATGATTTAAAATAGGTTAATCGGTCCGAAAATAGAAAGACATTTTTTAAGGCTTTTTCGTGTAAAAAATTCACGAAATTTGTAATTTTTCAAATTCGATCTATCATTTCAGTTTTGAGGAATCGATCTGTTTTTTAAGAATCCAATCGAATTATCTCTGTCCAAACTACATATAAAGTAAACATATCAGTCCCTTTTGTACCGTAAATTTTCATATTGGTAGGAAAAAGAAATAACAACAATAATTGAAAAGCACAATAATTATAGAAAAAAAACAAAAATATAATATTTTTTTTAAAAAATAGAATATATATATAAATTGAAACAAGAGAATTAAAAAATTTTGTATATATTATTCATCTAAACTCATTCTGAAAAGAAAAAAGCTTTACATGGAAGAACAAGATTGTATCCTGTTATATAAAGAAAATACGGTAATATACCATAACAATATATATATGGTAGCATACCATATAAAAAAAGATAATATACCATAACAATAAAAAAATATATATGGTAGTATACCATGTAAAGAAAATAAAATATATAATAATATAAATATTACAATCCTAACAAAAAAAAATAATATATAGGGTAATAATATATATGGTAACATAAATAACTTACAAGACTCTTCTTCTTCTTCTGTTTCTACTCTCTTTTTTATTATTATTATTATTACTATTATTCTAATATTCTAAAATTATTGTCTTGAGTGAAGAAACCATTGCAGAAATTCAGCCAAATTAGGCACTAATTTAATCTATTTTTATCTTGGCAAGCAAGCCAAAGTGCCAAACCGATTTTATTTTTATTTTTATTTATTTATTTATTTTTTACAGTTTTTTAATTATTGTTTTTTAATTCCAAGCTTAAAAGTGAAGTAGATGGTGCAACAGAGCTCTTTTTAATCCCACAAATGCAGGTCAACTCTCATACATACTCAAGCACAAAATAGAGATGAGAGAGAAAGGGATATTTTTTAGAGAGAGAGAGAGAGAGAGAGAGGGGGGGTGGGTTAAGTAAGTGCAAGTGCAACTACTCCCCATTTCAATTTGGGGGAGCTGAAAGGACAGGCTGTGAGTGAGACATCATCACAGTTCACAATCCCTTCCCCCCTCCCCACCTCTCTCTCTCTCTCTCTCTCTCTCTCTCTGAATTTGGCTAATATTTTAATTACTGATATTCAAAATTCAAAATTTTAATTTAATTATTTCATATTTTCAGTAGAAATTATTTTAAAAAAATAAAAAAATAAATATTATTTTATTATTATTATTATTATTATTATTTTTCTCTTTTTTAAATTGTATCATTGATGATTAATACTAGAGATTTTAAAATTTAAAATTTAAAATTTAATTACTTTATACTTATAACTAAATTTATTTTTTAATTTATTTTTTTGTTTTATCAATCATATTTAACACAGTTTGGCATATTTGAGATTTTATATTTGAATTTTAATTATTTCACATTTATTATTGAAGGATACATTGTAGGTAATGTGCTGTTTTTCTTAATAATTTCTCTCTCCCTCTCTCTTTCTCTTTCCTCTTCTCTAATGTCTCTCTCTCCATAAGATAAAAAAACAATTTCTCTCTCTCTCTCTCTCTCTCTCTCTCTCTCTCTCTTTCTCTTTCTCTTTCCTCTTCTCTAATGACAAAAAACAGATGCCACTCTCAGCCACCCCCAAAGAAGAGCTAAAAAGCAGAAGAAAGGGGATTCCTTTCCTTTCCCCCTCTCTCTCTCTCTCTCTCTCTCTTCAGCATCTTCCATTTGTAGACTTTACCAAATCACAACCCTCCTCTTTCTTTCTCTCTCTCTCTCTCTTAACATCAATCTCATCATCTAGTCCACTTGGTAGTAATCTCATTCCTTCTCTCCTCTCTAATCTTCAAAGTTGCAATTTTTAACCTCCATTTTGTTGTGCTCTTCACTTTCCAACAACAATTGTATGTAGCAAGCTCTGATCTTGTTTTTTTTTTTTTTTTTTTTTTTTTTTACTTTCTTTCTTTGTTTCTTTTTATTAGTTCTATGAAGGGTCATGTAATTTTACTGGTGTTGTTTTGTTGAAACCATGCTTCTCTTTTCCTGAAAAAAGAAAAAAAGAAGAAGAAGTAGAAGAAGAGGAGGAGGAGAAGAGGAGGAGGAGAAAAAGATCAGATTTTTACTGGTTTTTTTTTCCTTAATTTCCTGTAATTTGGCCCCAAACCCTTGATCCTGTTACTTGGGGGTGTAATTGTGTTGCTCCCATGGGGCTCTGCCATGGAAAATCAATCCAAAAAACCCTAGAAACTGAAGAGGAAGCAGTAGTAGACCATGTAGAAGCACCCCCCACCATTGAGGAGCTCCCTCCTCCGAAGCCCCAAACCCCGAAACAGCCCAAATTCTCCTTCTACATCCCTAGCCCCCTCCCTGGCTCCTACAAGAGCTCCCCGGCCAATTCGAGCCTAAATTCCACGCCTTTACGCCTTTTCAAACGCCCCTTCCCGCCTCCGTCGCCCGCCAAGCACATTAGGGCGCTCCTCGCGCGGCGCCACGGCTCGGTGAAGCCGAATGAGGCCTCCATACCCGAGGGGAGTGAGGTTGAGCTAGGCCTTGATAAGAATTTCGGCTTCTCGAAGCACTTCTTTTCGAAATTCGATCTCGGGGAGGAGGTGGGGAGGGGCCATTTCGGGTATACTTGCTCCGCAAAGGCGAAGAAGGGGGAGTTGAAGGGCGAGGAGGTCGCCATCAAAGTCATTCCGAAGGCGAAGGTCGGTGAGATGTTACAATTCTCGATCTATTCCATAGCATTGCTCTATATTGGATTTGAATATCTACTACCATTGTGATCTACTCCTGTAATTCCGAGAATTCGGAACCATGCGATCTGCTTGTTATAGCGCGTAAATTCGTTTATTGTTATTTGAAAGAAATTCGTAGTTCTTGTCCAGATCTGTAGAGTAAATTTACCATTTTTAGTTTGATAGCAATAGCATTTAGTTTGGTGCGAAGTCGCGTACTAATTCCCTTGTTCTCCGTTTCAATTTGGTGAATCCTAAATCGAAATTTAATAGATTGTTTCCGCTACGAATACTGCATTTCGTTCATATATTTGCGCCATATGACTAATCTGGTATCTTCTCCTTTCATCGTTGGCAATTGGATGTTTATTTGCATCGTCAGATTTCGTGACTAAGATGATCATTCGCAACAAAATATTTATCTTTTTTCGCTCTCCTGTTTTCCCCCTTTTGTTCGGCACTAATACTCGCGCAGAAAAGTATCAGAATTGAGTGGAAGATTAAATGTCAGGAAAAGGAAAGGAACATTTAGCTGCATCTTTGGATTTATTTTCTTAAAGCTTACACCATGATGAATATTTTGCAGTGTCAACTCCGTTTATGATCGTAGCATGCCCGAATTTATGTAAAATAACCTGTGACCAGACAATTCTTTCTGAAAAAAAAAAAAGAGAAACTTCTAACACTTTTGATATCCGTGTCATTTAACGGTTCTTTTTCCTGAAAAGTTCAATTTACTCAAAATGTTTTCACTGAAAAAAAGTGCTTTTGCAGATGACGACAGCTATTGCCGTCGAAGATGTTAGAAGAGAAGTCAGAATATTGAGCTCTCTTTCGGGGCACAAAAATCTCGTGCAGTTCCACGACGCCTACGAGGATGAAGACAATGTGTATATAATCATGGAGTAAGTTCGCATTTCCTTCTTCCTTTTTCAATTTCTTTGCTGTTTTTGCTAGAAAGTTAATTCATCTGCTTTTGAAGTTATTAACATAAAACGACGACATTTCTACACACTTTAAATTTGCTCTATCTTAACTTTTCACGGGCGAATCTATTTTTGCTACGAAAGACTCTTTTTCGTGTTTCTAGCGGACAAGTTACCGTCGTTCTCGTGATTTGACAGTCGGCGTGCTGTTTCTTAAATGTTTTCATATTCTTTTCCATCATCTCTACAAAAAGATATGACTTTCTTTGTCTACTTTTCAACTTTTAGTAACAAACTTGCCCCATTACTAAAATACTAATACACATAGTTTTAAATGATCGGTGCACAACTTCGAAAATTATATATATATATATATATATATATATATATATATATATATATATATATATATATATATATATATATATTTATATATATATCTATAGAGATAGGCTGAAATACTATTAATAGTACCAAGTCATTGGTGCTATTAAGTTTTTAACCATTGGATTAAAAGATGTGTATTTGAGATGATAGTGGGCCCCTTGGGTTTAATAGGTGGTTGGGAAAATAGTAAAATCTAACGGATGAAAATGATCAAAAGGGTTGATCTAAGCGTAGAAAACTTGATAGCAGCAATAACTTGGTACTATTAATAGTATATATATATATATATATATATATCAGTGTGCAAATTCAACCGTTGGTTCAAACTTGCAAATCGAGCATTAATTCGAAGTTGTGCGTCGCGGTCTTGTACCGAAGGGGTAGTTTGGTTCAAATAGTCAAAAAGTAGTTGAAAGTTGTGAAAATGATATTATGTTTGTGTGTGGCCTATTATGACGGTTGTGGACTGTTTCAGAAGATGTTTATTTTTCTTACGTCTTATGCTGCTTTAATGTATCGTGTCAAAATTAATTATAGCTCGTTTTGACTATTTTGTTTTAATTCAGGTTATGCACCGGAGGTGAACTTTTGGACAGGATACTGTCGAGGTACATCGATATCCGTAATCACATATGATCTGTTTTATTTCCAATTTTCCATGTTGTATGTAATAATAATAATACTGGTTTAGTACAAGTATTAACTATTAAAACTATTCCTAGATGAGGAATAACTTTTATTCATTCTAGGGGTGGGAAATATTCGGAAGATGATGCGAAAGCCGTATTGGTTCAAATTTTGAGCATCGTATCTTTCTGCCATCTTCAAGGTGTCGTCCACCGAGATCTCAAGCCGGAGGTACTGCATTACTCGAACAACATAATATGGAAATTGTTTGTTTCTGTTTTTTTTTTTTTTTTTTTTTTTTTTTTTTTTTTTTTTTCTTGCAACATAATCCACTTCTTTTTGGGTTTTGTAGCTATGGTCCACTACGAAATAGCGTTTTCTTTTATGGAGTGATATGTTCGTTCTCTATCTTCTAATTGTTGAGTATAAATATTAAAATCACCGCTCTCTGGTAGCTTACTCTTTTGGATAATAACGGTTGTTTTGTATTATTTAACATGATATCAAAGAACGAGGTCCTCAGTTCGAGTCTTGTCCTCGGACGTGAGGGCGATGATTGTTTCGCATTATTTTAGACCGAAATCGCAAAACCAAAAATAAATGGTAAAAAATATTCGTTTTTGTCCCAAAGGAAAACTTTGCTGTGGATATATTTATGAGCCTAAATCAAACGACCCTTGCGCGGGTGCTCTTTACGACATTCCTTTGTGTTGTACCTTGTTTGACCGATGTTTGATAACCCATTATGTTGGTTGTTCAGAATTTCCTCTTCTCTTCGAAGGACGATAATTCAACCCTGAAGGTCATAGATTTTGGCCTATCTGACTTTGTGAAGCCAGGTTGGTCCTTTTTTTAAAAAAAAAAATGTGGAAAGTTCGCTATTTTTTCCTCTCGAACTATTACATTTTGATCATGACTTTACGGGCTTCATTTTCCCATTACTTCGAATTATGCAGACGAAAGGCTTAACGACATTGTCGGTAGCGCATATTACGTCGCTCCGGAGGTTCTTCACCGATCTTACGGAACTGAGGCCGACATGTGGAGCATCGGAGTAATCGCGTACATTTTGCTCTGCGGGAGTCGCCCGTTCTGGGCCCGCACCGAATCGGGCATATTCCGAGCAGTTTTAAAAGCCGAACCGGGCTTCGACGAACCTCCGTGGCCGTCCCTCTCTGCCGAGGCAAAAGACTTCGTCAGGAGGTTGCTCGACAAGGATTACCGCAAGAGAATGACCGCTTCGCAAGCTCTATGTAAATTCCTCATGGCCTTGTGATTGCTTAATGCAGTGTTATATGCTTAAAAAGTAAAACTTTGGTTTCATTTTAAAACGCAGGCCATCCATGGATTCGCGAGGCTCAAGAAGTGAGGATTCCTCTCGACATCTTAACTTACAAGCTCATGAGAGCTTACGTTAGTTCGTCTTCTCTACGGAAATCAGCTTTGCGGGTATGATGATACCTGTACTCGAAATCAGTTTATAATCTCTTTACAAATATGCCATGTTGATTGTTCCGTTTTCGCCCTGGTTTTAGTTATATCCTAATTGATTCCTTGGTCCGAAACTGTCGGTGGGAAAAAAAGTTCTTCGCCCGAACTTCAGTTCAACTGAAAGTCATTTTCAACCTGAAAATCACTTGTGGGCAAACTAATAGGCCCTTATGATATATCAAATTCTTTTGTCGAATGGCGAGTAGAAACTTGTTTTCGATTCATTTACCCTAAAGTTTAATGGAGAATCAAAGATATTTATCTTGATGTAAACTGTTTCAAAACATTTACTAACGAGTTATCGGCTAATTTGTTTTTCTCCTATACAATCGATTGAGCGAACACTTTTAATCGATCGTTTAAAATTGTTTCCTTTTTTTTTTTTCTTTCAATAATTTATCGACTATGCTGTCGTAGCTTGATATACTCGAACATTTTCCAGGCACTGGCCAAGACGTTGACCGTGAACCAGCTCTTCTATCTCCGAGAACAGTTCGGATTGCTCGGGCCGAATAAGAGCGGCTTTATTTCCTTATCGAATTTAAAGACGGTGAGTGATTTAGCGCCTGTTTGGAATGGCTCTTTTATTGGTTTCTCCGCTCCGAAAAGTAGTAGTGTAGCGTTTGGCAAGTGCATAATTAGGAGCTTTTGCTATGTTAGGAAAGCTAATGCGGCCTTCAAGACCGCGAAAGCAAAAGTTCTGATTTGAAACTCTGACTTTCCTTACAGTGAAAAGCTATCGAGGAAATCTTAAATTTGCGGAGAAAGCTGTGAATGCTTTTTCAAACTGCTCCGCCGAAACTGCTTTTGCGAGAAGCTCTAACTGGGCCAAATAGCCGCTTTACTATATTCATTGAATTTATTTCCATTTTCGGGCTTCTAACGTAAGTCGCCGTTTACAGGCCTTGATGAAACAAGCAACCGAGGCGATGAAGGATTCGAGGGTTCTTGATTTTGTTAACACGGTAGGCTCAAATACTTAAGACCTAATCGCTTTCAAACGAGTTTAAGAAAAACGGTGTTCTTATTCATGTCCGATTTTGCTTTCTAGGTGAGCTCGCTTCAGTACAGAAAGCTTGATTTCGAAGAATTTGCCGCTTCGGCCGTTAGCGTTTATCAAATGGAAGGATTGGATACTTGGGAGCAGCACGCTCGCCACGCATACGAATTTTTCGAGAAGGACGGCAACCGGCCTATCATGATCGAGGAACTTGCATCGGTAAGGTTCAAATACCGATGAGCTCCTACTATAGATCATTTTCTCGATTATCTCCCTCCCAATTTTCGTTGTTTCTTTAATTTTTAAATATATATTAAACCAAGGTTTTAAGTGTCCATCGACACGAATCGTATCCACCGTGCTGTACTATACACCAACAAGATATCAGCACGATAAGACTCCCGAGCCAACAGCAGAGCTCGACATCTTCTTTTCTTTGAAGTTAGCAAATAGTTATCTCAATAAAGTGCGAAAGATATATAACAAGCAATTAGAATATGTCATATCATAGCGTGTCGGCGCATAGGCATTTTTGTGACCGGCACACATCGGCACAGCACGACTCCAAAATGAATATGTCATGTCATAGTGTGTCGACGCATGAGTATTTTCGTGACCGAGACACATCGGCACAGTCCGGCACGCCAGCTAGTTCTTAGCACAATCCTATGCCACGACACTTAAATTCTGGCAGTAAACGAAACAACGTTCAAATCCCCATTAATTTTTCGTGCGAATCTCTTTGGACATATCGTTGTATTTATACGAAACGGAATAAAAATTAAATCAATTTACATCTAAATGCACTACATTTCAAGAGCTCCTTTTCATCTCAACCCGAAATTTATTTAGCTTAGCTACTACTGTTGTTGTATAGGTGTTCATAATTTCGGTTTTTATGATCTATCTAACAGTTGTATGCTTTAACCAGGAACTCGGGCTTAGCCCGTCGGTGCCCGTTCACGTCGTTCTCCAAGATTGGATCCGACATAACGACGGAAAACTCAGCTTCCTCGGATTCGTAAAACTTCTACACGGGATCTCTTCGCGCTCGATACCGAAAGCTTAGCGCGCGTAATTGCGTACCCATTCCTCAAAACGCGTAGCTAGCGGTGAGTTTGCATTTTCCTAAGTGCCACGAAATCCACGAAATCGAGGTGAATGAGATGTCGTCGCAAACCAACCGAAGTCGTCGTCGATTCAGTGTAAGATTTTTTTTTCTCTTTTGCAGAATGGATTGAATGGTGGTGTAACTGAAGATGTTTAAGAGAAATGTACATAGTGAGGTTAGAAAAAAAAAAAAAAAAAAAATTTAAGGCCTACAGGGAATATGAGGCCTTATGCACTGAAACTTTTTTTTACTCTCAATAAGATTATATACTCTTTCCTGCTTGTGATGAAAGTGTATTTGGAGAAAAGCTAGATGTTTCTAGAAGTAAATGGGGCGTTTACGTCCTCGCCGTCTCCGGTGATGGGGCATTTGAATCGATGATCTGCACTGTGAAATTCGATTTAGACTATTTGAACTTCTTAAGCTGCGTTTGGTTCAGGTATAAGTTAGAACTGCTTATTTTAGAAATAAGTATAAGTTCAGGAACAAGCAGGAATAAGATTAATTTTACGTTTGGATGAAAATTGAATCGATGATCGGCATTGTGAAACCCGGTTCAGGCTATTTGAACTTGTTAGAATTGCGTTTGGTTCAGATATAAGTTAGAACTGTTTATTTCAGAAATCAGTATAAGTTCAGGAATTAACAGGAATAAGATTAATTTTGTGTTTGGATGAAAATTGAATCGATGATCTGCATTGTGAAACCCGATCCAGGCTATTTGAATTTCTTAGAATTGCGTTTGGTTCAGATATAAGCTAGAACTGTTTATTTCATAAATAAGTATAAGTTCAGGAACTAACAGGAATAAGATTAATTTTGCGTTTGGATGAAAATTGAATCGATGATCTGCACTGAAACCCGATTCAGGCTATTTGAACTTCTTAGGATTGTGTTTGGTGCAGATATAAGTTAGAACGGCTTATTTCAGAAATAAACAGAAATAAGATTAATTTTGCGTTTGGATGAAAATTGAATCGATGATCTGCACGGTGAAATCCAATTTAGGCTATTTGAACTTCTTAGACAGTGTTTTGTTCAGGTATAAAGTAGAACTGATTATTCCAGAAATAAGTATAAGTTCAGGAACAAGCAGAAATAAAAAAAATAGTATTTGAATAGTTAGATTGGAATAGTGAGAATAAAAGTAATTATAATATTAAAATAATAATATTTTATTAAATTAATTAATATAAAAATATTAATTATACAATAATTTAATTTATTTAATTAACTATTGCCAGATAATATTAAATATTAATTGATAAAATAATTAACAATAATGAGTATTGTTAATAAATAATTTAATTAACTATAAATAATTTAGTAAATTAATAAATTAATTACTTAATTATCTTAAATAATTAGTTAATAAAATAATTATATTAGTGAAAATATTAAATTAATTAAAATTATATTTACTTTAATTAATTTTATGAGTGGGAATAAGTTTATTCCAAAAAAAGGGTTGGAACCAATTTTATACTAGCTTATTCCAGAGAGACGAAAATTATTGTCCTCATCCAAACCAAACGTGTTTGAGTCCGAATTTTAAAATTTTTTGACGTCATTTATTTATTATTTAAAACTTATCAGAACTAAAGATTTTTTAAATTTAGCTATTCAGTCCTTTAAAATTTTAACTTTATTATCTAATTTTTTAATTTATTTAATTTGAGATGGTTAACGACACTTTAATTTTAAATTTTGATTATGTCATTTATTTTTACCGATTTAGTTAGTATATTCATGTAGTTCGCATAGTTATTAATTCATTAAAATAACTAACTTAAATTTATTGGTTGATGTAGAGTTTTTCCAAAATTTTAAGTGCTATAATTTTAATTTTTTATTTTTATTTTCTGTAATCAGATCATTTTTATTCTCTAAATATTTTTCAAACTTAAATTTTTTTTTTCGAATTTAAAAATTTGTCCAAATTTTTTATCAATGTACTGAACCAAAATGGTCCATTTTGGCTTCTAATAAAAGATGCTAATTTTGCGCTTTAACCCCTTATTTTTTAAAAATCTCTATTTTACTTTTCTTAAAATTTAAAATGTTAAAATGGGCAAAATTTAAAATTTGGATGGCCTAATTACAAAAAAAAAAAAAAAAATTGTTGGGAACAAATGTAGGAATAAAGATTAAAATTTTGGACAGATTTTAAAATTTGGAAAAAATAAATTTAAATTTGAAATTTACAAAAAATTTGGAGATGCGGGGTATCGATCCCCGTACCTCTCGCATGCTAAGCGAGCGCTCTACCATCTGAGCTACATCCCCGATACAATTTAAATATAAATATTTTTATATTTAAATTTAATAGTATTTTAAATAAAGACTCGCATTTAATGTTAATTTTGTAAGTTTTTTTTTTTTTTTTTTACCTAATAATATATACAAAAAATATAATAAAATTTTGAAATTTGGTTTCTAAAATAGTTAAGTGTCGAAGACCATGTTCAAATTTACCCTAAAATTACTAAAATATCTTTCTAAAACTTAATCCCATTAGTAAACTCTCAAAAAAAATAGAAATATTTGAAGAAGTTTTTTAAAAGCGAACCGAATCGCAAGGACACTATGGACAACCGAATCGCAAGGACACTATGGACGGCCGTTTAGACTTCTAGCCCGTTACTCGATCATGTTTTTGTCGTGGTCCCGCACCTCACCAATCAATCCGAAATCTGAAAGGAGTAAATCATAGGGTGTGGAAACTAATTAAAATTTTCAGTGGGTTCAACCATCGAAAAAAGAATGTTCTACACTTATTTGGTATATATAATAAGTAAACACATTAGAGAAAAGGTAAAGAAACATTCAAGATGCCTCATTCGCAACCGATCCAATCCAAGCACCTACCTTGATCTTGGCTCAGATCTGCCGAGCGTAACTCACCAACGCAGAAGCTGAAGGGAATCACACCGTTCTCAAATCAGTTGACCTGTACGAACCCCAAGTAGAGGTCGAATCATCGAACTGCACTCCCTTTATCAACCCATATATTTATCTGAGCGAGGTCAGTTATTCGTACGCTTCCTAGATTGGTCCTAGGTGCCAAGTGGGGTACCTAAAGAACTCACACTCTCTACCATCTGATTAAACAATCCTGTCGTTAGAAGAGCCGGGACCCTACGCACGTCACCCTCAGTGGGTATTTCACTACAAATTGTGCGGCGTTTCGAGAATTGAAACATACCCACGCCATCCTCCGGTGGGCTATACCCATAACACCGAATGGGAGGCCGAGATTCTACTGTCGTTGCCACACGCATCATTAGCTCGATCTGTACACCCGTTTTTCGAGGAGTCAAAAGTATCGACCTTCTCGTCAGTCAAGCGCTCTCACGTCACAATAGCCCGAAGGCCCACTATCCGTCTCGCCATCACTAGAGTTTCACTTCTAGATTCCTCTTAGACTACATCTTAAATAGAACTAAGCCACACTCTCATACTCAACTGAAACCCCACAGTTCCCAACCCACTCGGTTCTAACCTGAGGTTCACAAGCAAAATACAAAGATACCAAGGTTACCCAGTTCACTAGGGCAAAACCTCAAAGCTCGGGGCTCAAAACAATTCTCCACAATTTCCTGCAGCCTCTAAGGTTAGAAGGAAAACTAGCTACAATCCAACCAAACACAAACAGTAGACAAGATAACAGATCACCCCTACTCGACGATATCCCCCACCTCAAGTTGAAACATCTAGCGAAAGGTAGTGATCGGTTGTTGGGTCCACCAAGGGTATCTCCTTCCGCTGGCTCAATCTGAAAAAGTCTCTAAGTTTTCTTTCTCGACTTTAGAAGACTTCCAACTAGATCTCCTTCGGCTCGAACAGGTCTCTCACATAAAAACAAGGTTCTCTCTGGATAGATTCGTTTTCTTTACTATTTATCGGAGAACCAGCCGGCAGTCAGGGGAACAGATGTGATCGTTGAGCACTGGCCAGGTGGCGAAATGCGGTGCGGCTGATCCTGGTGTGCACGGCATGTCCCCCTTCCCACAACACTCCTTATAATTACCGCCACCGCGTCAACCCTATCCCATAATGTTGTCCCATTAAGTACAGAACTCCTTGACTTCAGGAACCGATTTCGTCCGGCTAGGAGCCAAGAGCCGAAATGGCGCCTTACCCTCGCCTGCAGCATTCGGCTCATCCGGAGCAGGTTCGGCTCCTTACACTTCAAAACTTTAAAAATATCTAATATATTTATGGTTGACCAAAATATCTTGGGGTTTAGAATGGTATTTTAAAAATAAAAAAATAAATTTAAAAATTTTAAATAATAGTAAAAGACTTATAAGCAGAAATTCGGCCGGCCTCACTCCCCAAAAAAATATTGGTTAGATGGCCAAATTAAAATGAGTTATAGTTAAAAACTTTAATTTGAGCTTTGCGCATATCCATTTTGTTTTCATGTTGTTTAAAATGTTTCATCTTGTTATAGCATAAGTATGGTAAAAAAAAATTATAATTTACAACTACATAATAGTAAAGTGATACATTTTATATACCACATATATAATGACAAATTGTGGCATTTTATTAGCTTATAATTTTTTACTTAGTCACCTTATAATTTACCAAATATATTATCTCAATATCTTATGGAGCAACATGTCTTTACAATGAAATAAAGATAAAATTACAAAACAACAAATTAAGCAAAATTTTTCATATTACATATTGACAAAATAAAAATATATTAAATCATAATAAAAATATATATAACTTATTTGAACTATAAACTAATTTGTATGGACTATCAAATTTTTCAAAATTTTAATTTTACGACACCTAATAATCCCATATCGTATGAAAATGAAATTATGATTAGGTTTATAAGAGATCATGGACGCGAGTAATAATAACTGAATTTAAGTATTTTGGGCCGGTGGTTTGAGCCCAACGAGTTATTATTGCTAGCGAGCCAGATCGTTACAGTCAGTCTATGATACTTTATTTTCAAAATTTCAAGCTAATTACTTACTTTAATAAATTTATAGATGTAAAAATAAAAATTATATAAAATATACTAATTAAGTCTGTAAAAATGAACGATGCATTCAAATTAAATAATAAAATTTAAAAATTTAAAAATTAGATAGTAAACACAGAATAATTTATTGTTCATATATATTATTTAAAATTTAAAAAATTAGATAGTAAACTCAGAATAATTTATTGCTCATATAAGTTTTCTAGAATTTAGTCTGATATTAGTTCTTTACATTTTTTTTTTTTTTGAGAGAAATGTAGCATACTATCCATTTCGTTTATTTTTTTTTATTTTTTAAGAGAAATGTAGCATACTATCCGCTTCGTTTATTCTTTTTTATCTATATTTTTTTATATATATATATTTTTTAAAAAAAGATAGCATATTACCGACTTCGTTTATTTTTTTAAAAAAATAAATTTAACTAAATATATAAAGTAAATTTCGAACTGTAAATTTTGAATACTAACAATCAAGCTCTTTGCCACTTGCGCCAGTAACACTGAGATAGCAAATTCCCTAATTTGAAACCACTGTAAAATTTACCTAATTATTTTTTATTTTCTTACCTTATCTTTTTGAGCCACAGATATTATTTTCTAAATTTGGGACAGCACCTCTGACATGTCACATTTATTACCCAACTCACTCACACAAAAGGAATCTTCATTGCACCAATTGTATACCAAATAACATATATTCAAATGGGGATTTTAGTTTATTTACCGTTTATTAATATTCAAAAATTTTAAATATATTTTAAAATTATTAAAATATTCTTTTAAATTTAATCTCCGGATCCTGTTCTGTTTGCGTTTCATACCTACGTACCTATAATTTCTATCGGACTTTAATTTAGCCCAAAAAAACTTTTGGACCTTTTGATTATAATTTTACTGTAATTAAAAATGCATATAACTAAAAAAATTAAATTATTAATTAAATTTTAAAATAAATTTATTTTACTAACTAATTAAGGTTAAATATTTAATTTATGATTAACTATATTTTTTTTAACAAAAATCGATAATAAAAATAATTTTAAATTTTTTAAAAAATTAAATTTTATAAAAATATATTTAAAGTCAGATGAAATTAATACTTAATTTTGATGACCAACCAAACATACAAGAAAAAGGAAATGGACGGTGCACAGATGACGTCATGCACCGGGTGCAAGGTAATAATTTCCCGCGCAAAACTCCACGATCCGGCGCAACTTATCATAACTTTTCATAAAAAAAAATAAAAAATTATCATACATTTTTATTTTACTCTATATATTTTTTTTATAGAGTATAATTTAATTATATTTTAAAAAATATATATATTTTTAAATTTATTAAATTAAAATAAAATAAAATAAAATTACCTTGCACCCGGAAAAAGTAAAATAAAATAAAATTAAATTAAAATAAAAGCAAGAGAGAGAGAGAGCTCACTCTCACTCTCACTCTTACTCTCACTCTCCTCCTCTCTCTTCTCTCTTCTCTCTTCTCTCTCCTCCCATGGCGATCGCAGCACGAATCTCGAGGCAGAAATCCAGGGCCCCTCCTCGAACCCTAACTCTCTTCCTCCTCTTCTTTCTCATCGTCGTCGTCCTCGTCGTGGTGGTGGTGGTGTCGATCCTCTCCTCGTCGTACGATCGGTACAAGTACAAGTACGAGTACGAGTACTACGTGTATTGGGGGGAGAGGATCGATTGCCCCGGGAAGCATTGCGATTCGTGCGCGGGATTAGGGCATCAG
The DNA here is from genome assembly GCA_029204045.2 of Tillandsia leiboldiana. Lineage (NCBI taxonomy): Eukaryota > Viridiplantae > Streptophyta > Magnoliopsida > Poales > Bromeliaceae > Tillandsia > Tillandsia leiboldiana. Next base: position 676,233 of record CM055081.1, on the reverse strand, counting down.
GAGTCCAGCCTCCGATGCGCCCTCGAAGAAGCCCTCTTCCTCCGGAGGTACGTGCTCCATTTTTTTTTTTTTTTTTTTTTCTTGTCGCAAAAAACATTCCCCAACTCCTTATGCTTGAATACTATTAATAATAACACAAGTTATTAGTGCTATTAAATTTTTAATCTTTGAATTAAAAGATGTGTGGTTGAGATGATAGGGGGTCCTTTGAGTTTAACAGATGGTTGTTGGAGAAATAGTAAAATCTAACGGATGAAAATAATCAAAGGGATTGATCTAAGAGTAGAAAATTTGATAGCACTAAATATTTGGTGCTATCGATAGCATAGTAGCTAGGGTGTCAAAGAGCTGAACACGAGCGAGTTGGGGTCGGCTCGTGTTCGGCTCGTTTAATAAACGAGCCGAACATGAGCTGGCTCATTTAAATATCGAGCTGAAAAATTCGGCTCGTCCGAACATGAGCTGGCTCGCGAACAATAAGTTTGATTTTCATTCCTACTATTAGGTGTAAAGTTGAAAAAAAATTAAAAAATTAAAATTTTAATCTAATAATTAAAATTCATAAAAAATTAATGTTCTAAAATCTAAATAGTAAAGTTTATATATATATATATATATATATATATATTCGAGCTGTTATCGAGCCGAACACGAGCGAGCTGACCCAGCTCGTGTTCGGCTCGTTTATTAAACGAGCTGAAAAATTCGGCTCGTGTTCGGCTCGTTTACTAAACGAGTGATTCGATCTCGAGCTCATTTCGAGCCGAACACGAGCTGGCTCGCGAACAGCGAGCTGGATTGCCACCCCTAATAGTAGCCGGACTCTCTCTCTCTCTCTCTCTCTCTATATATATATATATATATATATATATATATATATATATATATATAAAATTGAACTTCTATGTATTTAAAAGTAAGTACCGTAGATTTTTAATTTTTAGATAAAAAAATATATGATTAAAATAATTGTGGGTCTCTTAGATTAAGTGAGTGTTTGGTATAATAGAATAATCTAAGGGATGAAATTAATTAAATTGAGATAAATCTAACGGCAGAAAACTTACAAGTACCAATTGTTTAGTACTTGTACCAGCGTAGTAGCCGAACTCTTCCCCTCTCTCTCTCTCTCTCTCTCTCTCTCTCTCTCTATATATATATATATATATATATATATATATATATATATATATATATATATATATATATATATATAATTAAGTTATTTAGGTTTTCGACTCTAATAGTGACTCATTAGGTATAATTTAAAATCGTATATGTATGAATTAAATTGTTATGCTATTAATAGCGCAAAGTCATTGAATTTGCATTTTCGGACTCACGTTGGTGGATTTTTAAGTAGGATCCTCTGCCGCTCTCTCCATTTCTTTTTTTTTTTTTTTTTTTTTTTTTTGGAGATGAAGTAGCATGCTATCTGTTTCGTTTATTTTGAAATAAATTTAGCTGGAAATATGAAGCGACTGGATTTCGAACTCGTTATTTCGGGTATCAACCACCGAGCCCCCTTTGCCACTTGCTCAAGGGATGGTCCTCTCTCCATTTCATTAGCGGATTTGGGTGGATTCAGAGCAGACTTTTTTTTTTTTTTTTTGCTTTTTTAATTTGTGGCCCCTATTTTCTTAGCAGGTTGGGACAAATTTTTAGATTTTTTTTTATAAGTAATCTTATTTTATATTATAATTTTAAAAATAATCCTCTTTAAATTAAATTTGTAAAAATAGTCTTCTATATGCGGTGAATCATTCATCGCTTTTAAAAGCGGTGAATGGTTTACCGCATATAGAACGCGGTGAACCATTCACCGCTATTAAATAAAACTCATTATTTTTTTTAAGTAATTTATTTTTTAAATTTAATTTATTTTAATTTATTTTTAATTAATTTTATTTTATAATTTGATTTATTTTAATTTTTTTTAATTTGAGATAATTTGAAAATATAAAAAAAATATGGAATGATATATTAATATTTAATAAATAAAAGATAAGATTATTCGTTAGAATTCAGTTTCGCTACGTAATTATTAGTGATATATTTTTTTATTCATTTTAGGATTTCATCTGTAAATTTATATCCGCTTTTATATAAAATATAGATATTATATTAAATTTAAAATTTTAAAATATAAATTCAAATATAGCATCAAATATTTATAATTTATTATATAATGTAAATTCATACCTGAATTCATTTTTTATATCCGTTTTCAAAATTTTATCCGTATGAACTAAGAAAGCGGTGAATGATTCACCGCTTTTAAGAATAAAATTCTATAAATGCGGTGAACCATTCCCTGCTTTCACCGCATTTAGAATACCTTATTTTCCTAAGCCTATTTTTATAAATAATTTTTTTGTAGGTCTATTTTTATAATAAAAATTGTTTGGACGATTAGTTTCGTAAATAACCCTAAATTTTTATACCCATCTACCGCTCTATTCAGGGTGGGTCGGAACGAAAGCTAGTTTTTGATGGATTGTCAGGTACTATCTCTCTCCATTTCGTCAGCGGATCGGTGTGGATTCAGGATAATTTTTTATTTTTATTTTTGTCCTCATTTATTGTCGTCCTATTCGGTCCGTCAACCAGGGGTTTATTTTGTTGGCTATTTATTTATGAGTTAAAATAGATTCAAATTTTTAACGTCAGGAGACTAATAAGCTGAGTAGAACCGCGGTCCACAGTAGACCTAATGATAAGAGGCCCAACAATAAATATAACGTCAAGATATGTTGAGTCCGGTCAAGACCCGTAGACGCTGTGTTTGTATGTTTTAAGTGAATTGGTTGCGTATTTTTAACCGCTCGATCTTTTCGGATTAATGATTAGCGCCAACGATCCGACACATTTGCATCCCTATTTTAGTTGGTTGGGCTTAGGCAATTTGTAAGCATTATTGGCTTAAGCATTAGAGGGCCGGTAATTTGGGCCCAACAAATTAGCTGCTAATACCAGTTGGCTGAATCGTTACATTTTGTATCAGAGTCAAAGTTCATATCGCTATATGATGCTTGACTATGTGTGACGAGGACATCAGGATCTAATCAAACTAGATATTCTAGTACTAATAACTTAGGGCCGTTTGGTTTGATGTAATTAGAAATGCAGTGTAGTTAAAAATGCAACAATTACAACTATATATATCTTCTCATGCAGTTCCCACTACAGCAGCTGAAATCAAATGCATCGAACCAAATGTCGGATTTGCATTTGTATGTAGTTGCGACTGCAGTGCAGTTGTAACTACACACAACCAAACAGTCCTTTAGTGGACTGGTATGTTACAGTAAGAAGTTCCTTTATTAGCTTTAAATGGATTTTATTTGGATATGAAAGGAGTAATAATCATTTGAACTACAAAGAAATGAAAGATTAGATAGTAAAATTTGAAATTTCAAATTTCAAAACACTTATGTAAGGTCTATAGATTTGTACATCTATGGATCTGAACCCACCTACTATTGATTCTCTCTTGTAATCATTTTCTATTTTTTTACTATTTTTGATAGAATTTTGTATTACTTTTTATTACTAGGATCTGCTAAACCTAATGGAGCTCTTGACTAAGGACAAAAAAGATGTTAACTTGGGGGGTGAAATCCAAAACTATGCAGTTCAGATGCCTGGGGGACCATACATTTTAATATCCTGCAAAGTAGTAGTAAATCAAGTATTTGTTCGTCAGCAAATTTATTCCTCTGTTAAATCGACCGGTTAAAATTAAACTTTTTCCGCGACAGTGAAAAGTCCGTCGGCCAACTAATGGAGTTCAACTAGTAAGGACGAATCTGTGACATTTCGTAATGTCTCGTGATTTTAGTTTCTTTTTTTATGAATGCATTAACTAGATACACAACTAGAGTGTTTGTGACATTTTAGTTTCTTATTTGCTTACTAACTTCAGTAATGCCTCCAGAGTGTTTGTGATGCCTTCCAGAATGTGCATTAACCCAATACATAACAAGAAGGGGATCCTCCGCCGATCCAACAATGGAAGCTCAGAGGACAGGTCTGCCCGATTCAGTTCCCATGAATGCTCCGAAAGTTCTGTGATTACGAAAGATTTGAGTGCATAGTTAAATTGTCTAGCAATGTTTCGCTCTCTTTGGAGTGTAGATGAATAATTACTAGAATTCAATCATTCTGTAGGTGGGAAGCAAATTTCTGCGCGATGGACTCTTTGTACGATATAGACCTCATTTCGCAAACAGTTCCGGTGATTTTAGACAATTCGAAGACGTGGTATCAGATACTATCGAAAAGTACGAGACTCGGAAAACGGGGGCTAGCGCATGTTCAAGGAATTAGCCGGGTGGAGCTCAAAGAGAAAAGCATGTACTCCGATGTTCTGCTCATAAACCGCACGGCGAGTCCTCTAGCATGGTAAAATCTCGATTTAACTTTGTACGCTGCGGTTCAAAGTGTAGTAAAACGATACATTTTAACGGCAGGGTGACAAAGATTTGGGCTTCGATTTAATGTTCGGATCAGAAAAGGTCTCCGTATTTTTGCTAGGTAGAGTTTGAGCTTGAAGAGCTAGTCTTGATCGTGATAATAAAATTTAGGTTCACGGAGTGCAAGGATCGCGCAAATCGCAGCTCCGTAATGCTGTCGTACTCTTTTCTGCCGACGATGGCAAGTAGAAGATTGAGAGATGCAGCAGAAAAGGTATCGTTTATCTCGAAATTAATCTCTGTTCTAGAGCATGCAGGTTTATCAATGTGACATAAGTTGCTTGTTTCGATTATTTTGTACCGTGAACTCCTCTTATCATAACAAAGAAGAAACTCTTTGCAGATCAAAGCCTTACTCGGTGATTACGACGCTGTTCACGTGCGGAGAGGGGACAAAATGAAGATCAGGAAAGATAAATTCGGAGTCGTCAGGACCCTTCATCCGCACCTCGACAGGGACACCCGCCCCGAATCCATTCAACGAAGAATAGCCGAATGGATTGCTCCAGGGCGTACGATATTCATCGCTTCAAATGAGAGGACGCCGGGCTTCTTTTCCCCACTGTCTGCCAGGTTATGACTTCACTGAACTGAAATTCAGAAATACCTGCCATTTTCCTCATGATTGATATCTCAACTTCAGATTCATTGATTCGAGTTATTTTCCTAAATTGGATTTAGAAACTCCAGTAAACTTAATGGTGAATCAAAAATTTGTTCATTAAATGCTAGTTATTTTCTTTCTGACGGTTTTCTTTTTACAGGTATCAGATAGCATATTCTTCGAATTTTAGCACGATATTAGACCGGGTGATCGAGAACAATTACCAGCTATTTATAGTGGAGAGACTGATTATGTCCGGCGCGAACACATTCGTGAAGACATTCAAAGAAGACGAGAATGATCGATTATTCCTGACAGACGACCCCAAGAAGAACAACAAGAATTGGCAGATTCCGGTCTACGCTGCAGATGGCGAGGGCACTTAGAATGCTGTTTTCAGCAAAGCAAATGTAATTTTAACTTTGATCTCGCATCGGTTTGAAGCTTCAATTCTGGAAGGGATTTGCATCTTGAGTTTGTTTGTATGAACTAGAAAGAATCCGCGACTGGTTGCGAAATTGTATATAGAATTGCAGAGATGTTATCATACTTGTGAGGTAATGTAATGGAATTAAGATTTGGAAGGGAGAGCTTTTGTTGGTCTGATCTTTAAATTGTTTATTTATTTGAATAGAATTTTTACATAAAATAGCTTAGGAGAGGGGATGGTGGATTGCTTAACCACAAAAAGAATAAAAATTTGAAAATAATTTTTTTTTTATTTTTACCTAGTTATTATCTACTGTAAATCTGAAGTGTATTGCAAACTAATCAAGTATAATAGTAATAATAATAATTTAGAAATATCAAATTATATAGAATTAATGTTTAAAAGAAAATGGCATCTATGCTATTTGATTTCCTAACTTATTTTTCATCTCCGCATTACGTTATTATTGCTACCAATTTTTTAGCCCTTACATTAAGAGATGTACGCTTAAAATAATAGTGATCCCTTAAAATTTAGTAGATGGTTGATTGAATAATAAAAATTTTAAAAAATTACTATAATTTTAACCGTACATCTTTTCATCCAAAGACTAAAAATTTAATAGTACTAATTGCTTGATGCTATCGATAGTATTAGCCGAAATCCACTCAAATCAAAAAAAAAAAAAAAAAAAAAAAAAAAAAAAAAAAAAAAAAAAAAAAAAAAAAAAAAAGCAGATTGGAGTTTCACCCCATCCCAACGCACAAAAATTAAAATTTTAATATAAAATTTTTAATTTTTAATTTTTATATTTTTAATTTATTTTTTTTTATTTTTAAGTTCCAAATTTTTAAAATTTAAATTTCAAAATTCTAAATTTCAAATTTAGAATTTAAAATTTAAAAAATTTGAAATTTTATTTGCTAGAAATTCTGTAAAATTATACTATATGTATCCAACCAGTTTAAAAATAAAAATATAAATTTTTTTATAATTACAAAACTCCATGGAATTTCTGCAACTATGCATCCAAACAGGGCTCAAATTTGAAAGAACCACCTACAAGAGAGTCACAACCTGAGTGCCAAAAAGAACAAAAAAAGCCATACAAAAATCTAAAGAAATTTAAATAGAAAGTCATAAGAGAACTGGAATGCAACATAAAAGTCATTAATAACTAAGATTAACTACAAACATATCAACATTAATCAATCAACGCTGGGCGTGATCAACAAATTAATGCAGTACAACTGTGACGACGATGACGACGACGACGTAGTCGCGCTACAAGCAATAAGTAACTCAGAATTACACCAGCTAACTGCAGAAAGACATTCACCATCCTAAACTGCAGTTTCGGAAAAGGTTGGTCCCTTTAAGCCTCTAAAAAAGAATGTTTACTTAATGGTCGAAGCGAATGTTTACTTAATGGTCGAAGCGTCGACTCATGTCACTACAGTATCAGAATCCATCGGTGGTATCTTGCAGTTGAAATCGAGAAAAGTATACAAATATTCATAATGTTTATATGACACAGAATTGCACCAACTATTAACTCCGATGAATGCATCTTGAACCTAAAATAATCAGATTATAGCATCTATCGATCCACTTAGTTATGTGTTAACTCAGTTGATCTGATCTCTATATAGAGTGCATTTGTTGTTTGAAATTTTGTAAGAGAACCTACCCTTTGTCGCTTATTTTGATTATCGGGAGTGCGCTTCTAGAAGGATGTTTGTGGCTACGTTGATGTCATTTCTGGCTCGCATGAGCGCCTGCCTGGCAGCGCTGCCATCAAATCCCATTGATACCAACATGGCGACAGAAGACTCAGGTGGCTCTGGAGGAGGCGCTCGTGCCATAGGTGGATAATTTCGCTGCAAGAGAATCGGAGAAATAGGATGATTTTTCGGAGCAACCGAAAGACGCATAATGTGTGCGATAAAAGCTTTCGAGGATAGTATGTTGGTAATGATAGAGAGTAAGAAGACTCGCCTGAGTTTGACGACCGGCGAAAGAAGAAATATTTCCTGCAATATTCCCATTTGGTGACGTTCGCGATGAGCTTGCCCCAGAAGATGCGAAAACCCTTGAGAAATGTCTCGTCACGGCGGCCGGGAACTGCGGGGTTATTAATCACATTATATTTTCATTAACAAGAGCATCCTTACTTGTTTCTAAGAGAAGATACCAAATGAAACAATCATTGTCGGTCTACGACAACATTGAAACTACAGGCAAGTAATTTGTGACACCACAATAGTCCCACATCGGATGGAAATGAAGTTGTGATTGGATATATAAGAGACATTGACACTAATAATAATAACTGAGCTTAAGCATTTTGGGCCGGTGGTTTGGGCCCAACGAATTATTATTACTAATGGACCGAGTTGTTACAGTTGGTATCAGAGCCAATTACTAGCCGGAAGTGTGTGACGAGTCTCGGCTGAGTCAGGATCTGAATGGCAAGGCTAGTGAGACAAGTCGCATATCGCCTGGTGATCCTGGACTGTGTGTGTGTTTGGGCCGACGAGAATGTCAGGCCTAAACGGAAAAAAGTCTGTGACACCCCAATAGTCCCACATAGGATGGGAATGAGGTTGTGATTGGATATATAATAGACATTGACACTAATAATAATAACTGGGCTAAAGCATTTTGGGCCGGTGGTTTGGGCCAAACGAGTTATTATTGCTTGTGGGCCAGGTTGTTACATAATTTGTATTTACAGATCAAGAATATAACTCGAATCACATAATAACAATAATCTTTAGCAGTCCATCTATGTCTTCATTTAAAGCAACAAAAACTGTATAAACCCTTCTACAGTGGAACCGACGATTTCCATTTACAATGCCGCACATAATTTGTCACTATAGATATATTTCTAGTACTAGACAATAATAGTTCAATCCAGTACGACAAGAGTCGACATTCATTAATAAGAACTGCATAACACGGTGATAATATTACGAGAAACCTCAAGAAACTCCAATGGAGTATAGCCACAGTTAACTTCACCACACTCTTGTGCAAAGTAAGCCGAAGTTCAATTTGCCACACTTGTTTTGGTGTTATCAAGTAAAATTTTTCTCTTTCCCTTTTTTAATATAAATTTTGTTCTTCCTTTACGTGGTCTTGATATGAAATGAAGAAAATCAAATTTAAAAGACCGTTGCATCTCCCTCATCCTAGCTTTTTGTTTCTTTCGAACAAGTGATCAACAGAATCCTGATATTCCACAAAAGCTAAGATCCTGTGAATGTAGACCACTTTATCGCACACTTTGTGCTCTTTTCGTAAAAGCATTTTAGGTTTCTATTGTGCTATTCAGTTCGGGCGTTGGTAAGGGATATATACATTATAAGAGCAGGCAAATACTCCGGTATTAAATTTTAGACTGATTTTTTTGCACGAGTAGCGAAAAAGGCCGATTAAGGTCCTACGAGCAACCTGAGAATAAAAGAAACGAATTCACTGCCAACAAAATAATCGTGAAAAAAAATAATTTTATACTCTCTTAATATATCTGATTGAAAATGCGTGTTCCTCGGTGGTCGACAGTGTTCCTATTTCTAAAGCAGAAAATATAAGGAAGTTACCACAGGACACGATGCTGTAAAAGGAGTAAAATGAAGTAAAATAGACAGTAAAATGAGTATAAATTATAAATTTGTAATTACCTTTATTCGTCGAATACCAAATACATTGAGGTGATATAGGGTGCCAGCCAGTATTCCACATAGGCCTGGTAAAAGTGACCTTTTCCAGGACGACAAAAGAAGCTGATAGCAAGAAAGAGAACGCGGAGTAACTAATATTATCATGAACTGGCCCCCCCTCCCCCGCCAAAAAAATTGAGATTCTCGAAACAACAATTACCTGAAGGCCAGCCAGGTAGATGAATGACTTGTCGCCGAACTGTAAGCCGAATACGCGGAACCGTGATGTAACAGGAATGTCAAAATAAAAGGGCACAAACGATGAAAATATGAGGCCATAAGGCCCAGAAGCAACTACGTTTGCCGTGGGATCTACAAAAAAGAAAAAAAAAAAAAAACCATTATTTCAACTAAGTTAATGTGCAAAATAGAAAATCCAAAGTTTCTACAAACACTTAGAAGAGAAAAGTATTATACAATATATCGAATTTATCATACATAACTAAAAGTCGAAGGAAAGAAAGGAGTATTTCAGTAAGCAAGATTATCATATAATGATGATTTGCATAGGTTAGCAAAACTAAGAAACAACTATACCTTTAAAAAGCATCAAAGCTACAATCTCAAATAGCGTAGATACTATCAGAGAGAACAAAACAAAGACCTGCAAATTCAACAAACATAACTATAAGTAAACAGTCCGAGCACAGATGGTTAAAACTTGTGCATAAAACAAGATGACTCAGAAAGAAATTAAAAGTCGGCGGAGTACCGAGCAATGCATGCTATCCGGAAAATAACCTTTAAGGAGAACAGAATGAAAGTACTATATTTGTTCAATTAGAACACATTTAAACAAGCTTTTATCGAAAAGAAACACATCTAAACAAGCCACATGACACTTATGTCAGTGTGCCGAAGATTCTTTTCAGGGGGCTATTACTTACTGAGTATTTGTTGGAGCCCATCTGCCTCTCAAATACCCTAAAATAATAGAGCAGGTATACTCCAAACAGTAATTCTGGTGTAGACGAAAATGCAAATACTGATGCAAAAATCCTCCATAACTGGAAATTTTTTATAATATCCTGCCACAAGCGAAACGATATAATATTAATATAACTGAAACTGTCACTTTCTGAAAAATATTATATGCATAGTGCAAATTCTGAAGGAAATAACGGAACATCGTTAAAAACAAAAAAATGTACCAGAGATTAATAGGCAATGGTTTCCAAATCCCAATTGACACAATGAATGACAAACTATACTCCAATCCTCCAAGATTTTGCTGAACTTGTCAATTATCCATTAACTTAATAACCAATATCATTGCACTCCTAACCTAATAAAGATTTTAATCTCCTCATTATTGTAAGAACTAAGGGTTAAGTGGGAAACTCACTTTCAGGATTTACAGAAGTCAACATATTCAAAAACTTGGATTTAATATGACATCCCATGGCACTCCTTAATGATAAATTGCAGTGCAACTTTCCATCAAGAGTCACCAGGATAGATGATAAAACAAACTCCAAAGTATTTGGAATCTCCTAACCGTGTATACTGCTAAATCTTTAGTCATCTATAAAATTGTATACCTTAACTGTATCCCTTTTAATAAAGGACAAATCATTTTTAAGGTTTTCCGCAGATGAGAATATCACTATGGATTCAACTCTTATAACTTATATATCAAGGGTTATCTACATTTTGTATGAACCCCTTCTACTATCATATTCTTGAGGTTTAAGTGCTTCGAATTTTTAAGTTCCAAGGCACTTGCAAACTATGAATATATCAGTTATTAAATAATGTTTTATCAGTTAAGACACTTAGAATCTATGACTACCATTATATCTTACAAAAAAATTATTACTTAAAAGTTTAAACATAGAAGAAACCAAAAATCATGTAATTGTTCTAAATTCTTTATTAAATAATAGGGCAATATCAACTAAAAGATTTTTGGAAATGAGCTTAATATGAAGCTACCAAAATCTACTGCTTTTACACCAAATTGCTTCTGAAGATAACCTTACTGTACTACTAAATTTTGAACCCACAAAATTAGACTCCAATAGAGAAAAATTCTCCAAACCGCCTAGCACAATAGACAATTGTTATAAGTAAACAATCTAATTCTGAACAAAGAAAACTAGTTCGGATAATCTGCTTCATTAATACTAAGAAAATTTCATGCCTCAGTTGAAATACAAAATACCGTAATGATTCCCCTTAAACAGTGATTAATTCGTAGCACTTAAGTTACAATGGTAAGTGGATAGCAACCAATGATGTATCTAAACCATAAAAACCAACTGTTCACTCATCACAAAAAGTTACAATGAGAAGAAGAGAATAGCAATTACAGAAATCTTTCATCAAGAAGTGTTTAGCCAATAAGGATGTATCTAAACCAGAAAAACCAATTATCCATGTAGCATACCAAGTTTTACAAAAAAGTGTGTGTGAGAGTATAAAAAAAAAAGAATTTTCATGAATATTAAACACGGACAGAGCCAGACATAGAATATCTCATCTGGTAGATGGTAATATACAACAATTTAATTCATAGACCATTGTTACCATCGAAGTCAAACGAACAACCTTGAACCATGCGTAGAAAGTGAATCTCCGTACTACCAAGTGAACCAAGTAGATAAAGAAAATACTAAATGCTTTACTTTCACCCTATCTAGAATCTAAATAAGGTGTCCAAGTACCAGAGTAATAGTGACAAAAAGGAATACATGGATACTGCCTTGGAGAAGATTTTACTGCATTTACTATTCAATTGGAGCTTCATTACGAACAGAATTTTACTCCCCTTGGTGATAATAGAAAGTTTTCTTCTAAGTCAAATGTTATTCTCATCTGGTGCTTCCTTTTGTGAATCATCTTCTACCACCAACAGAACATATATACAATATAATATTGATCTTGCTAATCACTTAACTAGCAAACCTTATGCGTGCAAGAACATAATAACCATCAACTGGACAAACTAAAAATGTTGTTTGACTAATTAATTGTGCTAGCTTATGTACATCAACTCACCATCCATTTATGTTTGCCCATCCATTTCTTAATTTCTCAAGGACATTTACAAGAATGGAGAAGAGTTTCTAGCTGAATCCAAATGATTTGTACCTGAGGTGAAAATGCCCTTTTAAATATAATGCAAAAATGAGCATACTTATGCATCTAAAACTCAGTCTGTATGTTCATCCCATGCTACACCAAATTTCCGATCAAACAACATTAAAATAGAATCTATTTTAGGGTAAAAACTCTGCCCGGAATCAATTGACTACAACAGTCATTGGGTTCTGTAAAATCACCAATTCATCAACTATCCACAGACACACGGCTAATTTAAAGCAAGCAAAACCTAACAACCAACAAGCACACAAGAAAAACTCGTGTCAACACAGTGCTATCCCCACTTTACCCCTAGTTATCCCTAGTTATCGCCGGTTATCTCCATAACCGATCAAACTATCTTTTATTGTTGCAATCATCAATGTAATTGTTACAGATACTCTTATAATCTAAACCAAATAGAAATTTGACTTCGTTCTCAATTTTCTTAGGATAGCAAGTAACCTAAGGAAAAAGAAAATAACCACACAGAATTTGTCCACACACCCCACAACCCCTGAAAACAAGCTAACCCTCATTTCATCCCTAGTTATTCGAGCTGCACAACTTGGGCAACTTCATTCTTATACTGCATAGAACTTCCAAGCATATTATTACATAGCATAAAAAGACATCTAATTTAGGGAATTAACCACAACAAGTCGATAGGTTCCGTAAGCACCAATCCATCAACTACTGATATGACAGAATCAAAAACCCATGTCCAATTCACGGCAAGAAAAACCTCATCATCCCTAGTTATCTGCAGTAATCCCTATAGCTGGTATAGCTATATTTTATTGTTACGATTATTGCTGAATTATTACAGATACTCCTGAAATCTAAAACCAAATGCAAATGTTGATTTTGTTCTCAATTATCTTACAATACAAGATAACCTAAGGAAATAGAAGCTATCATCACAAAATACACACACCCAACAACTGGCGCCGCACTATCCTCAATTTCTCATTACATACTAAGTTATCACTCTGATTATTACAGATACACTTTAACATTGCAATTATCCTTCTAATCCTTACGAACACTCATATAAACTCAAACTACACGCAAAATTGGCTCTATTCTCTGTGATCTTTATATAACTAGATCCCTAAATTCCTTCCCATAGCTACACACATAACATTTAAGCATATTGTATATCACAAAAAAGAGGATCTAATTCACCAATTCATCAATTACCCAGATGACAAAACAAAAAACCCACGTCAAATTTAGGTCAAAAAAAGCCCAAAATCCCACAAAACACACGCCAAATTAGGTCAAAAGGACACGAATCCTCTACCTGATACGACAATCCGAGCCGGAGCGCCCGTCCCCGAACCCCAAACACGACGGTGAGGAAACCGCACGCGACAACGAAGGCCCTAGCGACCGGAGCATTGTCTAGGTCAATGAAAAGGGGGAACCGCATCAAAATTGCATCAAACAAATCGGAAAAAATGGCGAAAAATTCCTCGAAAAAACAGGTGATTAGGGTTTTGGGCGGGATCGTGATGGGAAGAATCGGAGCTTACGGAATCCGGAGGGCCCGCCGTTCATCGGCGCGGGGCGGAGATTGGGGGATTAGGGAGAGTTTCGTGTGCGTACGGAGAGGGAGATGTGTGTGGGAAATGGAGTCATACGAGGAAATGGTAAAATAAAGAGAAGAATAAAAAGGCGAAATAGTATATCGGAAGAATTGGTTTTTTTTAAAAAAAAACAAAAAATTAATTTTTAAAATGCCTCTATAAAATTTTAATTATAAAAATAGTTTTATGGGTGCCACGTGTACGCCACACGGATGGACCTGGGGTGTTAACTTGAACACAGTGAATGATTATTCACTGTATTCAGTATTTTTATTCTACACAGGGAATCATTCTCCGTGTTTTAGGTTATTAGGATTTTAAATTTTTTTTAGTAGATTGTTAGAATTTGATAATATTTGATTATTAGAATTTTATTGCTTCATTGTTTGAATTTTTTTAAATTATATCATTTTTTTTATCATATATAATTTTAACAAATCACATATAATTCCAACATTCTAAAAAATTCTAATAACCTATCAATACAATTCTAACAATCAAATATTATCCAATTCTAACCATTTACAAAATTCTAATAATTAGATAATTAATTAATAAAATAATTAGATTAATTAAAATTATATTTATTTTAATTAAATTTATTCTTAATTAATTAATGAAATAATTAATAATGAGTATTATTAATAATAAATAATTTAATTAACTACAAATAATTTAATAATTTAATAATTTAATAATTTAATTAATTAATTATCTAAATACTTAAATAATTAGTTAATAAAAAAATAAATTAGTTATAATATTAGATTAATTAAAAAGTTAATACGATAATTAAAATTATATTTATTTTAACTAAGCTTATTCTCAAATGTGAACAAATATTATTCCAAAAATGCTGGAACTACTGCTCGAACCTTATACCAGCTAATTCTATAAAGACGAGAACTGTTGTTTCAATCCATAACCAAATGCGTAAGAAACAAGACTGGAACAAGGCTTTTGTTCCCGAAACAAATAATAGCTAAATGAAAGAATGTGCAGCTATGATGATATTGAGTTTTTTTAAATTTAGTAAGTGATTGGTGAAATAGTATGATCTAAATAGTAAAATTAGTCAAAAATATATATATATATATATATATATATATATATATATATATATATATATATATATATATATATATATATATATATATATATATAATGAAAAAATTTACAAGTCATTATAAAGTTGAATGAATTTTACTAATCAGTAGTGAAGAAGTTTTTAGCTTTAGAAGAATAAAATATATATCATACATTCAAAATTGGATGAATTTTACTGGTATATATATATATATATATATATATATATATATATATATATATATATATATATATATATATATATATATATATATATATATATATATATATATATATATATCGCAAATAGGATGTATGGATTGTAATTTTAAACTACTAATTTTTTATAAATTTTATTTTTTATTTTTTTTCAGTTTTTCATATAATAATAGAAATGAAAATCAAATTTATTATTCGCGAGCCAGCTCGTGTTCGGCTCGTTAATAAACGAGTCGAACACGAGTCGAATTTTTCAGCTCGATATTTAAACGAGACAGCTCGTGTTCGAAACACGAGCCGACCCCAGCTCGCTTATGTTCCGCTAGTTGACATTCCTATTATTAATGAGGGTTAATTGCATCTATGTCCCTACAAAAGAATAAAATTGCATATTCATGCTGAGGACTATTTTATACCGGGTTATAAAAGTTGGGAGGTTAAATATTTTTTCTATAAAGAGGTGAGAGAGAATGGAAGAAGAGAGAGAATTAAAGAAAAAAGAGATGAGAGAGAAAGTGAAGAGAAATCCTCATTTAGCTAAATGTTGTTGAACATATAAGATGACATGTTCATATATTGTGTAAACATGTGGCAATTCTTATCCTTCAATTTATTTAATATTGAAGTACTTTCATATTTCGTTTATTTTTAGTTTAGATGTATTTTTAGAATTTACGCATAAATTTTGTTGAGGTTGTAAGCTGTTATCATCTTGTGTAGAACCACACGCTACAATTTCTGATTGATTACTAACATAATATTAATGAGTATAATTAATATAGGAAAAATCTATATAAAAAAATTCATCCGGCATTTTTATAAAAACTAAACACAAGAATACTAAAAAAATAATTAAAAAAATTTGAAAAAAAAAAATAGAAAACACAAGAATTCTATCATGCTTCGTTTATTTTAAAATAAACTTAATTTGAAATGTGAAACAACTAGACTTCGAACTAAGAATCTCGGATATCAATCATCAAATTCTTTGCCACTTGCGCTAAGAACAATTGATGTCACTTTTGTATGTTAGTAACAATGCCACACCCCAAAAGTGTGCTGTGACCCAAGGCCTTATAGTTGGGAAAAAGCCTGGCTCCTAGGCCCAAAATCTATATAAATCTGAGTGTGCCTATAATTTTAAAATATGTAGATCTAAAGGGCTTTATTGCTACCTAGGTCGTATCGAGCTGGGCCGGCACGACTCATACGAGCCATGTCGTGTCGAGCTACGGATCTACCTCTCAGACCGGCATGGCTCAGCCCGTCACAGGCTGTGCCGAGCTGGGCCGACGGGCTTTGAAGAATTGGCCCGATATAGATGCTATAGTAGCCATGCTCAGAGCCGTGCCGCCCGGCCTGTTTTACACCCTGACGTCAGGTCTTGTTGGACCTCACCATTAAATTTATTGTAGACCGCAATTCCACTCAACTTATTAAGCTTATCCAACTTAATTTATTAGTCTGCTAGACCTATTGTCACGGGGCAGAAAGCCGAATCTATTTTAACCAATAAATATCCTAGGCTTATTGTTACGAGGTAGAAAGTCAGACTTATTTTAACCAATAAATATCCTAGGCCTATTGTTACTGGGCAAAAAGTCGGACATATTTTAACCAATAAATAAATAGTCACTTGCACCGTTAATGCAACATATGAAAATTGAACCTTCCCCAACACTTGCACCGCTAATGCAGCATACGAGAAACGAACTCATGCCACTGGCTCTGATACCACTTGTGGATTGAAAAACGTTAACCAGCTATTTCAAGAACACATGCTAATAGAAAAAGTACTCGGCGTACTTAAGAGCTCATCCACATCACTCGCAGATTTCGAACCGACTCAATCCATCTGGATGATAGGTCTATTGTTGGGTCTCTTGCCGTTAGATTTATTATTGATCGTAACCCCACTCAACGTATTAATCTCTTAGCCCTGTTGTCATGGTGCAGCAAGTTGAATTTATTTTAACTAATGAATAAACAGATAACAAACTAATAGTAGTCAACATATATAGATATATTTACATATTTTAATGCTCTTTAGAAATATATTTGATAATTAAAATTTTGCAAAGACAAATCCAAAATTTTACAACTTTATAGCGATATGTATGAAATTATGCCTTTTTTCCAAAATTAAAATTTTGCAGTGACAAATACAAGAAGAATTTTCCTTTTAATTTTGGTTTTGACTACCCAACATATTTTAATTTTGGTACCTAGCCTTCTAATTTATTTTATTTTAGTCATTTAATAGTTCTTGGAGAATGAAATTTGGACATGTTATTTATTTTAATAAAATCTATATAAAACACATTTATTAAGTCTATAAAAATAAATGATGCATCTAACTATTAAAATATAAGAGTCTAATATTAAATGGTCCAAATCAAATAAATTACAAGATTTGGACTGTGATGATCCGGACTCCCGCAGGAACTGTGCAACATTAAACAGTGACTGCGGAGAGCTTATATAGTGCAACGGAGCTTGTAGAATCAAAATTGGACATTTAATATAGACTCTGCGCAAAAATCGGAGCAAATGGGATTTTCCGGGAGCTTTCGGCAAAATTTCGGATGAGAATTTGGCGAAATGGACGTCGTATTTGGACTCAGCGCGCGAAAACGATCGAAACGGTATATTTACTTTAATTTTTCGGCACCACGGTACTGTTCACGCCGGAACAGTAACTCCGGCCGCCGGAATTACTGTTCCGGCAAGCGGCGAACGGCGGCGGGCGGCGGCGCACGGCGGCGGGCAGCGGCGCAGCGGCGGCACAGCGGCAGAGGGCGGCGGCGCGCGGCGCGGGCAGTGCGGGCAGGCGCGGGCAGAGGGCGCGGGTGCGCGGTCCATGGGCCTGGCGTGCACCGGGAGCACCGAATACCCCCCCCCCCCCCGTGCCACGTGGCGGCTCCCGATTGGTTGGCCGGCTTCTAGAAACACGTGGGAAGGTGACACGTGGCGCTCCCCTATTGGCTGACAGGATCCGGAAAACCCGGAGCGCGGAGCAACCACGTGCACCACGTGGACACGTGGCAGTTTTTGATTGGGCTTGCACAGGCTGTTCCCTGTTATGTGGACACTTGGCGCACCCTGGTTGGCCAATTTCGGTGTTTCCTGTTCGGATCCGGATCCGGTGTGGAGCCCAAGATTCCCTTGGCCCATTATAAATAGCAATCCCCACCCCCTCTCATTCCTACCTCGATTTGCGGGCCTTAGAGTGAGAATCAGGGCATGTGCCCTCTACGAAAAATTTTCCTCTCTCTCTCTTATCTCTCTCTCTAAAATTCCAGAATTTCTGGAGTTACAGTTAGTGAGTTATCTGCGACGCGGCGCACTGCGACGGTTTCCTTTTTGGGCCCATTTCCCGTCGCAGTTCCGTCGGAAATTCCCTGAGTGCTAACCAGGAGGAATTTTTCGACGATTTTCGCGACAACGCGTTCCTAAGAGGTAAGGCTTCGATTTCCGTGTTGATCACTTTGCTCCATTTCGTACTTTTGACATGTTTCCCGAGGCCTCTTTGACCCCCCTTTCTGCTGTGGAAATTTCTGGACAGTGTCAACTTCTCCGATTTTTATCTTGGCGTAGGAGCATCAGATCGAGGTGTTTAAAGAGTCGATTTTGATCTAGTCTTCGCGAGGAACGCAACCGTAATTTTTCTGGATTTTCCTGAGCACTGTTTAGAGGTGAAAAACTCCTCTTTTCCTGTGCTGTTTAAAAAAACAGCAAATATTGTGCTTTTTGGGATTTGTATTTATACCGGGAGCGTTGATTTGCAGGATTTGAGGACTGTGGACAACCAGGAGACTACCTGAGGTGTAGTTTGAGCTGCTCGAGGTGGGCGGTTGTTGCTTACCTTATTTTTGACAAGCTCACTGGGATTACTGGAACTCCCCTAAAATTTAATTGATGAGAACAATTGGGACAAACTAATATGACAATTGATGAGAACAATCGGGACAAACTAAATGACAATTGATGAGAACCATTGGGACCAACTAACAGGACAACTAACAGGACAACTAACAGGACAAACTAACAGGACAATTGATGAGAACCGCTGGGACGAACTCTCCTAAAATTTAATATAACCCCACAGATTATATGATGACTTATATTGGGACACTGTGTTTGGGACAAAAGCTATAATCTCGCATGCAAATAACTTTTATAACAATCAATCTTTTTAAAATAATATTTGACACTTTTCTACAGCCTTTAAATAATTGCATGCTTTCTTGCTCATCCGGTTAGCCACTATTTATTGCTACACTATCATCTTGGGATTTGTACATGTTTCATTGTTGTCCTGTGCATCCAGAGGCTTGTTGCTCAAGTGTGAGCAGGGGTTTGGGATAGTGTAGTCGAGATTGCATTAGATTGTGAATTTGTGGGGTCTTGCGGTGACCGCGGACAGTAGGCGGTCGACCAGATGTTTATCCTTGCATCAGATTGAGGTTGAGACTGGTTTATTGCATCAGCTGGGGATCGGGTTTTCCTAGTAGATGGTTTTCCCACTCTGATCATAGTCATGATCCAGTCCTGCTGTTTTATGGCACTTCTGATACTTATTATTGAGATATTTTACTCGTGTGGGTCGCTCCCCTCGAGTGCCACTCCGGAGTGTGTTGCAGACATGCTTAGAGTCTTTGAGACTCCTATCCCCTATCGGTGTTAAGCATACCCGATTTGGCAACTATCCCCTATCGGTATTATGCATTGGCCAGCATACCCGATTTGGCAAGGCACAGCAGGAAGTACCAGTTTTACTAGTGACACAAGACTGAGTTATTTCAGGCAGGCATGTTTGGTATTGTTGCATACAGTCATTTCGTGCTACATGGCATTTAGAGGCATAGTGGTGATAGTTTCCTTTCTTTTTAGCAGCCTTTGTAGCTTACTACTGTTCTTTTATGTCGCCTCTAGTAGTCCTAGTGGGTGCGTCAGAGTTGAGGTTTTTGCCCACTAGGGGAGGCTACTGGTTTATCTGGTAGTTCTCACCCCCATTACTGTTTTTCTCTTTCTTCTTCTTTATTTTGCAGAGTCGTCTGCGGGAGCTGCTAGGCTATCAGCGGCTGATAAAGGTAAGGGGATCGCTGAGTAGATAGATCTCCTGTGAGATCGAGAGTGGATTTTAGACAGATGTTGTACTCTTTACTCAGACTGTGGTATTTCTTCTTTCTTTGAGTCTGGCACTGGCCAGCTGGCTGTATTATTTTGGTGAGCTGGGAGATTATTGTACTTATTACAGCTTTATTTGTAGTTCAAGTCTGAGATACTATGTAGTTCTTCTACTCCAGCTCTGTATTATGCTCTTTTATTGTTCATATTATATCGGAGCAGGTTACCAGCGCTTCGTGTACTCGGGAAATCCCGTGTGCACGGCGGATCTGTTGGCGAGCCCGGGTTCCGGGGCGTGACATGGACTGTTTATTTAAAATTTCTATAGGTGAAATTGTTGTATTAAAATAGATCATATTTAGATAAGATTTAATAATTATTAATTTATTATAAAAAATATATTTTTTTATATACCCCACTAAATGGATTTAGTATTTAATTGTTTTTGTATTCATGGTGAAGTTTCTATAATCTATGTATTTTAGATTGTGACCTTGGAACTGGCAACTAAAGGAGATCTAATCTATTTGCATTAACTTTTTTTTTTTTTTTTTTTGTGAGAGAGAAAAAGATAGCAAGCTATCCATTTCATTCAACTAAAAATTGAATTCAGCAATAAAAATGAGACAACGAGAGTCTTAAAAAAAAAAAAAAAAAAAAAAAAAAAAAAAAAGTGGCTACCCCAACCAAAGCACCACTGCACTTCTGACCCGACGAACCAAGCAGCGGGGATCCGTGTTAACCTGCTGAAAGATAACTCTATTTCTGATTCTCCAGATCACCCACCAGTTCGCAGCCAAATAGATAAGGTACCTGTCCAGAACCTCTCTTCCCACCTGTCCGATTCTTCCACACCCGTCGGACGTTGTTCCCTAATGCCTGAATATCAACCGTCCGGTCGCCCAACCCGAAGAGAAACCTAGCGTACACGCACCCGGTGAAAAAGTGGTCCGCGGTCTCCGTCTTAGCTTGAAAGCAGAGACTTGTAGTGTTTGACTTTGAAACTAAATAAGATGTAACCTATGACTTTAATTTCTTGTTAACCTATAGGCTCATAAAACCTATATATAAAGAATTTTTCTATTCTTTTGAATATATATCAACACAAGTCACATACTATTTATTTTATTTTTATATTTTGCTGTACTTGAAGTTTTATGCTTATTTACTTACAGAGTTGAAAAGGTCGAATTATTGTATTATAAAAAGGACAAGTCAATATTCTACTATATCAGTTTGAAAATTATACCAATTATAAAAAATTTGAATCCTTTTAAATATAACACCAATTATAAAAAATTTGAATCCTTTTAAATATAACGAGATTTTTATATCTCGACTTGATTTGCTTGTTGGCACAGCTTACATCAATAAAAAAAAAAAAAAAATTAATTTAAATTTTTATACTTGAACTAGAAGATGTTGGAGTGGGTTATTAGAAAATTGAATTTTTTTGGGATGTGACCTATAAAATAAAATATAATATTAAATATTTAAATAATTTATTGAAATATAAAAATTTATGTAGAAGGAGCGTGTTCAAATTTTTTTATTGGGTATGTGATAAGCTCCCATTGCTTCATGTCTTAATTGGCAATTTTTAAAATCCGACCCGATATTGCTCCGCAAGATCTAGGCCAAAGGGTATTTCATTTTGGCATTTGTTATAATGAATGAAAAGCAGGTTTAATTGAGGCCCAAATTGATTGGATTTGATTTTAAAATATTGGACCGAAATCGTTTCGGGTTTGGTCCAATTCGACCCGGCCCGTTCCATCTCTTTCTTATCTCACCATAGGAGGCATTTGGTTGAATGTAATTAAAAATGCAGTGTAGTTGAAAATACATACAGCAAAAAATGCAATAGTTATATTTAGGGGTGTCAACGAGCCGATCACAAGCGAGCTGGGGTCGGCTCGTGTTCGGCTCGTTTAATAAACGAGTCGAATACGAAACACAAGGTAGCTGGGATCGGCTCGTATTCGGCTCGTTTAAATAAACGAGCCGAACACGAGCTGGCTAATTAAATATGGAGCTGAAAAATTCGGTTCGTATTCGGCTCGTTTATTAACGAGCCGAACACGAGCTGGCTCGCGAACAACAAGTTTGATTTTCATTCCTACTATTAGGTATAAAATTGAAAGAAAATTTTAAAATTTAAATTTTAATCTAATAATTAAAATTCATAAAAAAATAATGATCTAAAATCTAAATTTTATATATATATATATATATATATATATATATATATATATATATATTCGAGCTATTATCGAGTCGAGCACAAGCAAGCTGACTCCAACTCGTGTTCGGCTCGTTTACTAAACGAATGATTCGATCTCAAGCTCATTTCGAGTTGAACACGAGCTGGAGTTTATAAATTTTATCAATTTAGGCTAACAATAATAACTCGTTGAGTCCAAATCATAGTCTAAAATACTTAAGTCCGATTATTATTATTAACATGTATAGTCTCATATATCCAATCAGAATATTCCAAGTAGATCACAAACTTACCAGGTGACGCGAGATTTTAGAGGTACATCCTACGAATTCAAGTGGTGGTTTCCACCAAACTTATGGTGTAGTATTTTGCCCCGTATAGCACTTAGCTCTCACACTTCCGGCTGATATTCGTATCTGATACTATTTCTAATGATCCGACCCGCTAATAATAATAACTCGTTGGACCCAAATCACGCGGGACTATTAGGGTATGACACAGCAAATGTTAATGACGAGGATACTAAATTGAATAGATGCAAAACCAGTTGGGGCAAATTGAAGTTTTCCCAAAAATTCATCACCTACAGTATTACAGTTGCAGAAAAATCAATAATCCCATAAGCAGCAAAATTTTACATTTCAGGTAATCAGAACAGTAATATTCAGATGAACTCCTAAAATACTACTCAAATAGAAGCTAATTGTGTAATTTACATTTGCTTTTAATCTGTTCTAACAATACAATTAATAGTGGACAATTCCTGTTCTTGGACTTACATAACCCCCCCATCAGCCAAAATAGGGAAGAAGAAAAGAGAGAAATAACAACATGGCATTCATTGATGCTCATATCATAGTTAGATACTAACTATTTTTAACTTTTGTCGAGATCGAAGATCGAAGATCGAAGATCGATATCGTACGAGAGATGCATTGAGTTTCTTTCATAATGTTTTTGCTGAAGAGATTAGGCTCAATGTTTTTATCTATTCCAAGACATCGGCCGGCCAAAGTTGCCTCCACTTCGAGACCTCGCCCTTGCACTGCAGTTTCCTGATGCCGCCGTAGAATCCGTCAGTTTCGTTGCCTTCTTCGCGGTGATCCTTTCGATTGATCGACGCCCGCCTCCATCGCGAGCCAGGCGTGTAGTGGTTGAACTCCAATGCGACCGAATCTGAGAAAAAAATGAGATGAGTTCGCGAACCGCAAAATTTATCAGAACTAGAGTATACTCTGACAGTATCAGTTTTAGTTTCGGTTCGCACTTCGCGCAGCAACCGAAACAAAAATGTTCCAGCCTTCATCAGTCACTGTTCTAATTCGTTCTTGTTTTCATTCTACATCGAGGTCTATCGCTGGCGCATTCCAGTGGCATAAAATTTAAGGTTAAGAGTCAAAAGAAATGGCGCATAACCAGAAACATTCAGTTTCAGTTTTCAGTTTTCCAGAGTCGCAGCCAAAACTTTGAACACGCGGGACGAAAAAGCATTTTTGAATCTGATACCAATGTTGCCAAGTTTTGCGAAGGTAAAAATGTAAATAACTTATCTGAACTACGGACCGTTTTGATTCGACTATCCGAACTATCAAAATTTTAATTTTATTACTCAATCTTTCAATATATTTAATTTGAGTAAGTCAACAACACTTCGATTGCAAAATTTAAGCTTATTACTTACTTTAATGAGTTTATAGTTGCGAATTGCATAAAATATACTAACTAAATCTGCAAAAATAAACGACGCTTTCGAATTTTGAAATCAAAGTACAGTTGACCGACTCAAATCAAACAAATTGAAAGATGGAATAATAAAATTAAAATTTTGAAAGTTTCGACTCGAAATAATCCTTAGTTTTTGAAAATTAGAAACCAAATGACTGGTACAACAGTCCATAGTGTGAGAGTCTCAGAGATTCATAAAGCGACGACACGTCAAAGGTGCGACACTCACCGTTGAGATGGCAGCGACAGAAATGCTCGTTCCCGTCGCACGACTCTAAGTGTCCTACAACTCCATACCACCATCCTGCGCCCCCCAAAAAAACAAATGGCAAATATGTCAGAATAAATATCACTGAACTATTTTTTGTTCAAGCTAAAAGGAGATGCACGCAATCGCGCACCGTAGGGGAACTCCTTGTTCCTTCTCCATTGAATCTCAATGTGGTCGCCCGGGCGGAGATCACTCAAGCAGTTCGAGACGTGAAGGTCGTGCGCGGGAGTGTCGACGGGGGGCGGTCGTAGCCTATCCCATTGAACTCCCTCTTCGATGACGATGGTTCGACGCCCGTGCGGCGGGTACCTGTTGGTCGAGATTGCGCTAGCTAGATGAGTAACAGCAAAAGTAGACACTCAAATCCAATCACAAAACATACTTTGAAAAGCTGCAATATCATCTATTTATCTATATAACATCGTCGAAAACTGAGTTATTACATAAGACCTTCGATAACTTAATCCATTACACGACAATACATATAGTCGCGCCTACCGAAATTGCCACTCTTCGAAGAACATTTCATTTTCTGAGATTAAATACCCATATTCGGATATTACGGCGGGATTTTAGACAAAACCATATCCCCATCCATATTTTTCCTCAGATACGAATTCATATGCGGATACGTGTCAGATGCTAAATTTTCGTTATCATATCCGTTTAAAACGGATTCGGATTCATATACAAGTCGAATTTGTATTTGGATATTATTCGAATTATAATATGACACACAACTCGTGTTCATACTTCATATTCCTATATTTATTCAATAAAATTTAATATTTTACCAAATGTAAATGTAATTTTAATATGAAATTCATAGTAGAATAAACGAAAAATACAATAGAAAATCACTTTATTTCCCTACGATATATATTTGCATCCCTTTTATCTCTTAGCAATGAAAACGGTCGAATACGGTCTGATTTTTTAATAAACCAAGTTCGCATCCATATTTTGCTTTCTTTTTTTTTTTCGAATGCGAATTCAAATACGAATACGCGTCGAACGTTAAATTTTGACATCCATATTCGCATCCTATCGAATTCGATGTCAGATTCGATCCGGGTTTATCCTAACCACTTTCAGCCCTAGGTAATATGCAAGAAAAATAAGAGTAGAAGCATCCCAACCTCGCTTTTCTCTCTTCTTATCACAACATAGAAAACCTATTTTGACCTAGAATTCGTCGCGGATCACCGATAAAATGAAAGAACAAAACCTAAGCATCCAATTCTGCAGTACTACATACCTCGCATGGAAGGTGTCGCTGCGGCAATCGTAGCTAACTTCGGCGTCGTAGCACGACAAGATGAACCCAACATGCCCATGCTGCAAACAAAACACAATTACAATGCGAGACTCTTCAGTGACATATCGACAAACACAAAGCACGATCTTCGCGAATTCGACTTGAATTCGAAGAAGCTAATCTCACACATTACGAATTCTCCGAAGAACAATTGAAATTGATGAAAGATCGTATACCTCGCGATTGTAGACCTGAGCAGGGAACCAGAACCTGCCGCTTTCCATCGACATGTACCATGCCATGATCGAATTGTCCGGCAAGGGGCATCTTTTCGGCTTGCCACCGCCACCGCCGCCGGAGCTGCGGTTCGCACTAGACCTAATCCAAGATAAGGGCCAGACGCACGAAAGTGCGGTAATCCACCGCCTCGACCTCCCACTGCTGCCACCGCCGCCGCCAGCGGCCTTCGGTTGGCCCGAATTCGATGCCAAGTGAAGCTGCCACTCGCGGCGGGAGGCGGGGCCGATCACACGCCCCCACTTCTCCCTCATGTGCCTCTCCCACAAGTGATCACTCCGGCACCTGTCCCGCAATTCGGCGCACACCGCCGCCATGCTGCAGAGCGCGGGGGGCGGCAGCTTCCCCAGAACCAATTCCAGGGCCAGCTCCGGCAAATCGAGGACCGACGGATCGCCCGATTCGGCCCCGGTGTCGGGCGAGATTACGGCCAACTTCTTCTTAGGGGATGGCATCTTGGGAGATCGAATTCTGACGAAACCGACGACGACGACGACGAAAGTACAGACTTGCAAGAGAAGGTTGTGGAGAAGGAGGGAAGACAGCAGTCTCATGTCAGTTGTCCATGAGGGCAGGGTCCGGACCGAGAGGGATTTTGAGAGGAGGAGAAGCAAAAAGGACAGGAATGGAACAAGCAAGAAGATCATCAGAAAATGACTACAAAAAAAGAAGAAGAAGAAGAAGAAGAAGAAGAGATTCTCTCTTCTCTCTTCAACTGGATGCTGCAGAAAAAAATGCAAAAAATTCCAATTTTTTTTTGGGGTTAAATTGAAGAAAAACAACACACAAAAAAAAAAAAAAAAAAACCCAAATCTCAGGATTTTGGACTATGAAATGGATTAATTAATAAGAATCCCAAGAATTGGGTTTTTTTTTTTTGGTTCCCCTTGTTCCTCTCACATCAAAGAGGATGATGTGTGTTGTGACTAAAAACTCCAACAAAACCTTAGTTGAGAAATGGGTGGAGTGGGTGTGAGCAACACAAAGGAGAGAGCTTTGGAGAGGGATTGTTGTAGGAGTAGGAGGAATTTGAGAAGGTTTGTAGAGATAGAGAGAGAGAGAGAAAGTAGATAGAGAAAGGAGGGAAAAAAAAAAAAAAAAAAAAAAAAAAAAAGATGACAATTCCCCACCCCCTCTCTCTAAAACCTTACAAAAGCTTTTAGCTCATAAAAAATCCTTCTTCCCCTCTCTCATGCAACACTACCAAATCCTCAACAACCATCACCCAAATCACTCTCACTCTCTCTCTCTCTCCCTCTCTAAAACCCAAATTTTAAAAATTGGATTTTGGGGGTGAGGAGAGGTAAAGAGAAAGAGAAAGAGAAAGAGAGAGAAAGAGAGAGGGACCAACACCCAAGTCCCTCTCCTTTCTCTCTCCTTTCTTAAAAATTGGATTATGGGGGTGGAGAGAGAGAGAGAGAGAGAGAGAGAGAGAGGGAGAAAGGAACTAAAGATTCCAATCCATGGGGATGGGAATTTATATGATTGGTTGGGAAATGTGGATTGGGGCTTATCTCCTTCTTCTCTCCCATGAGCTAATCAGGAATGAACACCTGTCTCCTATTCCTACTTTCTCTCTCTCTAAAACTCACTCTCTCCTTATTTAGGTTTTTCTTTTTTTTTTTTCTTTTTTTTTCTTTTTTTTTTTCTACATTGATTATTGGTGGGTTGTGGTGAAAAATGGGATCTTGGTTAAGAAGAATCACCTAATATTTCTCTCCATCACCCATTTGAGGCCTCTCCTAATTAAATTTGGGGAGAGAATTGAAAAGGGGGCCAAAGAGTCATTAAGGAGTATAATAAATTTAGATACACATCACTTCTCCATTAAAATTATATTTAAATAACTAATTATAATATTATTAATTTTAATTTTCGCTTTATTAGCAAATATGCTATGGAACATCCTAGAACATCCAATCTCTTTAGTTGACAATTGGATATCAATCAAAGAGTCATTGAGGAATCTAATATTTGGATACACATCACTTCTTCATTGAAATTATGTTTGAATGGCTATAGGGGTGTCAACGAGCCGAACACGAGCGAGCTGGGATCGGCTCGTTTAATAAATAAACGAGCCGAACACGAGCTGACTCGCGAACAACAAGTTTGATTTTCATTTATACTATTAGGTGTAAAGTTGAAAAAAAATTTAAAAATTAAAATTTTAATCTAATAATTAAAATTCATAAAAAATTGATGGTCTAAAATCTAAATAGTAATATATATATATATATATATATATATATATATTCGAGCTGTTATCGAGCCGAACACGAGCGAGCTGACCCCAGCTCGTGTTCGGCTCGTTTATTAAACGAGCTGAAAAATTCGGCTCGTTTACTAAACGAGCGATTCGATCTCGAACTCATTTCGAGCCGAACAGCGAGCTGGCTCGCGAACAGCGAGCTGGATTGCCACCCCTAAACGGCTAATTATAATATGGTTAATTTTAGTTTACGCTCTATTAGCAAATGTGGTAAAAGAAAATCAAATCTCCTAAAATATCCCACCTTTTTAGCTGGCAATTGAATGCCGATCAAAGAGTCATTGAGTCTAATATTTGAATACACATCACTTTTTTATTGAAATCATATTTTAATGGCTATATTATGGTCAATGTTAGTTTGCGCTTTATTAGCAAATGCGCTAATAGAAAAAAAAAATAAAAAAAAAAATCGAACATCCTAGAACATCCTAGAACATCCGGCCTCTTTAGTTGGCAATTGGATATCAATCAAAGAGTCATTGAGGAATCTAATATTTGGATGCACATCACATCTTCATTGAAATCATTTTTGAATAGCTAATTATAACAGGTTAATTTTGATTAAAAATTAGATTATCATTAAGAATAAAAAAAATAATGTTTAAATAATTAGATTAGAATGGTAAAAATAAGAGTAATAATAATTTTAAAATAATAATATTTTATCTGATTAAATAATATCAAAATATTAATTAAATAATAATTTAATCAATAAATATATTAATTAATCATTAATAATTCTAGACAACCATAAATTTTAATCAATATTAATTAATTAACCACAAGTAATTAATAAATTAACAAATTAATTAATTAGTTAATTATTTATTAGATAGATAATTAGTTAGAAAAATAATTAGCTTAGTAAAATTATAAATTAGTTAATCAATATACATATTAGTTATTGTATAAACACACAATAATTAAATTTTCAATTAGCCAATTAATTATAAATAATAAATTAATTGCTAAAATAGTTAATTAAATATTTATTATAGTAATAAATTAATTAGTTAATTATTTATTTAGTTAATTAGTAAATAAATTATATATAATATATTAATTAATAATATTTTACTATTAAATTTATAGAGGTAAAAGGTGAAATAATAATTTTACCCTCTTAGCGAGTTATTCTAGAATTATTCGTAAAGAAGAGAATTAGAAAAAAAAAAATTTAAAGAATTTTGACAGAGAATTAGAGTTTTTGTTAAGCCTGATTGAAATAGGCCAAACTAAAATTCAAAGCCTGATTGAATCATAAATTAATCGAATTATTTTTTATTTCAAAATGAAATAAAAAAAAAAATTTAATTTCTATAAAATAAATAATAATTATCAAAATTAATACAATTTATTTTATTATTATAATTTAAAATAGATGAACCAAACAAGTATGGAAAATAACCTAATACTTTATATTACACACTTTGTACTTTGAAAATATGTTTGTGAATATGGGTGGGTGTGTGTACACATGGGCATGTCATTTTCTCAATTACTCTATCATTATTAGGTTCAACACTCAATTGTTAGGTTGTTTTAGGGGGCATGGACAAATCATAGGTGATGATTCCAAAATGTGTTGCTTGTTGATTTGTTGAGCCAAGGATGGTACCTTCCATCTAATGAAAGGAAACAAATGTGTAAAATATTAATTTTTTTGTTCAATGTGTAAAATATTAGGAAAAAACTAAATATACACCTCATTTGAGGTGTATATCTTATACCCCA
Source organism: Tillandsia leiboldiana (assembly GCA_029204045.2). Classification (NCBI taxonomy): domain Eukaryota; kingdom Viridiplantae; phylum Streptophyta; class Magnoliopsida; order Poales; family Bromeliaceae; genus Tillandsia; species Tillandsia leiboldiana. Next base: position 646,104 of record CM055081.1, on the reverse strand, counting down.
CCTATTTTAGGATGGGGTGAATTCCACTCGTCATTTCGAAGTGACGAGTGAATGAATGCCCATCTTAGAATGGACTAGGTGTAGGATGTACACCTCAAATGGGATGTACATGTAGCATAGCTAAAAATATCAAGGGAAATACTTTTTATACACCCCTAAGGGGTGTACATCTTACACTCCACCCATTCAAGGATGGGATGAATTTCACTGGTCACATTGAAGTGACCAGTAAAAAAAGCTCCACCCTTGGATGGGTGGGGTGTGCATCATACACCCCATTTTGGAGTGTATGTGTAGCATTGCCCAAATATTAATCTTAGCTTGGACTTACATTCAAATTAAATATTCTCTTGTATGGGTTCTCTTCTCTTTGTCCCCTATGGAAACATGCCCTTTTTCTTTTTTCTTTTTTTTTTTTTTGGAAAAAATTAGTACTAGACATGCCAGCTGATTGAATTCGGAGAATTTATAAAAATTCGAACTCGAAACCGATAGTCAAATCTGAACTCGACGAATTTTAAAAATTCTTATTCAAAACCGAATTTGACCAAAGAATCAAAATCCGACCAGAAGCCAAAACTGAAAACCTAAAATAATAATTTTTTTTACCATATTTTAAAACATGTAATATTAAATCCTATATTTTCAAAATATAAATTCAAAGATAACATATAGTATTCATATATATTATATAATGTGAAAATAATTTGGATCCGGATTGGGCTCGGATGCAGACTAAATTCATACTTGAATTCAAATGTAAAGATCCGACTCACTAGCAATAATAACTCGTTGGCCCAAACTACAGCACAGTTATTATTACTAGTGTCCATGTTTTATATATACCCAAGCATATTCACATTTTCATCCGATATGGGATTATTAGGGTGTCACAGACTCCTTCCGTTTTAGGCCTGAAGTTCCGGATGGGACTATTGGGGTGTCACATACTCCCCCCGTTTTAGGTCTGACGTCCTCGTCAGTCTAAACACACACACAACAGTGCAAGATCATCAGGCGATGTGAAACTTGTCTTGCTAGCCCTGCCATCTAGACCCTGGCTCAGCCGAGACTCGCGACATATTTTCGGCTGGTTATTGGCTCTGATACCAAATGTAAAGATCCGACCCACTAGTAATAATAACTCGTTGGACCCAAACTACATCCCAAAATGCTTAAACCCAATTATTATTACTGGTGTCCGTGTCTTATATATATTCAAGCACATCCATATTTTCATTCGATGTAGAACTATTAGGATGTCACATCAAATTTGTCGAATTTTTATTTTTTACACTCGTATTCAAAATCATATCCATTGAGCTTGGGATAAACTCACCCAATTCGAATTTCGATTAAGATAAAACTTTAGGGACCACCTAAAAATGAAAAACTTGGGATTAAATCAGATACATCTGAAAAAATCAATTTAATGAAAAGCAACCTTTTCTACTCTAGAACCATAATAAGATTTTATTTGGATGATTTGGAACAAAAGGTAAATTTAAAAATTGGCCAAAATTGAACACCTCTACTGATATTTCACATTTGTACTCATAAATAAACGAATGATGAATGTTAGAAAACAAAAAGGGGCATGCCAAGCTCTACCTTTGAACAAGATATATCAACTTATACTTTGATTCTCTTCTTAGATGGTTCAATAAAAATATACATATATATCTTGGTTGGTTAATTATGATTATCCACTAAATAAGATAGAGATCATAGAGATGCCTTAGACATATCATGTGCTAAATGTGTTGGTTCTCCATTGTGACCAACTCTTTAAGCAACCTTTTATAAAGTGATTCCCAAGCATATGTTAGAGAGAGAAAGAGAGAGAGAGAGAGAGAGAGAGAGAGATGAGCTGTAACAGTACTTCAAAAGATATTGGGATTGGCCCTCATATATATATATATATATATATATATATATATATATATATATATATATATATATATATATATATATATATATATATATTTATATATATATATATAGAGAGAGAGAAAAGAGCTTATATGCTTTTCAAAGTACAAGCATATTTATATTTATAAATTTTTTATTATTAAATTTGTATTAAAATTTGTATTTTTTATTTTATCTTTCTCTCTTTTTAGTTGACTTTATAAAAACACAAATTTCAATACAAATTCAATGGTAAAAAATTCACAAGTATGAATGTACTTGTGCTTGTAAAAGTATATAAGCTTTACATTCTCTCTCTCTCTCTCTCTATATATATATATATATATATATATATATATATATATATATATATATATATATATATATATATATATATATATATATATATATATATAAAGTTCGACTATTATGTTTGTACAAGTATCAAACAATTGATACTTGTAAGTTTTATACCGTTTGATCTACTCCTTTGACTAATTTCATCTCTTAGATCATTCTATTCCACCAACCACTCACTTAACCTAAGGGACCCACTATCTTCTAACCACTCATCTTTTCATTCAATGGTTAAAAACTTATAAGCACCAATGACTTGATACTTTTAAAAGTATAGAAGATCAATTATATATATATATATATATATATATATAGAGAGAGAGAGAGAGAGAGAGATAGATAGATGGATAAAGGTTATATGCCGTCCGCTTTATTTATTTTTTTAATATGTCATTTATCCTTACATGTTCAGTTTGTAGATTTTATATAATTCTCACAATTATAAATTTATTAAAATAATTAGTTTAAATTTTGAAATCAAAGTATCGCTGATCGATTCAAATCAAACAAATTTTAAAATTTGATAGTAAAATTAAAATTTTGAAAGATTGACCAGCCAATTTAAAATGATCTATAGTTTAGATAAATTTTATATTTTTTCACCCATCTAAAACATGAATACCTAAATCCTAACTTTTTGTTAGGAATTAATAAAATATTAAGGCCCAATACTTTGGTAGTGTAAAAAAAAAAAAACATTCCACCTTTTTGATGAATTATCTACTAAAAGGATAGATCTACTTGTTTATTGGTGAGGAATCTTAAACTAACCTTTTTCTTTGATCCTCCAAATCTTAGATGCACTACAAGTGGTGGATGATGAGCAAACTGAACAAAATAAAAATCCACAAATATATATAGAGACCAATCCACTAATGAAGCAAGCCAACATCATGATCTTGTTGTGTTGTCACCAAATCCTCTTTGGAATCCACAAAAGGGGGACTTGGTCAATAAAATGTAAGTGGCTACACAAGTAATGAAAAGAAGAGTTTGCCAAAAGGGCTTAAAAGGGCCAATAGGTTTTGGAGATTATTGGGGGCACTTGCTAAGGAAACCAAAGTGGGGTAACATGTCACACTACCAAAGTTCATTAAAAGTATTTATGTTTTTTTCTCAAAAAAGGGTACCATATTTTTTATGTGAAATAGGAAATGTATAGAAACTAAATGCTACTATGTAGGGGTGTCAACGAGCCGAACACGAGTGAGCTGGGATCGGCTCATGTTCGGTTAAACGAGTCGTATACGAGCTGGTTCGTTTAAATATCGAGCTGAAAAATTCGGCTCGTGTTCGGCTAGTTTATTAACGAGCCGAACACGAGCTGGCTCGCGAACAACAAGTTTGATTTTCATTCATACTATTAGGTGGAAAGTTAAAAAAAAATTAAAAAATTAAAACTTTAATCTAATAATTAAAATTCATAAAAAATTAATAGTTTAAAATCTAAATAGTAATATATATATATATATATATATATATATATATATATATATATATATATATATATATATATATATATATATATATATATATATATATTCGAGCTGTTATCGAGCCGGACACGAGCGAGCTGACCCTAGCTCGTGTTCGGCTCGTTTATTAAACGAGCTGAAAAATTCGGCTCATGTTCGGCTCGTTTACTAAACGAGCTAACTCGCTAACAGCGAGCTGGATTGCCACCCCTACTACTATGTATATATATTATTTGAGTTCACTTGAATTGAGCCTAGGACAAAGGGTATAGAATCCAAATATAATAGGATTGTTAGATTTGGATCAAGTTAGGTGGGTTTTGTGGGGTCAATTAATGCCCCCTAAATTAGAGATCATGGAAAGTTTGTGGGGCTTAATGGTAGGCACTGACCGTGCCAGTGAATTTTGTGTACAACTATTTCAGTAAAATAATTTAGAGGTACAGAAGCTTTTGCTTCAAATTCTCCCAAAAGCTTATAATCACTAATAATCTTCCAATATCTATTTATTGCTTTTTATAAGTAATAAATAGGCTAAATTACAGAAAATTTTTATGTAATATTCCGCTTTTATCATTTTATCTTTCTGTTTTTTAAAAATCTATATTTTGCCCCCTCATAATTACCGAAATATGCATTTACCCCCGCCGTCACCATTTCGTAAGTGAACCGTCAATTTTTTTAAAAAATATTATTAGATATACCCAAAATATCCTTCAAAAATGACGGAAAATAAGCTAAAATCCATTCTCTTTCCAATATAAGATATGGGCATTTTCGTCAATTTACCTCTTTCGTTAACACCGTGCCTTCTAAAGACAATTCGATAATTACGAGGAAACAAAATGTAGGCTTTTAAAAGACAGGGGGGCAAAATAAAAAAGCAGAATATTACAGAAAGATTTTCTGTAATTTAGCCTAATAAATAAGCTGCTTCAGAAGCCTGCTCGAACAGACGGTACAGACTTATTGACATGAAATTTCGACCGCTGGATTGCAAAGGCGATGGATGATCTTGGTCGTTCAACATTTGGCAGGAGAATAGAGTTTCAGCTATTGATGGACATGGAGGTAAACGATCTCCACCGTTTAGTATTTGGCAAGAGGTAACCATCCTACAAATTTTAGGATTCGGCTAAGATTTGTTAAAAAAATTATCGCACTAAATCTGTTTGTGATTAAATTATTTAACTATTTTTATGATTAAATTTGAATAATAGAACTTACTTTTAATCGGTATGAAAATTTCAAAAATTTTAGTAGAAAAAAGTCGAAATAAATTAATCCGGAAGCGTGCAAGGCACTGCCCTTAGGCGTATTTTCGTCCTTCGTGCAGATTAATCGGAGATACCACCCCAAGATACGACCGGAACTCCTCTTCCTACGAGCACGACCGCGGAAGAGATTGACGAAGTTTCTTTCAACACCCGATAGTAAAACAATATAAGAAAATGAAATCGAAATAAGAATCAATTGCTTGTGTATGTGTATGAGTGTGTGTATATATATTTATAAACATGTATACAACACTATATATATAGGTATAAGGTGAATATTGTCCAATATTCACATCATCATGATGAGAGCAATTAAAGCCCACATTGAGTGCAAAAAAATATTCAAAATTAATTAGAAAATTAATAAAAAATAAATGATAATAAATGAGAATCAATCAAATTAAATAAATTAAAATTAATAATAAAATAATAAAAATAATTATTGACGATTATAGAAATTTTAAATATTATTCTAACAAGATTTTCACGCAATCGACCCGAAGAGCTGAGAAGATAAATATCCCATGGGTAAGGAGCAAATTAAGGACCCCTTTTCCACACAAATTCAACTCTTAAGTGACTCAAGAGATAGAATTAATTTCAACATATTAGTAGTAGTTTTAGTAGTTCAAACTTGCCCTATAGTTTCGGCGGTAACGGTTTTGACAAATTTTCTTTCAGGAGCTTTGATCATTTTGTGAGATCAAAAGCTAAGTCTTCAGTACCAGATCTGAATCCGCAACCCACTTCGATACCGCAATTCACGTTGGTGCCGCATAATGTTGGGATTCCATAGCGGAAACGTCAAATCAAATTTTTTTACCAAAATTCCGTCCCCTCAATAAAACTGGAACCAACACAACTACAAAGAGAAAAAAAACCAATACAAAAAAATATGCGGGTGAAATAAGATTCATTAACTAAGAGAAGAATTACACTGAGAAGAATTACACCGATTACACAGACTTCTCTTCTGCAATAGAGTAGCTTCAACCCTATCCCTCCTCCTGAATCTCTCTCACCCTTCTCTCGTTTTCTATAAACCTAGAAGACTTCTCTCTTTTCTCTCTTTTTTGTATCGTACAATCATCCTCAAGATCATATGTACTTTTTGTATATATGCTATCTACATTAGAGATATATATAAACTCCGCTCAAGATAAACCCAAATCTACTTAAATTAGGATTATACTTCAATTAATATTTAAATCTAAATTAATTTATCTTTAACCGATTTAAATATTAATCCTAATCCAATTAAGATTTAATTACAAAACTAGCCAAATCCTAACATTTTTCAATCAAGATGGGAAAATCATGCACACACATTGTCAATTAGTATTGGCACATCTCCAACTTTTTTTTTTTTTCTTTATGTTGTTAACATGTGGCCACCTGTGAGATAAAGCTTTTCTTTATGGGGTTCAATTTGGATAGCATGTTGCATATTCCTCCATAAGTTTCCAACCATGTGTCAAAGGCTTTTCTCCATATGATTTTAAAGCAATGGAGCCAAGTCCAACTAATGTCTTTCAATTACTTAGAAAAGTTTTATTTTATTTGATTTTATTTTATACTAGGCCTAGAACCCCAAGAGGGGATTCTCTACTAGCACATAATAAGTGACATAATAATCACATCATATTAGGAATGTCAATAGAAAGGAATACCAAAAATTTTATGTGACATTCCAATAATTTTATATCGGATGTGAATGAGATTGTGATAAGAGACATGGACATTAGCAATAATAACTGGACCTAAGTATTTTGGGCTATGATGTGGGCCCAACGAGTTATTATTGCTAGTGGGTCGGGTCGTTATATTTGATATTAGGGTCAATAACCAGCCGGAAATGTGTGACAAGTCTCGGCTGAGTCTAGGTTTAGATGACAGGGCTAGCAAGACAAATCTCACATCGCCTGATGATCTTGGGCTGCGTGTGTGTTTGGACTGATAAGGATGTCAGGTCTAAACGGGAAGAGTTTATGACACCCCAATAATCCCACATCGGATGTGAATGAGATTGTGATAAGAGACATGGACATTAGTAATAATAACTGGGTTTAAGCATTTTGAGCTATGGTGTGGGCCCAACGAGTTATTATTGCCAGTGGGTCGGGTTATTATATTTTATCGGAACTGAATCAGAACAAGAATGAGTTTAAGCTGTACAAAACATGTATGATTTCAGTTATGAGTATAAAAAATAAAAATTTGATAGGTTTGGATTCGATTATAGTTTCTTTTTTTTTTTTTTTTTTTTTTTTTTCAAGGTTGAGCTTCAGATTTTACAAGAACCACACCGAAATCGACCCGCTGACATCCCTACTTGGTATACTGAAGATTTATATCTTTACCAACTAATGAAATAATCAAAACTCAATCAGATGACACAAAAAGATAATACTTTTCGCGCAAAAAGGCAAGAAAACTTAACTTTTACTTGCATAGAGTTATTGTTTGAACAACCATATGATCCCTTTTACATCCCCCTTTTCCTTTTCTTGTATTTGAGAGAGTTTGGAGTATTAATCATATCTTTACAAATTCAGTTTAAATATTTAAATGCAATTCCAATGTTGACAAGCCCAAATTCTTTATTCTCTTATCTTAAGCCCAATTGGAAGCCTCAACTTGGCCCATAGTAGAGAAAATGGACCACTTAAGTTTACATATTTGCATCATGTGACAAGTTCAAGGCCACTCAACATGGATCTAATATGTTGTAAACATTTGGGCTAATTTTAGAAGAGCCCTTCCCTGTGTCCCTAAGGCTTCGTTTGGTTGAGATATAATAGAAAATTAGTAGTATCAGGAATAAGTATAACTTTTGGAACAAGCTGGAATAATTATAAATTTGTGTTTGGTTGGATTTTAGGTTAGTACACGGTATAAGAAAAATAGTGTTTTGAAGTAATTGAAGAATAAGAGAATAGAAAGTTGACTTTTGTATTAAAAGACTAAAATGCCCTTCTCCTTTTAGTTTTTTTCTTTTAAAAATAAAGTTTATTAATTTTAATTTTTATAAAAATTTTAAGTGGGATCAAAAATGTTAATTTTTAAATTTTAAGTGGGAGCAAAAATTTTAATTTTTAAATTTATATAAATTTTAAAAAATTTATAAAAAAAATTGTATAAATTTTAAAATTAATAATTTTTTTTTTTAAAAAAATAAAGTTTTTAAATTTATTAAAAAGTAAAGATAAAAAATTTAAAATTTATAAAATAAAAAAAAATAAATTTTAAATTTTATAAATTTAAATATCTTTTAAAATTTAAAAATTTTAATTTTTTAAAAAAATAATAAAGTAAAAAGACTCGTGCAAATAAAATGACAAAAAAAAAAAAAATACCAATTATGAGTAGTTCTGGGGTGGGGGTGGGGGGGGGGGGGGGGGGGGGGGAACTCTTGTTCCCCCCCTAAACCGGGTTGCCCCAGGTTCCCTCCCTAAACCGGGTTGTCCCGGGTTGTCCCAGGTTTTACCTGGGACAACCCGGTTTAGAGGGGGAACAAGAGTTCCCCCTTGTTCCCCCCCTTATACCTATTGTGTTTGGGTACAAAGGGGGGAATAACCCCCTTTGTACCCAAACCAAACACTAACTAATTATCCAGAAGCCTTTCTAAAATTACTGATGTCAAAAATACCCCTTAAATTTGGAGAAAATATCAAGACTACTAATATTGCTAATATTCTGTCCAAAATATGGCTAAATATCTGTTTTACTCCTCCAGTTGACTATCATTATTTATGCCCCTTCAATTAATAAAAACAATAAATTAAATTGAATTAAAGATAAATTAGACTTTATCAATTGAAATAAATACTAAACTTAAAAAAGGAACCAATGAAATATTCAAATTATTTATTGTCATACCCTAATAGTCCCACATTGGATGAGAATGGAATTGTGATTGAGTATATAAGAGACCATAGACACTAGTAATAATAACTGAGTTTAAGCATTTTGGGATCGTGGTTTGGACCCAACGAGTTGTTGGCTATTTATTTATGGGTTAAAAATAGGTGCTTCCTCTACTCTGGAGCAAAACGCAGGGAGAATGAGAAGAGAATAGAGTGTGAGAGAGGGAGAGGAAGAGAAGGGTTTTAAAATGGATTTTGATCAGAGGGTAGGCAGGGGTGACAAGGGGTGTGAAATGACCTAAATGCCCCAGCATAAATCTCCAATTTACGACAAAATTATGTCAGCCTCCGCGTGATTCGGGTGCTCGCGACCTTGTTCAGGCATCCGAAATGTTGGAGCCACCGTTCATCCGGGCACCCACAGGACACCCCGGGGCGTCTGAAAACCTGCACGCACCAAAAACTTACTTTCGGGTTGAGAATCCGAAATTACGGACAGAGCACCTGCTATTGTGCTTCGAGAGCCCGCAGGACATTTTCGGGCATCCGAAACCAGTCTGAAGCTCCAGACTGAGCTGTTCTCACCCGTTTTCAACTCAACTTCGATCCGTATGCGATTTGCTTCGAATCAAACTTGGTTCAACTTATTTTCATCATGTTTTTAACATATTCAGGGTGACTTATAGGAGTTTCGTTCGCAAAACTAAAATATTGCATATCCTAGCTTAATTCTCAAATAAGTGAGGATGTCGCTCCATATTGAGTTCTCTAGCTCCCAGGTGGCCTCTTGATTACCGTGGTTAGACCACAACACCTTTACGTACGGGATGGAGCGATTTCTCAACATCTTCTCTTCTCGGTCAACTATCTTCCACGAATACTTATCATAACTCAAATCCTCCCGTAGATCCAACGGGGGATAGTCAATAACGTGAGCCGGGTCGTAAACATACTGGCGGAGCTGGGATATATGGAAAACATCGTGTACTCCCGCCAACTCCAGAGGCAGTGCCACTCTGGAAGCCACATGGCTGACCCGTTCCAACACCTCATAAGGGCCAATAAAATGAGAACTTAGCTTTCCTCGCATTACAAATCGCACTACACCCCTTATGGGTGATGCCTTTAAGAACACATGGTCGCCGACGCCAAACTTCAAGTTGCGTCGCCTTTTATCGGAATAACTCTTTTGCCGATTTTGCGCCATCAATAACCTCTGACGCGTAATTCTCACTTTTTGCTCGACCTCTTATAATACATCAAGGCCCAAAACTGATTTCTCACCGACCTCGCTCCATTGCAACAGAGATTGGCATTTTCTGCCATACCAATGCTAGCCTGGAAACTATTATTGTAGGCAAACTTCGCCATCGGCAAATATTGTTGCCATCTGACGTCATAATCCATCATGCACGCCCTCAACATATTCTCGAGGATTTGATCGGCCCTCTTTGATTGCCCATCGCTCTGAGAATGATATAATGTGCTAAAACAAGGCATGTACCAAGAGTCTCGTGAAAACTCTTCCAAAACTGGGAAACGAACTGGGGATCTCGATCCGACACGATAGAGATGGGTACTCCATGTAGGCGCATGATCTGATCAATGTAAAGCTGCGACAACTTGTCTCTCGACCACGTGGTGTGGATCGGCAAGAAATACGCCGCCTTGGTCAATCGATCCACCACCACCCATATTGTGTCGTGGCCAGCTTTTGATCTAGGCAAGCCCACTATGAAGTCTATTGCGATATTCTCTCACTTCCAAACAGGTATTGGTAGACTATAATTTGCCTGTCGGAAGCCGATACTCAGCTTTAACTTGTTGGCACACTAGGCACTGAGCCACAAAGCACCCAACATCTTTCTTCATACCATACCACCAGAAATGTGTTCTGAGATCTTTGTGCATCTTGGTGCCGCCTGGGTGAATCGTATACGGAGATCGGTGTGCGTTTTGAAGTATATTCCTTCGCATCTTCTTATCATTTGGCACACACAACTGACCTTGAAATTTTAAGACTCCCTCCGAGTCAACACTGAAGTCCACCGTGCGCCTGCCCTCAATGTCAAACCGCACCTTTTGGAGTTTCTCATCGGCAACTTATTTTTCCTTGATTTTCTCCAACAAAGTGGGTTGCACTCGAAGTGTCATAAGTGTCGTGGAAGCACCGGAAGCCACCACTTCCAATCTAAACCGTCACATCTCTACTTGCGACGGGTACGATCAGTAATCGTCATGGCGAGATTTTTCACTGATTTTTTTCTCAATGCGTCAGCCACCACGTTCGCTTTTTCCAAGTGGTATAGGATACTGACATCATAATCCTTTAGTAGCTCAAACCACCAACACTGCCTCAGATTCAATTCCTTTTGAGTAAACAGATACTTGAGACTTTTGTGATCCGTGTAGATCTCACAATACTCGCCATATAAGTAATGCCGCCACAACTTCAATGCAAATATCACTACGACAAGCTCGAGGTCGTGGATGGGGTAATTATTTTCATAGCTTTTCAGCTGTCTGGAGGCATAAGCTATAACTTTCCCCTCTTGCAAAAGTACACACCCCAACCCACTCCCCAATGCATCACTATACACCACAAAGTTCTTTCCCGCTGTAAGTAATGCGAGGATTGGAGCTGATGTCAACTTTTTCTTCAAAAGTTGGAAGCATTTATTGCACTCATCGCTCCAAATGAACTTAGCCCCTTTCTTTGTGAGATCGACAAGTTGAGCGGTAATTTTGGAAAACCCCTTCACGAACCGTCTATGATACCCTGCAAGCCCGACAAAGCTTCGAACTTCAGTAACACTTATTGGTCGAGACCAATCTCTGATTACTTAAATCTTCTTGGGTCCGCTGGCACCCCTGCCTCAGAGATCACATGTCCCAAAAATGTCACTTCTTGGAACCAAAATTCACATTTCTTTAGCTTCACGAATAGCCTCCGCTTCCGAAATATTTGTAATACTTGCCGAAGATGCTCCTCGTGCTCTATGTCACTTCGGAAGTAGACCAAAATGTCGTCAATGAAGACCACGACAAATCGGTTCAGGAATGGTTGGAAAACGTGATTCATCAAGTCCATGAATGTCGTTGGGCCATTGGCCAACCCAAACGACATTATGGTAAACTCATAGTGACCATAACATGTCCTGAAAGTCGTTTTATGCACATCTTTCGGCTTAACTTTCAGCTGGTGGTATCCCGATTGAAGATCAATTTTCAAAAATACTCGAAAACCTTGCAATTGATCGAACAAGTCATCAATCCTCGGTAATGAATATCGGTTCTTAATTGTCACCCTATTGAGCTCTCGATAATCCACACATAGTCGGAATGACCCGTCATTCTTTCTCACGAACAATATTGGAGTTCCCCAAAGAGATACACTGGGCCTTATGAAACCTTTGTCCAGCAAGTCCTGCAACTGAGTCTTGAGCTCCTTCAATTATGTCGGGGCCATTCTGTATGGTGCCTTTGAAACTAGAGCCGTCCCAGGAACCATGTGGTGACCCAGATCTCCGCAGGGCTTCTACAGTGCGATTAGCAGCTTCTGGAGGCCTATGTGGCATGTCGGCGGTGTTTCTGCACCAATTTGGACTCAAGTGATGGACTTCGAGTGTATAATGGATCACGTGAGTGATCGGAGGACCCCGTCGGATGTTTTGATGTGGTTTCGCGAGAAATGGTTATTAAAATTGGACTCAGCGCGAAATTTGAGTAAAGAACACTTCTCCGGGAATTTTCGGCAAATTTTAGAAGAGGAATTTGGCAAATCGGACTTCGGATTTGGATTCAGCGCGCGAAAACGGTCAAGATGGACTATTTACTTGTATTTTTCGGAGCCCGGATGACCCGGCACGGATTTCGAGGTGATTGGTACTGTTCCGGCCGCCGGAGGGGCGCCGGCGGCGGCGGCGGGCGGCGGAGCGCGGTGGCTGGCGGCGGCGGAGGCGCGCGGTCCACCGCGGAGGCGTGCACCCGGGGGGCTGGCCACGTGGCGGCTCCCAGTTGGCGGGCGCAGCAGGCGCGGTCCACGGGATCGTCGCGGGTGCACGGTGGACCGGGTGCGGACACGTGGCTGATTTTGGTTGGCGGGTTCTGGTGCGCGCGGTCCACGCGACGGGAGGCAGGTGCCTCGGGGCGCGTGCCCGACGTGCGGCAGCGGGGGGCGCGGTCGCGCACGTGGGCGCGGCGTGGGCGCGGTCGGGGGCGACGTGGGGGCGCCACGTGGTGCCCCGCGGTTGGTCGGGTGCAGCTGCGCACGCCCGCGTGTCGGGACACGTGGCGCTGCGCAGTTGGCGGGCGCGCGTGCGCCGGGCGCAGGAGGCGTCGGCGGGACGCGTGGCGGGCCCTCGGGCTTTCGGGCGCGCACAGTGTTGGGCCGGGCCCAACACTGTAGCGGCCCGAATGTTCCGGGCGCCCGGAACTTTGGCCCAAAAGTCCAAAGTCGGATTTTTTGGGCTGGGCCTATAAATAGGCGGTTGGCTGGGGCTTTTTGCCCCCTTTCCCGAGCTCCCTTCCCCTTGCACCCTTAAGCAAAGATGGAGATCTTTGTGCTGCGCATCATCTGGCGGAGGCCCGGATTTTTTTGGACGCCGCGGCATCGACGACTTCGGCATCGGAGCGCAGTGTGGCGTTTTTTCATCGGAGGCTCGTTATCGTCGCAGTTTGATCTGAGAGGTCTACAGAGCTACTCCATCAGTATTTTTGGACGATTTCTGCGGCGTTGGAATCACGAGAGGTACGTCTTTGATTTTCGTGTTGATCATCTTGCTGGATTCAGAGTTTATGACATGGTTTTCGAGGCATTTCTAAGCCGCTGTTTTCTGGTGGAGTTTTTGGACAGCGGCCCCTTGCCGGAATTTTATCTCCGCACCCGAGTGTCGGATCGAGACGAGCCTATACACTTTTTGGATCTACTCGTCGCAAGGATTATCATTGTATTTTTCCGGGATTTTTCTGAGGCTTGCCCGAAGGTATACTATTCCCCTTTTATCTGTGTTTGAGTTTACAGTTGTGTGGTTGTGAGTGTTTGCGCACCTGTACTGTGGAATTTGTAACTCGGCCTACGGGGCTCGGATTTGGGCCTGCAGGTACCCGTTTCGAAGGTCTCGACGAGACGCTCGCTGTGATATTTTTATTGGAATTTTTGGAGTTCGTTTTACAGGTGAAAATTTCGCATTAAGGGGACTGTTCCCAGCAGATTTGTGATGCTTGGATTTTATGGAATTAAGTGTAACTTTGGGTTGTGTTTTGTACCCAGGAGGTATTGATCACTGTTCCTGTATCGTTGGATTGGTGGGTGTGTAGAGATATCTGTTTCTGGACTGTCTCAGCTGTGCGACTCCGGACAGTTAGCATTTTCAGGTGGGTGGCCTTGTCTCCAAGATTGACGGACTGTGCTTTAAATCTGCTATAGTAGGACTATGCATGATAGTGAAATGCTTGTGCAGCATGTTAGAATGTAGGAATTGCTATTCCTTGTTTTATCTGATGGTATTGTCATCTCCTTGTTTTCTACCATCTGTAAATTATAGTTATTGGAACTTGACCTAGCACCCCGTCATATGTTGCATGTGTAACCAGACTAGTAGAAAACCCTCACTTGGGCTAGGGTTATTTCTGCTTTAGACATCCACACTTCTACTTTCCTGGACATAGTGTTCTTCCTCGCCCAGGTAGTGGGCCGAGTGGTCAGGAGTTATCTTTTAGTGCGGGATGCATGTTACACTCGTGCTTGGGAGCAGAGTGGAGTCTGGTAGATGTAGTTGGTTGTTCATCTGTAGCGGGAGCTGTTTGGGTAGACGGCGGTCCCGAGATGTTTTATTTTTCTTGTTTTATCTGTCGCCGCTGTGTTAGTGGCAGCGGTAGATCAGTGTTAGCAGGACCTTAAACCCAGAACCTTTTTGGACACACATATGATTTTTGTCAACCAAATATTTTCTTCCAAGCATCGTAGGGTCGCCTGAGTATGTTCCTGTTTGATTGGACGAAGGCATTAGCTCTTCGAGGCTTAGATGTAAAACTTGGTTTCAACTGTTTTCCTAAAAAAAGAGAACTAAAAATCATTAAATATGAATTTCTTACAGATCAGATGGCTTCAGTAAGAAATGTCACCTTTTTTCCTATAATTAACCACCCGAGATGATTCGAGTGGTCTGGGTTCTAAGGTCTGCCTTCTTCTTGGGACGAGATCAACGAGAGGCTATGCCTAAAGCCTGTTCTTGTTTGATTTGGATTGTAGGTTCTAGTCTTTCAGGGTTTCCGGACCCTTCCTCGTGTCAGTGGTTGCAATGTTGGCCTTTTGAGGCAGTTTCTCGCAGTGGATGCGACTTTGTGCTATGAGTTGGTAGAGTGTGATCTAGAGGTTGTTTTCCTGATTTAGTGGTGGAGGTGGTTCTCCCACTTAGCCCTGAGGATCTTGGGGTTCTGGCAGATCGAGTCGTGGAGGTTTCCCGACTCAGCCATGGTCGTGCATTGATCAGATTGAGTCGTTGAGGGTTCTCCGACATAGCTGTGAGAGTGTTTTGGGCTATTCCTGTTCGAGTCGAGGTCCTTTTTCCGACTGAGTTGTGCTTGAGCTTGGAGTTACCGATCTTTTTGATCGTGGATCATTGCCTGCATGAGCCACATTTGAGCTTGACAGAGATACTTTACAGAGATACTTGAGATGGGTTACTTTTTACTCGAGCGGGTCGCTCCCCTCGAGTGCCACTCCGGAGTAGGCGAGGCCGGGTTGTGTACCGGCGTGAGATTGAGCTTTTCTATCACGACTTGTCGTTGCATTTGTCCCTCTGGCTGTGCTGGTGTTGGCAGTCATGGATGTCCTACGTAAGTCCGCTCCTCCGGGACGTAACGGCAGTAGGTTGGCGCATGTTGGCAGTCATGGACGTCCTACGTAAGTCCGCTCCTCCGGGACGTAACGGCAGTAGGTTGGCGCAGGCTTGACTGGACCTGATGAGGCAGTCAGTTCAGATTGGGTGATCAGAGATGAGAGTTAGTTGTGGCATCATGTTCTTTCTGTTCCACTCCTTGAGCATCTAGGTAGAGGCATAGTAGCTGTAGAGTTTACTTTTCCAGCTTTCCTTACAGCACTGCTTTTGTTACTTTATGCCTCTAGTGGACTTAGTGGGCAGACCGTCGGGCTTGTTGGCGGCACCCACTGAGAACTACTTGGGACGTAGTTCTCACACCCGTCGTGGTGTCTTCTCCCATAGGAACTTCTACTCTGGTTCCTGTTGTTCCTGTTGCTGATCCTTCTGACCGAGCGAGGGAGTCGCGAGCTAGTTCCCTACCCGTCGTTGGAGTGTAGCGGTACCCCCCTTCAGAGGAGAGCTTCAGTAGATTAGTTATTTTATTTTTCTTCTTTGAGAGACTGTTGTAGTGAGGATTGTTGTATTGAGGGCCTGTACACTGATGTATTTATTGGAGATACCTCCCGGTTGAGTTATGAGTTTGTATATGAGGATATTGTATGATTATCTTTTTGGGAGACGGACATTGTTGTATTATTTCCAGTTGTACAGTGATTGATTTAGTTATACAGCAGACTTTTTATTTTTTTAGCTCTGATATCTGTTTAGCTGTAGTACTTCTCTTGCAGGTAGGACGCTTCGCCTATGCGGGTTTGGCATAGGTGGCGGATCTGTTGGCGAGCCGGGTCGCAGTTTCGACCCCGGGGCGTGACAGATTAGAGTGGTATCAGAGCCTAGGTTGTAGGTCATTGAGGACTTAGACACCCTAGGCTTGTGGTTGGACATTAGGATGACTACGTGAGAGTCGTGACTTTTAGCGAGAGTCCTGATCGAGTTTTGTACCTCTCCCATGAGACGGGATGAGTGATTGGCATGTTTATGCTCCTAAGCGATTATGTTGGCTGCAGACAACATAATGCTGTGGAATTGATAACATGTCTTAGACTTTCGCTGGATTGGGTCGTATGGTTGTTGTGTCCTGATGTTTGTTATTGTGAAGTGGTCTACGGTGCTTGTGAGACGTCGTGCAGTGAGGAATGCGTTTTCCGCATCTGATTAGTAACCCGAGCAGCGGGAGGCAGAGCTATCAGAGCAGAGCGAGACCCAAGAGTTATGGATCCAGATGGCACAGACGTCGGAGGCTATCCGATGCCAGGAGGAGGCCATGGAACGTTTGATGCGCTTGTTGGAGCTGAGAGCGCAGTTAATTGCAGTATCGCTTGAGTGTCCTCCAGTACTTTCTTCCTATGCAGTGGTACCTTCAGTTGCACTTGTGGCACCGACTGAGCGAGCAGCCCCTCCGTGCCGACGAGTAGTGCCGAGGCACCGAGGCAGGGTGGATAGTGGATAGTAGCTGAGCTTCGGGACGTCATTGGTCGATGGAGCCAGTCCCGGCAGTCTGAACCATCCCAATTCACAGGTTTGAGTTGGAGCCCTTGTAGGCAAAATTGGGGTTGGTGGTGATGGAGAGACTATCTGTGAGCCTTCATGTGCTAGGGAGTTTATACAGTTGTTGAACTGCACGCTCCAGGTTTCGAGGGACGAGGCGCATAGAATATGTTTGACGGGGAATGGTTTGCGCCAGGATACCTTTCAGTTTAGTTGGTCCCTCCGTTTTGAATTATTGACGCTTCGATGGGTAGGCATTGTGTGTGGAGCATGACGCTGCAGTTTCTTTGGATAGGGATCGGCCGCCAGAGGCGAGTTCTGGATATCGGCGCTTGGCGTCGGGTGATGGAGGACAGACTGACCGGCAGAGGCATTTCTCATCTCCGTACCTGGATGGCGAATTTTCGAGATGCCAGAGATCGGGTGGACCCCGATGGCAGCATCAGCATCTATATCAGAGTAGCGCAACGGTAGCGTGGATTTGTTATCTGCGGATGACTTTATTCGTCGCCTCAATGTGAGCAGAGACAGAGGTTGTGCTCCCTTGTGGTTTATGTCCTATGCAGTTGAGGCCGCGAGTTATACGGGTGGACTTATTGGTAATTATGGCAGTTCGGCGTTTCGACCTAGTGCTTGGGTTTTGGGTTGGCACAGTGCCACAGGATGTTAGACTGCGGGAGGTGAGGACTTTGACCTTCTGCGAGGCAGACGAGAGGAGATTTGGTTGTTGAGGTCGTTAGAGCACAATGGTTATAGCGACAGTGTGAGAGGTGCTTACGGCGGCACCGGGACCCAAAGATATCTCTGTTGCCACGAGATTCCGGGTGTGATTTCACCTGAGCTGTTGATAATGCCGCCGGTTAGGGAGATAGAGATTGAGTTTGGCGTGGTTCGGGGAACCGCGCCACCCTCGACAGCACCTCATTGGATATTGCCAGTAGAGCTGTGAGAGCTGATGGCGCAGTTGCAGGATCTGATGGATCGAGGGGTCTGTTTGACCTAGTGCCACGCCGTTGATATACGGTGGTGATGCCACATCGTTGATACACGACTGTGAGGGCCCTTTTATGGGTCGAGTGTAGACAGGTCCAAGTATTATTCTGGACCTTTTGATGGAATTATACTCCGGCAGTTGTACGATTGATGCAGGTACAGATTTTAGAATCATACGGCTGAGTATTTCGCCAAGATGGTGTTCAGGACACGGTAGGGGCATTATATTTTAGTAAGGCCAATTGGATTGATTAGCGCCCTGCCACTCTTTTGGTTTGAGGAATTGTGCTCCAGCTGTACTGGATTGCTTTGGTAACTAGATCCTCCAGGGATATTATGATCTACTCCCAGAGCAGCTTGGAGCATGAGGAGCACTGGTGGATGTGTTACCATGCTGTGTGGATGAAGCTGTATGCCAGGCTATTGAGATACAAGTTTTAGCTTTAGAAGCTTACCTTCTTGGGTCACATTGTGTTAGCCGTAGGAGCGGCGGTGGAATTCCAGCCAATGTGGATGCTATTTGAGATTGGCTGAGATCAACATTTATTGTTGAGGTGAGGAGTTTTTTTTTGGATTTGGCAGTGCCAGGAGAGCATGGCGAATGGATGATGAGACTGGTACTAGCGCCGATTGCAGCTTTGCCAGAGATGGGGGATGGACCTTTGTGTTGGTGATGCCTCCCATAGTGGCTGTGGAGTTACCATTGGGTTATTCTTGAGCATTTTGTATCACCCCGATAGGGCCACTGTGGTGGCGGATACCTGGAACCGGAGAGCTATTGGGGGTTGAGTTTGATGATTCCGTTGCTGGCGCTGGGTGGGACCGTTGCGGAACAGGGCTCGAGGTTGTGTCCCTGAGGGTCCCTTTTGACGGTAGACTGCGGTGAAGCAGTCCATGCGATTGGTCAGGATCCGAGAGTGATTGAGCGAGGACCCTAGCCGATTAGGGCTTCTTTTCTCTAGATGACCGTATGGGGTATGTTTCGGATCGCCTGGTTGAGCTGGCACTAGGGAGCGGTTTTGGTGCGTGCTACATTGGTTGTTCTCTCTTTTCCCCCAGCCTTTTCCTTCCACGTCTCAGCTCAGGAGTGTTAGGCATGTGGATTCCTCGCCCGTGATGGACTCGTTTCCTTTGAGATCTGCGAGTACTTGTGGTACGAGGGATGCCGTTGCAAATTCTGGCTCGTGAGATGAGAGAATTATGCAATTTGGGCCATGCCGTACCGGTTGTTGTTGTTGTTGTGGAGTAATCACGGGGAGTGACAGGTGACTTGAGAGCTGGAGACGGCAGTGTTATGTACCTACCCTTGTTTTTGTGGCACCTTTTGGGTTGAGCTAGTTTCGAGGACGAAACTTTCTTTTAGTGGGGGAGGATGTGGTGACCCAGATCTCCGCAGGGCTTCTACAGTGCGATTAGCAGCTTCTGGAGGCCTATGTGGCATGTCGGCGGTGTTTCTGCACCAATTTGGACTCAAGTGATGGACTTCGGGTGTATAATGGATCACGTGAGTGATCGGAGGACCCCGTCGGATGTTTTGATGTGGTTTCGCGCGAAATGGTTATTAAAATTGGACTCAGCGCGAAATTTGAGTAAAGAACACTTCTCCGGGAATTTTCGGCAAATTTTAGAAGAGGAATTTGGCAAATCGGACTTCGGATTTGGATTCAGCGCGCGAAAACGGTCAAGATGGACTATTTACTTGTATTTTTCGGAGCCCGGATGACCCGGCACGGATTTCGAGGTGATTGGTACTGTTCCGGCCGCCGGAGGGGCGGCGGCGGCGGCGGCGGGCGGCGGAGCGCGGCGGCTGGCGGCGGCGGAGGCGCGCGGTCCACCGCGGAGGCGTGCACCCGGGGGGCTGGCCACGTGGCGGCTCCCAGTTGGCGGGCGCAGCAGGCGCGGTCCACGGGATCGTCGCGGGTGCACGGTGGACCGGGTGCGGACACGTGGCTGATTTTGGTTGGCGGGTTCTGGTGCGCGCGGTCCACGCGACGGGAGGCAGGTGCCTCCGGGCGCGTGCCCGACGTGCGGCAGCGGGGGACGCGGTCGCGCACGTGGGCGCGCCGTGGGCGCGGTCGGGGGCGACGTGGGGGCGCCACGTGGCGCCCCGCGGTTGGTCGGGTGCAGCTGCGCACGCCCGCGTGTCGGGACACGTGGCGCTGCGCAGTTGGCGGGCGCGCGTGCGCCGGGCGCAGGAGGCGTCGGCGGGACGCGTGGCGGGCCCTCGGGCTTTCGGGCGCGCACAGTGTTGGGCCGGGCCCAACACTGTAGCGGCCCGAATGTTCCGGGCGCCCGGAACTTTGGCCCAAAAGTCCAAAGTCGGATTTTTTGGGCTGGGCCTATAAATAGGCGGTTGGCTGGGGCTTTTTGCCCCCTTTCCCGAGCTCCCTTCCCCTTGCACCCTTAAGCAAAGATGGAGATCTTTGTGCTGCGCATCATCTGGCGGAGGCCCGGATTTTTTTGGAAGCCGCGGCATCGACGACTTCGGCATCGGAGCGCAGTGTGGCGTTTTTTCATCGGAGGCCCGTTATCGTCGCAGTTTGATCTGAGAGGTCTACAGAGCTACTCCGTCAGTATTTTTGGACGATTTCTACGGCGTTGGAATCACGAGAGGTACGTCTTCGATTTTCGTGTTGATCATCTTGCTGGATTCAGAGTTTATGACACGGTTTTCGAGGCATTTCTAAGCCGCTGTTTTCTGGTGGAGTTTTTGGACAGCGGCCCCTTGCCGGAATTTTATCTCCGCACCTGAGTGTCGGATCGAGACGAGCCTATACACTTTTTGGATCTACTCGTCGCAAGGATTATCATTGTATTTTTCCGGGATTTTTCTGAGGCTTGCCCGAAGGTATACTATTCCCCTTTTATCTGTGTTTGAGTTTACAGTTGTGTGGTTGTGAGTGTTTGCGCACCTGTACTGTGGAATTTGTAACTCGGCCTACGGGGCTCGGATTTGGGCGTGCAGGTACCCGTTTCGAAGGTCTCGACGAGACGCTCGCTGTGATATTTTTATTAGAATTTTTGGAGTTCGTTTTACAGGTGAAAATTTCGCATTAAGGGGACTGTTCCCAGCAGATTTGTGATGCTTGGATTTTATGGAATTAAGTGTAACTTTGGGTTGTGTTTTGTACCCAGGAGGTATTGATCACTGTTCCTGTATCGTTGGATTGGTGGGTGTGTAGAGATATCTGTTTCTGGACTGTCTCAGCTGTGCGACTCCGGACAGTTAGCATTTTCAGGTGGGTGGCCTTGTCTCCAAGATTGACGGACTGTGCTTTAAATCTGCTATAGTAGGACTATGCATGATAGTGAAATGCTTGTGCAGCATGTTAGAATGTAGGAATTGCTATTCCTTGTTTTATCTGATGGTATTGTCATCTCCTTGCTTTCTACCATCTGTAAATTATAGTTATTGGAACTTGACCTAGCACCCCGTCATATGTTGCATGTGTAACCAGACTAGTAGAAAACCCTCACTTGGGCTAGGGTTATTTCTGCTTTAGACATCCACACTTCTACTTTCCTGGACATAGTGTTCTTCCTCGCCCAGGTAGTGGGCCGAGTGGTCAGGAGTTATCTTTTAGTGCGGGATGCATGTTACACTCGTGCTTGGGAGCAGATTGGAGTCTGGTAGATGTAGTTGGTTGTCTATCTTCAAGCTTCCTTCATCACCACCGGCGACGGGGCGGCGGCGGTTGCGCTACCTCCGATGAGTGCGGCTGAGAGGAGGGAGGTCGTTGCACAGGCGGCTAGGGCAGAGTGGTATGGCATAGGGTTTACAAAAACCCTAGCCCGTACACATATATATATATAGTGTTTAGGTAACAATTGCCTTTTAGCCCCTCACTCACTACATTTTAAGTTCAGACCCTCACTGCCAACTTATTTCGCACCTTGGTCCCTCACTAAACCCAGTGGCACGAAAATCGAGGCACAATTATAGGGATTATTGTGCAATTACTGCGTTTTCCACCGTATTTCATGCTTTTCGAGACAACCGGACTGTCAAACTGAAAATCTGACACCGCCAAGACGTCCGGCTCGACGAAACCTATAAAATAGTGATTTTGGTTCGCTAAAATTTCGCTCCATAATTTTTAAATTCCATCTTATACTGTAACTTATACAGTTCGGCACGCTTTACGATGCTTTAGGCTCGTCAGATGCAAATTTCGTCAGTGCCATTGCGTCCAGAACGACGAAACCGTTCAAAATGACTACCTGGATCACTATGTTCGGATTCCGGACAGTGAATTGGTCAGCGTTACATTCGTCGGAGTCCCGAAAATTGGGTTACTGTTCATCTACAGTATTCACTTAAGTGCATTGTGCGCGGACATTGTTACATTGGTCGCGGTTATTTGCCCACTTCTTCATCGATTTCTGGAAGATCCGACCGTCAGATCGAAAAGTGCTGAATATGAATCTCGCTCAGTTCGGCGAGACGATCACAACGGTCATCTCGGATTTCCAAAATCACGTCCGGATTGGAAAATAACCTTTTTGTCTAGTGCATAGTGCGACTTGCACACGGGCGATTGACCATATAGGTCAACAAAGGTCTTTTAAATTCAAAACCAGCTCAAAATTCACTTTTACTCTATTTATTAAAAATAAAATATTTCGAGTTTCTACATCACTTACAACTTAAAAGAAGTTTCGTCCCCGAAACTTACAACTTAAAAAAAAAATTTGTTCCCGAAGCTTAAAGTTAACTAGACCACTATTAAGCCTCTAACAGGTTCGCAGTAGTGACAATCAGTCACAAAATATCTGCAACTCTCAGGCTACTCTTTTAGACCCAATCTGATACTCCCCATTACAGGGCAGGGTATTTCCTCAGTTTTTTCGACAGTACGTTGTCTGCAGCCAACGTGCTTACCAAAAGAAAAGCGAAATACCATAGATCTGTCGCCAACATCTAGTTGGGGACACAACTCCCATCAGAAGGTATATCACATACCTCCCAACACAGTCTCCATGCTAACGACATCACCTTTATCAAGGATTACTACCACCTCGTGGTCATAATATCACCATGACTAACTCATAGGAGAGTCCATGTCGGTCCACAAAATCTGTGCAAAAGGTGGGGCCAATTTGAATCCATCCCAAAACAGAGTTACCATCGGGCCCATAGGCCACTGAATTATAACACGGGAACACCGAATGATCAACAACTTGTTCAACCTCTAGGCAAACTGTGGGGCTAGTGCAATAATAGCAGTCATCTGCTGCTGTGCCATCAACTAGACGTTTACGACAAGAGCGGTGGTCAATCCTTCAACCACATGCACTGTAACTGATCTGAGCCCTCTGGCTCCACTGAAACAATCAAGCCCACGGCCGAAACCATAACTGCGGCTACCCTTGCAATCTCACGTAGATCACCGGTCATCCTAGGGCTCAATCCTAACCAAATACCTAGGCATCGTATTCCTATTTCTCTGATACCATCTAATCTGTCACGCCCCGAGTTTTAAAAGTCAGGTCTGAAATTTTTTTTTTTTTTGAAATCAGAGTTTGCAAACTGGGCGCAACAGACCGCCACACGTATAGAAGACTCTTTATCCCAAGGACAAAGACTCCCCTATACATGCACGGCTAAAAATCATCATCAGAGATCATCAGATATATCAGTAACTAATCTAATCTACTCAACAGGAATAATCAAAATTAAGTTATTACATCATCGGTTTTAAATGTCTAACTCACGATAAACTGGGATGAAATGCGGAAAGTAAATGTCTGCCGAAGTCGTCGATATATAATGCTCATGGGGACAGCTCTATCGTAATCGGCTCACTGGATCGTCCCGACATCTCACCACCCGACGGACCTACAACAGTCACCCGAGGGTGTGAGATACACCGGAGTGCATCCCAGTGGGCACGACGAGCCGAGCTTCAGCTAATCGTACCTACTGGGTACTAAAATCTGCGGATAGTAAGAGTCAACAGGAAAAGCTGGAAAGCATAGAGGCCTACTAGTAATCAGAATAAGAACTGCAGGTAAGTATACTGGAATCAATCATAAAACTGTAGATCATACATGCTGGAAAACATAAACGTCCACTCATAATCAAAATCCACAGATAAGCTAACTAGGCAAGTAATCAATCATAAGCTGGCATATGAAATGAACTGGCATGAAGCATAATCAAGTGACAGTACATATACAGGTACGGAAAATACCAGAACCAATCCAATATAACAGAACAGGAATAGGTACTGAAAAGCATGCTAGAACATGGGAGTACATAATCTATGCATCAATCACAAGAATATCAAGCACCCAACCAATGCCATTATTGGTCACGGGGACCTCATGGCTCATACCACTCTCTGCACCTATCCCACTGACATAACCCCGCACCCATATGTGCTATCTGGGGCTCACGGGTCCTTCCTCCAGACCACTTTACCGGTAAAGAACAATAGCCACGGGGAGCGACCCCGGCAATGTTCGTGAAGTACAGCAGTGCATGGCAAGTCAAAATGATCAATCTCACGGTCTAGTGACCGAGTAGTCGGCACACGCCGAAATCCCAACAGGGAATCATCTGTCTATATCTATCCATCGGAATCAATCAATCATGTATATCGAGTAGTGTCTATCAATCAGGATCAATCAATCATGCATATCGAATAGTGTCTATCAATCAGGATCAATCAATCATGCATATCGAGTAGTGTCTATCAATCAGGATCAATCAATCATGCATATCGAGTAGTGTCTATCAATCAGGATCAATCAATCATGCATATCGAGTAGTGTCTATCAATCAGGATCAATCAATCATGCATATCGAGTAGTGTCTATCAATCAGGATCAATCAATCATGCATATCGACGTATATCAAGAAATATCTCAATGACAGGAATCAACAGGTATCATCTAATCATGCAAATCTATATCTCAATCAATCAGGATCAGTCAGGAATAATCAGGGAGTATGTATATGTTAATCAGCTGATCGTGACCAGAAATCTCAATCACAGGTCTAATCAGGTCAATGTCAACAGTGACATCATGATATGTCAAGATAGGTCATATAATCAGCGGGAAAATCAAAAACAGGGGTCCGACTGGACTAAAGCAACCAGAGGGCCAAAAAGCTAGCCCGGGCCGAAGCTAACCCACCTGTATGTAGGCCGATCCAACGACTCCAACAGAAGGCTCGTGGGCCGGAGTCAGACTGCAGAGACCTGAATCACGAACACTGATCAGGAATGACTCACACAAACCCAAATCCAATCCGGATCACGAAAGTCGCACCGAAAACCGTAAAACCGACAATTTCGCCGGTTTACGGAACGGAATCCGATTTCTGCTCAACCAGAGTCCACAGAACTTTAACAAAAAGCTTAGAGGGTGCGTAAGTACTGTCTAAAGACAGCCAGCATGTTACATTTGTAACTTAGTCCATAATTTTCCTTAAAATCGCATAAATACACCAATTTGAACACTGTTTTGACCCGTTCTTCCAAACCAGAAATCCAAAGATAGCGCCGTAAGTTTCAGCGCGTCTGTTAGGACAAGGCGAAGCTCGTGCTCACCATTTGGGAGAAGCACGAGACCCGAGAAAAACTTCGGGCCATAATTTTCCTCTCTAACATAGCCAAATAGCATTTTTGTTTCTCCGGCTCTTCAAAACCTATTTCTAACGCGAGCATCGTGTCCAGTGACCCCAAATTCGCCAGGGGCACACTGTCGCAGCTTCGCAAACAGCCCCGAACAGTCTTTGGGCCATAACTCCAACCTAGAGCTCGACAACTCTACAACTTAACTTCCACAGTGCCTTTTAAAAATCTTCTTGAGCCATATGCCCAAAATGCCTCAAGAATCACAGGGCTTGCCCTATTTGCAGCCCTGCATTTATGGATCAACCAGATCCAACTCCTAGGTTCACATACAACATACACAATGCTCAATCTTTAATCCTCACAGACCAACTTTGATCTGAAGTGAGCATCAAGCTCAGGGGACATTTTGAAGCAACTTTCGTATTTACATAGAACCCTAAATCCAACTAATTTCTCTTTGTGGCATTTCCACAAACACTTGGTGTGCCCTTCTCCCACAACACACACAACACCCAACCTTGAGTTGGTTCTCTACAGAGGGAGCTCCAGGGGCTCTCTAAATTGGATAGCAAGCATTCATTCAGGATTTAGAGATTACCTGGGTGTTTGAACGGCGACGGGATGCGACGACGGCGACCCGCGGCCAACCTCACCCGAGCTCGGTGGCCGTTAATGGCGGAATTCAACCGGAGGCTTTTGAGACCCAGCAACTTGGACCGAAAGAGTCCCCTCGACTCCTCGATGCCCCCCGTGGTGGTGGCCGGCGGTGCGGGGCAGCGGCGGCGGCCGGAAGGGGAAGCTCGGCCAACGCATGGTGCAAAATGGTGCAACTTCGGTTACGCTAATCCACACGTTAGAATCCGCATGCAAATGGATGGGGGGCTTCACAGAGACCAAGGGAACTTACCTGGGCCACTCACCCATTTGACGGAGCTCCGGCGATCGCCGGAGATCGAAGTCATCAAAGCTCGGTGAAGATGGCCACCTCTAATGGCGGATTCCGGCCGGTGACCCCCGGGCCGGCGAAACATGGACCAAAACCTTCCTCTCGGTCCCCTGGTACTTGCTGAGTGGTTGGCCGGCGACGCGGGGCAGCGGCGGCGCCCGGAAGGCGAAGATTAGCCGCGGTTCAAAAACGACCGGTTCTAGGGCACGCCGGATCTCTGCGGATCTTCAACCGATCCACTCCAAACTTAGTGAGCAGCTTGCAGTCACCGAGGAGATCAAGATCAACGGTCTTGATCTTCACTTTGTCGATCGGACGAAGCCCGGGATCATTCTCGGCCAAAATAAGAAATTCCGGCAATATCTAGCTCCCGCCGGCGACCGGGGAGACGGCGACGGCTAGGGCTTCACAGGAAGGATCCACTCGATGACAGCAACACCATACAATTGTCCAAAGTCCATAAACTCACCTCGTCGGAGAAACTTGAGGAAGGAGATGGTGGCCGCAGCGGCGCACGGCGGCGGCTGGCGTCGGTTCACCCCGGGCTCGGCTGCGACCACACACAGGAGCTCTCAGAAGAGGCTTGATAGAAGATGAGGTCTTCTTGGTGCTCCCAACACTAAGGCTCGGGAGAACTTCTATCTTCAAGCTTCCTTCATCACCACCGGCGACGGGGCGGCGGCGGTTGCGCTACCTCCGATGAGTGCGGCTGAGAGGAGGGAGGTCGTTGCACAGGCGGCTAGGGCAGAGTGGTATGGCATAGGGTTTACAAAAACCCTAGCCCGTACACATATATATATATAGTGTTTAGGTAACAATTGCCTTTTAGCCCCTCACTCACTACATTTTAAGTTCAGACCCTCACTGCCAACTTATTTCGCACCTTGGTCCCTCACTAAACCCAGTGGCACGAAAATCGAGGCACAATTATAGGGATTATTGTGCAATTACTGCGTTTTCCACCGTATTTCATGCTTTTCGAGACAACCGGACTGTCAAACTGAAAATCTGACACCGCCAAGACGTCCGGCTCGACGAAACCTATAAAATAGTGATTTTGGTTCGCTAAAATTTCGCTCCATAATTTTTAAATTCCATCTTATACTGTAACTTATACAGTTCGGCACGCTTTACGATGCTTTAGGCTCGTCAGATGCAAATTTCGTCAGTGCCATTGCGTCCAGAACGACGAAACCGTTCAAAATGACTACCTGGATCACTATGTTCGGATTCCGGACAGTGAATTGGTCAGCGTTACATTCGTCGGAGTCCCGAAAATTGGGTTACTGTTCATCTACAGTATTCACTTAAGTGCATTGTGCGCGGACATTGTTACATTGGTCGCGGTTATTTGCCCACTTCTTCATCGATTTCTGGAAGATCCGACCGTCAGATCGAAAAGTGCTGAATATGAATCTCGCTCAGTTCGGCGAGACGATCACAACGGTCATCTCGGATTTCCAAAATCACGTCCGGATTGGAAAATAACCTTTTTGTCTAGTGCATAGTGCGACTTGCACACGGGCGATTGACCATATAGGTCAACAAAGGTCTTTTAAATTCAAAACCAGCTCAAAATTCACTTTTACTCTATTTATTAAAAATAAAATATTTCGAGTTTCTACATCACTTACAACTTAAAAGAAGTTTCGTCCCCGAAACTTACAACTTAAAAAAAAAATTTGTTCCCGAAGCTTAAAGTTAACTAGACCACTATTAAGCCTCTAACAGGTTCGCAGTAGTGACAATCAGTCACAAAATATCTGCAACTCTCAGGCTACTCTTTTAGACCCAATCTGATACTCCCCATTACAGGGCAGGGTATTTCCTCAGTTTTTTCGACAGTACGTTGTCTGCAGCCAACGTGCTTACCAAAAGAAAAGCGAAATACCATAGATCTGTCGCCAACATCTAGTTGGGGACACAACTCCCATCAGAAGGTATATCACATACCTCCCAACACAGTCTCCATGCTAACGACATCACCTTTATCAAGGATTACTACCACCTCGTGGTCATAATATCACCATGACTAACTCATAGGAGAGTCCATGTCGGTCCACAAAATCTGTGCAAAAGGTGGGGCCAATTTGAATCCATCCCAAAACAGAGTTACCATCGGGCCCATAGGCCACTGAATTATAACACGGGAACACCGAATGATCAACAACTTGTTCAACCTCTAGGCAAACTGTGGGGCTAGTGCAATAATAGCAGTCATCTGCTGCTGTGCCATCAACTAGACGTTTACGACAAGAGCGGTGGTCAATCCTTCAACCACATGCACTGTAACTGATCTGAGCCCTCTGGCTCCACTGAAACAATCAAGCCCACGGCCGAAACCATAACTGCGGCTACCCTTGCAATCTCACGTAGATCACCGGTCATCCTAGGGCTCAATCCTAACCAAATACCTAGGCATCGTATTCCTATTTCTCTGATACCATCTAATCTGTCACGCCCCGAGTTTTAAAAGTCAGGTCTGAAATTTTTTTTTTTTTTGAAATCAGAGTTTGCAAACTGGGCGCAACAGACCGCCACACGTATAGAAGACTCTTTATCCCAAGGACAAAGACTCCCCTATACATGCACGGCTAAAAATCATCATCAGAGATCATCAGATATATCAGTAACTAATCTAATCTACTCAACAGGAATAATCAAAATTAAGTTATTACATCATCGGTTTTAAATGTCTAACTCACGATAAACTGGGATGAAATGCGGAAAGTAAATGTCTGCCGAAGTCGTCGATATATAATGCTCATGGGGACAGCTCTATCGTAATCGGCTCACTGGATCGTCCCGACATCTCACCACCCGACGGACCTACAACAGTCACCCGAGGGTGTGAGATACACCGGAGTGCATCCCAGTGGGCACGACGAGCCGAGCTTCAGCTAATCGTACCTACTGGGTACTAAAATCTGCGGATAGTAAGAGTCAACAGGAAAAGCTGGAAAGCATAGAGGCCTACTAGTAATCAGAATAAGAACTGCAGGTAAGTATACTGGAATCAATCATAAAACTGTAGATCATACATGCTGGAAAACATAAACGTCCACTCATAATCAAAATCCACAGATAAGCTAACTAGGCAAGTAATCAATCATAAGCTGGCATATGAAATGAACTGGCATGAAGCATAATCAAGTGACAGTACATATACAGGTACGGAAAATACCAGAACCAATCCAATATAACAGAACAGGAATAGGTACTGAAAAGCATGCTAGAACATGGGAGTACATAATCTATGCATCAATCACAAGAATATCAAGCACCCAACCAATGCCATTATTGGTCACGGGGACCTCATGGCTCATACCACTCTCTGCACCTATCCCACTGACATAACCCCGCACCCATATGTGCTATCTGGGGCTCACGGGTCCTTCCTCCAGACCACTTTACCGGTAAAGAACAATAGCCACGGGGAGCGACCCCGGCAATGTTCGTGAAGTACAGCAGTGCATGGCAAGTCAAAATGATCAATCTCACGGTCTAGTGACCGAGTAGTCGGCACACGCCGAAATCCCAACAGGGAATCATCTGTCTATATCTATCCATCGGAATCAATCAATCATGTATATCGAGTAGTGTCTATCAATCAGGATCAATCAATCATGCATATCGAATAGTGTCTATCAATCAGGATCAATCAATCATGCATATCGAGTAGTGTCTATCAATCAGGATCAATCAATCATGCATATCGAGTAGTGTCTATCAATCAGGATCAATCAATCATGCATATCGAGTAGTGTCTATCAATCAGGATCAATCAATCATGCATATCGAGTAGTGTCTATCAATCAGGATCAATCAATCATGCATATCGACGTATATCAAGAAATATCTCAATGACAGGAATCAACAGGTATCATCTAATCATGCAAATCTATATCTCAATCAATCAGGATCAGTCAGGAATAATCAGGGAGTATGTATATGTTAATCAGCTGATCGTGACCAGAAATCTCAATCACAGGTCTAATCAGGTCAATGTCAACAGTGACATCATGATATGTCAAGATAGGTCATATAATCAGCGGGAAAATCAAAAACAGGGGTCCGACTGGACTAAAGCAACCAGAGGGCCAAAAAGCTAGCCCGGGCCGAAGCTAACCCACCTGTATGTAGGCCGATCCAACGACTCCAACAGAAGGCTCGTGGGCCGGAGTCAGACTGCAGAGACCTGAATCACGAACACTGATCAGGAATGACTCACACAAACCCAAATCCAATCCGGATCACGAAAGTCGCACCGAAAACCGTAAAACCGACAATTTCGCCGGTTTACGGAACGGAATCCGATTTCTGCTCAACCAGAGTCCACAGAACTTTAACAAAAAGCTTAGAGGGTGCGTAAGTACTGTCTAAAGACAGCCAGCATGTTACATTTGTAACTTAGTCCATAATTTTCCTTAAAATCGCATAAATACACCAATTTGAACACTGTTTTGACCCGTTCTTCCAAACCAGAAATCCAAAGATAGCGCCGTAAGTTTCAGCGCGTCTGTTAGGACAAGGCGAAGCTCGTGCTCACCATTTGGGAGAAGCACGAGACCCGAGAAAAACTTCGGGCCATAATTTTCCTCTCTAACATAGCCAAATAGCATTTTTGTTTCTCCGGCTCTTCAAAACCTATTTCTAACGCGAGCATCGTGTCCAGTGACCCCAAATTCGCCAGGGGCACACTGTCGCAGCTTCGCAAACAGCCCCGAACAGTCTTTGGGCCATAACTCCAACCTAGAGCTCGACAACTCTACAACTTAACTTCCACAGTGCCTTTTAAAAATCTTCTTGAGCCATATGCCCAAAATGCCTCAAGAATCACAGGGCTTGCCCTATTTGCAGCCCTGCATTTATGGATCAACCAGATCCAACTCCTAGGTTCACATACAACATACACAATGCTCAATCTTTAATCCTCACAGACCAACTTTGATCTGAAGTGAGCATCAAGCTCAGGGGACATTTTGAAGCAACTTTCGTATTTACATAGAACCCTAAATCCAACTAATTTCTCTTTGTGGCATTTCCACAAACACTTGGTGTGCCCTTCTCCCACAACACACACAACACCCAACCTTGAGTTGGTTCTCTACAGAGGGAGCTCCAGGGGCTCTCTAAATTGGATAGCAAGCATTCATTCAGGATTTAGAGATTACCTGGGTGTTTGAACGGCGACGGGATGCGACGACGGCGACCCGCGGCCAACCTCACCCGAGCTCGGTGGCCGTTAATGGCGGAATTCAACCGGAGGCTTTTGAGACCCAGCAACTTGGACCGAAAGAGTCCCCTCGACTCCTCGATGCCCCCCGTGGTGGTGGCCGGCGGTGCGGGGCAGCGGCGGCGGCCGGAAGGGGAAGCTCGGCCAACGCATGGTGCAAAATGGTGCAACTTCGGTTACGCTAATCCACACGTTAGAATCCGCATGCAAATGGATGGGGGGCTTCACAGAGACCAAGGGAACTTACCTGGGCCACTCACCCATTTGACGGAGCTCCGGCGATCGCCGGAGATCGAAGTCATCAAAGCTCGGTGAAGATGGCCACCTCTAATGGCGGATTCCGGCCGGTGACCCCCGGGCCGGCGAAACATGGACCAAAACCTTCCTCTCGGTCCCCTGGTACTTGCTGAATGGTTGGCCGGCGACGCGGGGCAGCGGCGGCGCCCGGAAGGCGAAGATTAGCCGCGGTTCAAAAACGGCCGGTTCTAGGGCACGCCGGATCTCTGCGGATCTTCAACCGATCCACTCCAAACTTAGTGAGCAGCTTGCAGTCACCGAGGAGATCAAGATCAACGGTCTTGATCTTCACTTTGTCGATCGGACGAAGCCCGGGATCATTCTCGGCCAAAATAAGAAATTCCGGCAATATCTAGCTCCCGCCGGCGACCGGGGAGACGGCGACGGCTAGGGCTTCACAGGAAGGATCCACTCGATGACAGCAACACCATACAATTGTCCAAAGTCCATAAACTCACCTCGTCGGAGAAACTTGAGGAAGGAGATGGTGGCCGCAGCGGCGCACGGCGGCGGCTGGCGTCGGTTCACCCCGGGCTCGGCTGCGACCACACACAGGAGCTCTCAGAAGAGGCTTGATAGAAGATGAGGTCTTCTTGGTGCTCCCAACACTAAGGCTCGGGAGAACTTCTATCTTCAAGCTTCCTTCATCACCACCGGCGACGGGGCGGCGGCGGTTGCGCTACCTCCGATGAGTGCGGCTGAGAGGAGGGAGGTCGTTGCACAGGCGGCTAGGGCAGAGTGGTATGGCATAGGGTTTACAAAAACCCTAGCCCGTACACATATATATATATAGTGTTTAGGTAACAATTGCCTTTTAGCCCCTCACTCACTACATTTTAAGTTCAGACCCTCACTGCCAACTTATTTCGCACCTTGGTCCCTCACTAAACCCAGTGGCACGAAAATCGAGGCACAATTATAGGGATTATTGTGCAATTACTGCGTTTTCCACCGTATTTCATGCTTTTCGAGACAACCGGACTGTCAAACTGAAAATCTGACACCGCCAAGACGTCCGGCTCGACGAAACCTATAAAATAGTGATTTTGGTTCGCTAAAATTTCGCTCCATAATTTTTAAATTCCATCTTATACTGTAACTTATACAGTTCGGCACGCTTTACGATGCTTTAGGCTCGTCAGATGCAAATTTCGTCAGTGCCATTGCGTCCAGAACGACGAAACCGTTCAAAATGACTACCTGGATCACTATGTTCGGATTCCGGACAGTGAATTGGTCAGCGTTACATTCGTCGGAGTCCCGAAAATTGGGTTACTGTTCATCTACAGTATTCACTTAAGTGCATTGTGCGCGGACATTGTTACATTGGTCGCGGTTATTTGCCCACTTCTTCATCGATTTCTGGAAGATCCGACCGTCAGATCGAAAAGTGCTGAATATGAATCTCGCTCAGTTCGGCGAGACGATCACAACGGTCATCTCGGATTTCCAAAATCACGTCCGGATTGGAAAATAACCTTTTTGTCTAGTGCATAGTGCGACTTGCACACGGGCGATTGACCATATAGGTCAACAAAGGTCTTTTAAATTCAAAACCAGCTCAAAATTCACTTTTACTCTATTTATTAAAATAAAATATTTCGAGTTTCTACATTACTACCACCTCGTGGTCATAATATCACCATGACTAACTCATAGGAGAGTCCATGTCGGTCCACAAAATCTGTGCAAAAGGTGGGGCCAATTTGAATCCATCCCAAAACAGAGTTACCATCGGGCCCATAGGCCACTGAATTATAACACGGGAACACCGAATGATCAACAACTTGTTCAACCTCTAGGCAAACTGTGGGGCTAGTGCAATAATAGCAGTCATCTGCTGCTGTGCCATCAACTAGACGTTTACGACAAGAGCGGTGGTCAATCCTTCAAACACATGCACTGTAACTGATCTGAGCCCTCTGGCTCCACTGAAACAATCAAGCCCACGGCCGAAACCATAACTGCGGCTACCCTTGCAATCTCACGTAGATCACCGGTCATCCTAGGGCTCAATCCTAACCAAATACCTAGGCATCGTATTCCTATTTCTCTGATACCATCTAATCTGTCACGCCCCGAGTTTTAAAAGTCAGGTCTGAAATTTTTTTTTTTGGACACACATATAATTTTTGTCAACCAAATATTTTCTTCCAAGCATCGTAGGGTCGCCTGAGTCTGTTCCTGTTTGATTGGACGAAGGCATTAGCTCTTCGAGGCTTAGATGTAAAACTTGGTTTCAACTGTTTTCCTAAAAAAAGAGAACTAAAAATCATTAAATATGGATTTCTTACAGATCAGATGGCTTCAGTAAGAAATGTCACCTTTTTTCCTATAATTAACCACCCGAGATGATTCGAGTGGTCTGGGTTCTAAGGTCTGCCTTCTTCTTGGGACGAGATCAACGAGAGGCTATGCCTAAAGCCTGTTCTTGTTTGATTTGGATTGTAGGTTCTAGTCTTTCGGGGTTTCCGGACCCTTCCTCGTGTCAGTGGTTGCAATGTTGGCCTTTTGAGGCAGTTTCTCGCAGTGGATGCGACTTTGTGCTATGAGTTGGTAGAGTGTGATCTAGAGGTTGTTTTCCTTATTTAGTGGTGGATGTGGTTCTCCCACTTAGCCCTGAGGATCTTGGGGTTCTGGCAGATCGAGTCGTGGAGGTTTCCCGACTCAGCCATGGTCGTGCATTGATCAGATTGAGTCGTTGAGGGTTCTCCGACATAGCTGTGAGAGTGTTTTGGGCTATTCCTGTTCGAGTCGAGGTCCTTTTTCCGACTGAGTTGTGCTTGAGCTTGGAGTTACCGATCTTTTTGATCGTGGATCATTGCCTGCATGAGCCACATTTGAGCTTGACAGAGATACTTTACAGAGATACTTGAGATGGGTTACTTTTTACTCGAGCGGGTCGCTCCCCTCGAGTGCCACTCCGGAGTAGGCGAGGCCGGGTTGTGTACCGGCGTGAGATTGAGCTTTTCTATCGCGACTTGTCGTTGCATTTGTCCCTCTGGCTGTGCTGGTGTTGGCAGTCATGGACGTCCTACGTAAGTCCGCTCCTCCGGGACGTAACGGCAGTAGGTTGGCGCATGTTGGCAGTCATGGACGTCCTACGTAAGTCCGCTCCTCCGGGACGTAACGGCAGTAGGTTGGCGCAGGCTTGACTGGACCTGATGAGGCAGTCAGTTCAGATTGGGTGATCAGAGATGAGAGTTAGTTGTGGCATCATGTTCTTTCTGTTCCACTCCTTGAGCATCTAGGTAGAGGCATAGTAGCTGTAGAGTTTACTTTTCCAGCATTCCTTACAGCACTGCTTTTGTTACTTTATGCCTCTAGTGGACTTAGTGGGCAGACCGTCGGGCTTGTTGGCGGCACCCACTGAGAACTACTTGGGACGTAGTTCTCACACCCGTCGTGGTGTCTTCTCCCACAGGAACTTCTACTCTGGTTCCTGTTGTTCCTGTTGCTGATCCTTCTGACCGAGCGAGGGAGTCGCGAGCTAGTTCCCTACCCGTCGTTGGAGTGTAGCGGTACCCCCCTTCAGAGGAGAGCTTCAGTAGATTAGTTATTTTATTTTTCTTCTTTGAGAGACTGTTGTAGTGAGGATTGTTGTATTGAGGGCCTGTACACTGATGTATTTATTGGAGATACCTCCCGGTTGAGTTCTGAGTTTGTATATGAGGATATTGTATGATTATCTTTTTGGGAGACGGACATTGTTGTATTATTTCCAGTTGTACAGTGATTGATTTAGTTATACAGCAGACTTTTTATTTTTTTAGCTCTGATATCTGTTTAGCTGTAGTACTTCTCTTGCAGGTAGGACGCTTCGCCTATGCGGGTTTGGCATAGGTGGCGGATCTGTTGGCGAGCCGGGTCGCAGTTTCGACCCCGGGGCGTGACAAACCAAGTCTATGATGAACTCGATCTCCCGGTCTGCTGGCATGCCCGACAACTCCGTAGGCGCCACTAGAATACTCTCCACTGCCGGTTCCTCTTTTCGCTCCTCTACTATGGTGGCCAAATAAGCCACACATCCACCATTGATTAATTTCTTGGCTCGAGATGTGAAGACCGTCAAACGGAATAGTGAGCTTCTACATGCTTTGTAGACGAGCTCTTTCTGTCCTGGTTTTCGAAAAGTGATGGCTCGACTCTCGCAATCAATAGTAGCATAGTACTTCGAGACATTCCATCCCTAACACCACGTCAAAATCCCCAAATCGCCTCAGAACCAGAAAATTCACTTGCATAAACCAGTTGCCTATCTACACAGGACAGGCGAGGCTCTACTCAGTGACCACAAACGAGTGCTCTAGCACTTGCACTACCGTTATGCCATCAGACTTAAGTACCTCTAACCCGTATGTCATGGCAAAAGACCTACTGATGAATGAATGCGATACATCTTGTTGAGACCAAAATTTTTGCCACCTTGGGAAGTGACATGTGATGTATACCATCGGCTAAAGACATCAGCCGACAGAAGAATGAGTCAACAAAGAGGGACTCGCGTCTTGACTAAGACCTACCTTAGTCACGTGAAAGTGCGGCACGCGACATGCGCCATTGGCTAAAGGCGTCAGCTGATAGGAGAAGTGGCCAACAAGAGAATTATCGTCTCATCCAGGGCCGTCCTCGGCTAGAGATAAACATCATACCGCCTTAGTCGAGCGACGAAAGAGGCGAAGTCATGGCCAACTCTCAGATGCTCGAGCAGCAGAAAGAAAGACTTTCGAATGAAGGAGTGCGAGATTTCGATGTGAATCTCGTAACTGATTCTGGAACGGCAAGCGGTGCCCAGCATTAGAAAGCGCCGAAGATCACGCTTTGGCCCGTCGATTAGGGGATGAACCTAGACGGAAAACGACTACTATCCTATTGAGGAGAATCGGCTCAAAAGAAAGTAGTTGTGAAATTTACGATGATTCCCCTTAGATCATGCCGATTTCTAAAATCGGCGGTTATACACATGATTCGTAAATGTATAAATAACCAAACCATTGAAGGAAAATGGATCCTGCAATCTCGTAAGCAAGTGACTACCCCTGCTTTTTCATATCTTTTATGCCTATATTTACTGCTTCCCTAAATAGTTTTTCATACCAGCATTTACCGCACTTCCTAGGACTAGACTTAATTGTAATTAGTTTCTGGTTCCCTTTGTTACCTCTCTTCAAAGCTATACAATTCATTAATCAGCTGTTCGACTGTGTCATATCCTTGTCTCTGAATCCCAGTTCGGCTCCTCTAGGCCAAACTCTATTTGTCTCCAATCCTCAGTTCGGCTAATCTAGGCCGAACTCTGTCGAGAGTTTGATTGAGAAGAACCCGGCCGAATAGATCCCTCCTCTACTCGATCACTTGATCCCTTTGGCAAGAAACGCATCACACTTAGAGGGTCAACCCCATAGGCCGACGGTCACCGCAACTTTTCGGCCAACATATCTGTGTCGAATGAAATCTTGCATCGAATATCATTAATTGAAATTATACCTGCCACGACGTCGTCCACGGCCGGCTCCTCCTTCACCATCTGAGTGGCAAAAACCCGGCCACTCGGTGGCTGGCGAGATACAGATGGTCGCCTGCCAGATTGGGACAGTGATGCCCCAAAACTCTGCCTCGGGGTAGATGGAACCGATGCAGTAGACGGGACTGGAGACGCGCCCTTATAGCACTTCAAGGACATGTGGCCCGGCCGGCCACATCTATAGCACTTCCCGTGGCACTCCTCACACTGTGGTCGTTGATGCGGCCCTCTACAAATGTCGCACTTCTCGAGTGTCGTGGGCCGATGAGACCCCCGAGAATGCGACTGCTGGCGCGGATGCTTAGGGCGCCGCTTGAAGCTAGACTGACCCCCAGAGCCACCCTATTGTATTTTCTTCTCCTCATCTTTGTCATTCTCGTAAGCCTCGCGCTACTGGCGCACCACGACCTTACCTCGCTCTATGAGATAGGATCGATCAATGAGCTCTCTATAGGTCGCGATGTTTAGCAACTGGACATTCGAAAAGATGCCGGGTCGAAGGCCCTGCTCGAAACACCGCACCTTGTCCCACTCGCTGCGCACAACGGAGGAGAGGCAACTGATGATACGGGAGAACTCGTACTCGTACTCTAGAACTGTACGACCCCCCTGCTTGAGGTTCTTGAAGTCCTCCTCCATCTGCTACTTGGCACTGTCGGGGAAGTAGGTAGCAAATAAGACTCCTCAAAACTCCTCCTAAGTTGGTGAAAACAAGGCGATATCGGTCCGCCTTACTAATTCCGCCTTCCACCAATAATGTGCCATTTTGTCGAGGAAGGGGACCTCCAACATAACTCGATCTTGCTCTGGCACCCGCAAGTTCTCGAACAACTTCTCCATGGATTTGACCCATGACTCCACGATTATCGGGTCTGAGCCCTCGCCGCTGAATGTCGGCGGATAGAACTTCTGAAAGTTGGCGAGGCTCTTCATCGCCCTATCCTGCTCCACCTTTTGGGCCTCATACTCGGCATCGAAAATGTCCGAGTCGACCCGCCAGGGCATCTCCCTGATAACCCCGACCGATGGTGCAAGGCGCGCCGACATAGGCTCAGCCGCCACCACCACTTTTCCACTATCGCCCCCAGATGCGGCGACGTTGTATGCTCATGCGCCGTCTGCGCAACTTCAGTTTGTTGTGCTATCATCTCTTAGAGCCTCTTGATCTACTCCGCTTGGCTCTTCGACGCATTCTCTTGGCGCCGAAAAGTCACCTCCTGTCGGCGGGAAGCCTCCTTCTATCGTCGTGAGGCCTCCGCCTGCTGCTGGACAATGCCGATAAGCGCGGCCACCTACTCCCGCAACTCGTGCACCTCATTTGACCTAGAGCCCTCTCCTGGCTCGAGTCGCATCAACCGTGTATCTGTACGTGGCGCCATAGTTCTCTGCATGCCACAACGAGAATATTAGTCCAAAATTTAATAATTCGGAAAAAGCATAATTAAAAACGAAAATAAGGTCCGTCGACCCAATCATGCGAAAGTCCATGAGGGATACTTCCTCTAACCCCTAACGTTATGTTGTCGGCCGCCCAACATATCGTAAGCAAGTAGGAATTCATTTCTCTCGATCCATTCCCAACATCTTTTTTGAGAACAACAATAGTCAAATCAAGTACCTTCGCCCAAAGTCCACACACACTCTCATGTGTCTAATCCCTAGGATCTCCCTAAGATTTGCTAGCCGCTTAGAACCACTTCTAGGCTCTGATGCCACTCTAATCTGTCACGCCCCGATACCGCCTATTTGGTCAATTCGGACACGATAACAGACCCGCCAATCGGACATGACCTCTCTATATCTGAAAGAAACGAAACAAACATCTCAAGCAATACAATGACTATAATGAGATACAATATTATAGTAAAACTACTAAAATGGCTAAAATTTAACAGGTACCTACTAATTTTATCTATAAATTTTTTAGTAAAAAAAATTAATATTCGCACTCACAAATTTACGAATAATCCACGAATAAGAATAAAAATTGTCCGATCTAATTTCTAGACCAATTAAAATAAAATTGACACAAAATTCATGTTGTATGGTAACAGAAATAATTGTGCAACACAATCTATCACCACCACACACACACACACTCTCTCTCTCTCTCTCTCTTTCTCTCCCTCCCTTCCTCCTCTCAAATCACAACCCTCATCATGTTCTTACTGTGCTTCTATGATGAGTGGGCAAACTCACTTCCACAGCTTTGCATTGCAATAATGTTGCACTGCATCATCTCTCCAATGTAAGTTTGATACCTCAGGTAGCTTGTTATATGTATTAAAAAGTCTACGCATTAATCATTTGATGGAACAAAAGAAGCATCCAATGCACTGATAATTAATTTGCAGTATTGTTTCCTGCAGAATATTTGGATCCTAGCTTTCCGGTATTGTACCACCAAGGCCCCGTTTGGTAAGGGGGATAAGGGGGGAATACCCCCCTTATCCCCGTGTCCATACCCAAACGGGGATAGGTATTTGCGGAATCCGGATTCTAGGCAACCTGGAATAGTTGGTATGGAATCGGGAATTTGAATTCCCGTAAAATGGTGGAATTAGGAGGAACCCAAATTTATTGCGGGGTTCGAGGCAACCTTTCTTCTTCTTGCTTTACTCTTCTCCCCAACCTCACCTCATCTTCATCCCCCTCTTCCGAAAAATTTTTCTTCATCACTTCGATCTCTCCGATCTCCGATCTCCTCGCGGCCCCCCTCTCCGATCTCCGATCTCCGATCTCCTTCTCCGCAGCCGCGGCCCCCTCTGTGGCACCTTCTCCTTGCCGCGGCACCCTCTGCGGCTACCCCCTCCGATCTCCGATCTCCGATCTCCGATCTCCTTCTCCGATCTCCTTCTCCGCGCCGCGCCCCTCTGCGCCCCTCTCCGCGCCCCTCTGCGGCCCCTCTGCGCCCCTCTGCGCCCCTCTCCGCGCCCCTCTGCGCCCCGCCGCGCCCCTCTCCGCGCCCCGCTGCGACCCCTCTCCGCGCCCCTCTCCGCGCCCCTCTCCGCGCCCCTCTGCGCGCCCCTCTGCGCCCCTCTCCGCCCCTCTCCGCGCCCCTCTGCGACCCCTCTGCGCCTTTCTCCGCGCCCCTCTGCGACCCCTCTGCGCCCCTCTCCACACCCCTCTGCGGCCATCTCCGCGCCCCTCTCCGCGCCCCTCTGCGCCCCTCTCCGCGCCCCTCTGCGGCCCCTCTGCGGCAACCTCTCCGCCGCGTCCCCTCTCCACGTCGCCACCCCCTCTGCGGCCCCTCTTGCTTCTTAACAGGTTGTGATTCTTTTTCACAAAGGTATGCCCCCCTATCAGTGCCTTATTCAGTGCTTCGATTCAATATTGTTTTATCAGTGCCTTATTCAGTGCCCCCCTATCAGTGCCTTACTCAGTGCCTTATTCAGTGCTTCTTATAATGTTGATGGCATAATGTGTGCATGTCATTGCCATAATATGTGTTGGTTCTCATGTTATTGCCAATTTGGTAGATTTGCCTGTTAGCACTGTGTTCCAATGTTGTTGCATTTCATTGGCATGAACTATGGTTGGGCGTTGGTTGTCACCTAGTTGCCAGCATATGTGATGTTTGTGTGTATGAGGCCTATTCCCTGTTGCCATTTTTTTGACAAGTGTGAGTATGCTGTCTATCCCCTGTAGCTTCAGATATGGACGATGATGATGATTGCCATAGGTATTTGATGGATTGGCATGTAATTACTGCACCCCCATACCAATTGGCAATCAATTGAGTCAAAAAATATTTTATAAAAATTATTTAAAAACGGGTGATAGGCATTATACACACGAACAACACATAATTGCAACATCGTGACAACCAGCACACATTATGCCAACAACCTCGCAACAGGGTTTCCACCAGCACAAATCAAACTGGGCATACAAATATTAGCGAAAAATTGTCTTTGTTGGACAATTGCGAATATTAATAAGGACGATGATGACGATTGCCACAAGTATCAGATGGATGGCCCCTGGCTTATAAAGCCAATGCTACCCCATACTATGTGGCAATCAAGTGAGTCCAATACTTAATTACAATTTTCCTCTATTTCTACTTTATTTATTAGTATCAATGTGCCTTCAAATACATTATATAACTCTTATTCCATATGCGTCCCTTCAAGAAACACGGTAAGCATCAAGCAAGAAAAAGTGTGGCTTTCGACCCACTTTCTAATTTCGTAGCATCTGAGGAGGGTCCTTCTGGGCAGCGTGCCCAACCTCAGACCCGAACACATAATTGGAGTGATAATATGGACACAATATTCATGTCTTTGCTCACTGAAGAGCATACACTAGGGAATTATGTGAATGGGTCGTTCACTACAGTAGCGTGGGTTCGAATCAATGCGGCATTCAATGCTAGGACCAATTTACAACTCAAGAAGGACCAATTAAAAAATCGGCTAAAAGTTTTAAAACGGACATTCACTCTGTATAACTATTTAGCCAACAAGAGTGGATGGGGTTGGGATTGTATCCACAATATCCCGACACCTGGTGATCCAACCGACTGGGATGATGTGATAGCGGTATTGACCCTATCTTGTAAATCAAAAAATTTGTTCGACACAATTGTTTCGCGTAATATATGAATAATTGACATTATACATATCTTATTCCTATTCAACAGGAAAATCCATTATATGCAAGATGTCGAGATAGGCCATTTCCGCTATATAAGGATCTAGAATTCTTGACAGAAAAAACCACGGCCACTGGCCGATATGGATTTGCATCCAGTATGCCTGCAGCCCAAACTGTTGAGAGTTCATCCTCATCGTCCCCTGGTGAGGATGATACAAATCTTGGAATAAGAATGTCGGGTTTTAATATCTCACAAAATCCATTTGAAGCAGGTGCTTCTGCAGCCCCTCAATATGCAAATATAGGGGCGACACAAACCTCCGACTACCCATCTTCAACTCGTGACA
This sequence comes from Tillandsia leiboldiana, assembly GCA_029204045.2. Taxonomy (NCBI): domain Eukaryota; kingdom Viridiplantae; phylum Streptophyta; class Magnoliopsida; order Poales; family Bromeliaceae; genus Tillandsia; species Tillandsia leiboldiana. The sequence continues at coordinate 603,318 of CM055081.1, read as the reverse complement.
TCCCCAATGTCGGAGGTAGTGCAAGCGGGAGCGGGCATAGCTCAGGAAGCAAATGACCACGCTCTCCACCACCTACAAACCCTCAACCCAAACCTACCGCGTCCTCTGGGGGACGCCGCCGCAAACCAGATGCCAGTATTAGTGTATTATCTGAACTTGTTGATCTAGGCAAGCAAAAACTTGAACTGGCACGTGAAATGTATCAATATGAAAAGGACTGCAAAAGTAGTATTCCAACAATTTCCATTTGCATGAGCCGAGTCTATGCGATGCCAGGCATGACTACAGAAAAAGCACTGTATGTAGGGGAAGCACTCAAAGATCTTAATAATCGTGAACTGTTTATGACAATGAACGATGAGATGGCAATATCGTGGGTTGAGCGTCAAGTGTCAATCCAATCGTCTGTATATAGGCCATTTTTTCTTGGACACTAGTTTTTGTTTTTAATGTGTATGACTTTGTTTGAATGCTGTTAGATTTAATTTTTAATCATCATGTAATATGCTCATAAGACATTTCAATTATATTTGAATGCTGTTAGATGTACTCTTTAATCATCGACTATATTAACAAGCATGCTTGAATTACTGTTATATTACAACGTCATATGTTGCGCTTGTCAATGTTAAATATATATTGTATTTACAGTATTAATGGGTGATCCGAATCATGGTCATGTGTTTTCCTCCAAAATCAATACCATAATAAGGGAGCTTTTAGATGATGATGACGACTATTGGGATGAGGTATTAGCGATGTTGGTTGAGCAAGGTTACTTTACATCTACCCATACTGTCGACAAGCAACCGTGTCGAACCCGCCCATTCACAGGGCACCAGGTGATATGTGATATATTGAATGGCCATCCTGACCGTGGGTACGACCAGTTTCGAATGCGAACAACGACTTTCATCGCACTTCGCGATGAGCTAGTCCAAAAGGGATTGTTACAAAACACACGCCATATGACAATTGAGGAACAGTTGGGAATTTTTATGTTTTGTGTTGGACATGGGGTGGCTAATAGGGTAATGGCTGAAACATTTCAACA